>CM056604.1:17152932-17271025 GCA_029721355.1 Tegillarca granosa
AACAATGATATTAAAAATGACAACAACAACAACGGCAAAAAACAACTGTCTTTCATCTGAATTTTTATATTACAAATTTAATGAAATTTTTCCATCAATTTACCTATGAAATGCAAAGACAGAAAGTTTTTAAAACCAAATAAAAATAATGTTTTAAAGAAACCAAAATTCCTGGGAAAAAACAAACAAAGTCATCTTAGCCATCTTTATTAATAATTTTTATCGTACACCTAAAGAATAGCTTAAATCTGCATTTATTTTTGTAAATATATCCAACCAATCTTTATTCTTTTACTTTAAGAATCTATTTTCAAGGAGGAAGGGGGGGGGGGGTGTCAGGGTTCCAAAGTTTCCTGTATCAATTTTTTTCTTTACCTAATATTTGTAATGCTATGACTGTAAGCAATGAATAATGAAATTACAAACCATATGTAGTGTATTTCATGTCTTGAATAAAATCTTGTGAATTTGTCCTTAACTATAAAATCATTATATAGATATAAATACTTTGAAAACCTTTTATGGAAATATCAAATCCGCAAATCATCTTATCTGTTATATATTATCAACAAACAAACCAGGGAAAGAAATAAATTGTCTTAAAATATCTTTATATGTTTTATGGTTTTTTCTTTTATACAGTGGATCACGTATTCATCTGAGTTTAACTATCTTAAGAATCATAGCAACCAGCATGCTCTTTTAAAATAAATAAGAATGTATATTTATTTGTAGAATATTTTAGATTGTTTAACATCAGAATATTGTACAATTTAACATAGATACCTCACATGCTGATAAAGACAATGAATAATAATATGAAGATGAATACCCCTATCATAAATCATGTACTCCAGATTACCAGACAGTGTTCGAGAGCAGTTTGATTTGATTTGATTTGATTAAATGGGCTTTTACATCCCATTCAAGAATAGTTCACTTATACTGAGACATCACCAGCTATAGGTGAAGTGGCAGAAATTTTTGCCTTTGCATTGTGCTTAGGGCAATGAACAGGGAGGGTTTTTAAGCATGCCATGTCTGCTGACAAAGCTGACACATTGATTTTTAAGGTCTCATCTGAAGGATCCAGTGACTTTCATTTCTTTAAGCTGAGTGCTTGGCAAAATAACAGTCACTACCTACTTTAAAGTCTTGGACAGAAAAAGCCAGCATATTGCAGGGGCTATTAATAGAGTTAGCATTATAAATAGGCCAAAGCTCTATACATTTTTCCAGTTATAATTATGGACGAAGCCTTGAACATAACATTATAAAAGTCCCCACAAATTTTGGATGTATGTTTAAGTCAACAGCGAGTCAAAGGCTAAATATATTCACTAATGGTGGACACAACAAACAAGTAAAATTAAAGACTAAATTTCAGACAGTGTTTACTGAATCAGGACAGATGGAAAACAAAAATAAACAACAAAGAAAAACAATCCAGTAAGAAAGGTCGAACACAATGTACTTTCAGAAATGTTGGACAAAATCAAACAATGGGCCAGCATGTAGACCAAATTTTAAACAGAGTGTTATTTACTAGAACTGGATTGAAAAGTAAACAACAATGAAATAAACAATGCTGAAATTAAACAGATAGGATTGGATTGGAATGGATCGGATTGGATCAATAGTGTTTTACACCTATGTCAAAACTCTTCCACTTCTATTAAGGGTGTCAGTTCTAGAATGGAGGATATCAGTGTGTCCAGATAAAAACAACCATTTTGGTCAAGTAAACTCTCTTACTTTCTCACACAAGGATCTGCCTGAGTGAGATTCAAACCAAGACAGTGAGAGCTACTGCGGCCAATTGATCAATGCCAATATTTTGGTTAAAAAGACTGGTCACAGGAAATATTATTCTAATCAATCAAAAAAACATAAAATAAATAAATAAATAAATAAATAAATAAAATTAATAAATAAATAATAAATAAATAAATAAATAAATAAATAAATAAATAAATAAATAAATAATAAATAATAAATAAATAAATAAAATAAAATAAATAAATAAAATAAAATAAAATAAAATAAAATAAAATAAATAAAATAAAATAAATAAAATAAACATCATTTTACTTTTATATGATAACAAGAACTTAGGTTTCAAGAATACATGTACATGTACATTAACCCTCCTTGAAATTTTTGTATCCCCTTCTGGCCTTATATCCAATAATGGTGGGCTGTTTAGTTTGAATAGTGTTTCAAACCAAAGTCAAAATTATATCACATAGGCTGATGTAACCAGTGCAGTATCATTGGTGGAAATAAAGTATTCAGAAGGATCAAGAATCTTCAATCCAAAAAGGGAAACAGGTAATCTGGGTAATTTAGTTATTGATTAAATCATAACTAGAACTGTACTAATTGATTTGTTAAATAAAGTTTAATTAATAATTACCATTAATTATACCTTGTATACCAAGGCCCTGATGTAAGATTAAGATTTCAATTTCTATGGTTAAACTCTGATTAAAATTAAATAAGATACATTATTTTGTTCAAAAGACAAAAAAAAAAAACAAAAAAAAACAAGAAAATGCCATTGAAAATGGATATTACCTGTTTCTTTAAATGTTCAAATAGTATATTCCAAAATTACCGATAATCAAACTGTACAAGTGTCAGACTCAGGTACAGAAACAATTAATACAATAAGATCCAAATCGCCATTATCAGTACATCATCTAAGGTAATTCATGTAACGGAATTCACTCACATGGTAATTAAAGTAACGTACACAATTCACTCACATGACATTTAAAGTTTCAAAAACGACAATATAATAAACCACTTGTCAAACTCTGAACAAAAATCAACTTCACTGAAAGGCTTTTAAAAATTTAGCAAGTACCCTGCATTATAACAATCTAGAAAGTAAAATAACTTAGCCCATTATTATGTCAATATCATTTAGAATTTTACATAATAACTTCATATTGATCCTTTATCTGAAGCATGAGTTAAATTGCTGGTGCTAATATTTATTTTTCTGTTCAATTGTAAACTTTAAAACTGACCCTAAGTATCGTTAATCAAGTACATTCAAAAGCTATAAACAAAACTTGCAATAAAACAACAAAGAAGTACGGTATAGGTGATTCTGTCGTCAATAAGTATGACTTGTCAACGCATACTAGAGGAATTGTTTGTAACTCTGGGTTTTCAGTGTTTTAAACTCTGTTAAAATCAAGATGGTGTAATAGATATACATGTATAAAATGTTTTCAGTGGAGGTCATATGTGTGATTTTAGATCTCCTAGATACTGTACATTGAGATATAAGTATACATGTATTAATACATTTTGTAGAATCAATTTTGAAGTATTAATGGTCAAATTCCATAAATATTTATTGAAAATGTCGCTGAATATAAATATTTAGATTTAAATTAATTTTTTAAAATGACCGGAAGAATTTATTTCATTTTTATTATTTCATATAACAATGTTTATTAACATGCCAGATGGTCGAATTCAATTAATATTTGTTTTGTTAATATACCCTGACATATATATTCAAAATTTTTTTTTTCATAATGGAAACATTTATCAAAAATTTTATTATAACATTTCACAATGTTTATTCAGAAATATGTGCAATTAAAAACAACTACTGGAAACTATGGACACCATTTCTACATTCATTAACTATTTTATCATAAGCAAAAACCATTTATTAATACCCATAATTCATTTTGCAAATAAAATAATTTAAAGATACATGTATTCAAAAAAATTATATAGGTATGCAAAATTTTTATTGCAAATATAAAACTATAATGCCAAAATCTTGCTTGGCGGTTTGCACTCATTACAAGTTTTTATATTATTTTATTATCATCAATTGATTATGACACTGCAGTAGCTCAGTTGGTAGTGCTTGCTCCGTAAGTGGGAAGTTGTGGGTTTGACTGTTCTTTCGCCAAGCACTCAGCATTACTCTTCTTTCGCCATGCATTTGGCATTACAAAATGAAAGTTATGGTTTTTTCAGATGGGAATTTAAAATGAACGAGGTCCTGTGTCACAGTAGGTGTATGAATACTTAAATTTGAACATATGTTGAAATGCTGTAGATTTGCATTGTGAGATATTCTAACAAATGGGCTACCTTGCCAGCAATTAAGACTGGTCTCATGCAAAATATTATCGTTGTGAGGACATTAAAACTCAGTTTGGAATCTAATTGCAATTGGTCTCACACCTAGGATCTGAAATTCCATCTGACATAGTTTTTTTTTACACAGTCTGTTGTATCTCTGGAAAAAAGAAGCACACTTATCTACAGTCAGAATTGTTAGTAGCAAATACATGGTCTAACCTCCTCCCCTTCCTCAAAAAATACATAAAAATTCCTTTGGGGCTAAATTAAACCTTGACATTGTGCAAATATCCTATCAGAAAAAAACTGAACAATGAACATAGCTTTATTATTTCAATGAGTGATTGTAAAAAGAAAATTAAAAGTGTGGGGTGGGGGTAAGTGCCAGTGTGTTTATAGTTTTGGTAGCTCAGTTGGGAGTCACATTTCAGAAGATTAAAGATTTGATCCCTAGTCTGACCAAATATTTTTCCTTTACCTGTTGCATACCTGTGATATTTTTGTTTCAATTAAACTACCTGTACTTATACACATTTATATGTAAACCAAAATTTGTTATAATGAAACATAGGCTGATCAAAAACAAAAACCCTTATAAATTACAATATAAATTACTTTTTTGACAAAAATTTTTTGGGTGAAAAAAATTTGTGTTAAAATGTAAATTTGTACTATAAGTCTAAATGTTAATATCTTTATGGTTCATTAATTATAGGATTATCAAAATAAGTCATTTTCTGTTCCACTTAACATTTAAGATTATGTACTTTCAAATACATATTTATCAAATACAGAAATCAAATATTAACTCTGTATGTATAAATATGGACATGGCAATATAAGTTCACTATTATGTATTTTTAAACTGATAAATCTGATCAAAATACTTGACACGGATTAAATAATCCTACCATTCTACACAAACATTTTGACAAATAAACATAAATAATAAATGTTTTCTATTGTGGGAATTACATGTACCAAACAAAAAATTAAATATCATCTATTCTACATTTTCTGGGCAAGTAATTTTCTGCAAATACCTTATGAAAGATATTTGTATACTTTTTAAATTTTTTTAAAAAATAATTTTAAAAAATCATAAACCTCTTGTCACTGACTGACATGGTTTTCCTATAAACTGTTGAAGTTTTAACAGTTCTGCATTGATGTAAAGTGATTGTGATGTAATCAAGGACCAATGCAGACTGTTGACATTTGCTTCGAAGGATGAAGCAGTAAATGTACATGTGCCAATAATTTATTTTTGATTTTGTTATTTGAAAAAAGAATATTTATATGATTGTAATATAGAGTGTCATTCATTTTTTTAATACATCATCAAGGTATAGACCGTTAAGGTAGACAAATGTCAATCTTAAAATGATAGAAAAAGTATTGCATACAAAGACTATGGGTTGTACCTCTGGTATAAGGATTAATACCAATGAAATATATAGTCTAAAGCTGATTCTCTGATCTGCTTTTCCCCAAAAAAGCAGAGAGTATTAAATGAGATGAACAACATTATTATGATTGCATAACACTGTACAGACTTACCTCAGGTTCCGGTCCATCTGCATAAGGACTAACAAAATCGTCTGCTGTAAATTCCATTTTTCCAGCTGATTGTGGTAGAAAATTACTGAATAAATAATCACTGACATAGTCTTTACTGGAAGGTAGTTCTGTTGCAAATGGATCTCTGGGAGTGAATGAATCGCCTCCTGTCATTTGGAAGCTGGGCTTTCACTTTGAAAAAATCTTTTAGCAGAGGAACCAGCTGATGTAAGACGGACAGTAGTGGACATGTTTTTGTTTTGATCATCTTTCGGTTTATTTCCATCTGTCCACACATTTTTTGATTTTTTTGTTGTTGTCTTTGGTGGCTGATTATTTGTTCTAGTGTTGTGCACAATTTCAATATGTCTTCTGCTTCTTTTTTATGATGAACTTTCCCAAAATGCTAAAAAAAAGAATAATACATCAATATTAGTAAATATAAATGTATAAAAAAATCAGGGTTTAAACAAGTTAACAGATTGGCATAAATGCATAACAAGTGTATGTGAGAAAAACAACTAAAACTGAAAAATAACAATCTTAAAAATGTAACATCAAAAAGATGAAAATTACATTTTTTTTTTACATTCTTCGGAATTAAGTAACATCAAATGTCTTACTTCTAAAACTTTCTTGCAATGTGGTCAATTATTTATTAGAAGTCATAATTTTTATTATCAAATGTCTTGTATTTTGGGATTTTTATTAACAAATGTCAGCACATTTTGGAATTTTATTATCAAAGGGATTTATACTTACCGGACCAGAATGTAGTGTGTGCCTGTTTAACTTGAACCCATGTGTATACTTGCTTCAAAGATTCTCTTTGTTGTGCTGTCTTTAACCTAATTTACAGTAACAAAATTAAAATCTATATGCTGCAATTGATTCATCTTATACATAAAATAGGTAATTCTATAAACTCTTCACAATCTTTATATATGTGTAGAGTAATTCAATTAGAGCAATCTCTTGAGAGAAAAATTCCTTCTATTCCCAGCAAAGTTCACAGGGCAAATTGTAAGATTTGACATAGAGACCTTGACCTTTGACCTTAACATCTAAATTGGTATGTAACAAATATTGGTTAACATTTGGTGTGAAGATTGATCGAAATCCATCTGTAGATGTAGTTGTCATTTAGTGCACACAATATTGGGACAGGACAGTATGAAAGATTGGCCAAAAAAAGGGGTGAGGAAATTCCTATAACACCCCCCCCCCAACACCAATACCAAATCTGTTCATAAGGGTTTAAATATAAATGGCTGTTTTGCTAATTTTGATTACTTATGAGTTTAAACATTACTGTATTTATATCAAGAAGATAACCATATAAATACATCTCATTTTTAAAAACATCAGTAAAATTTTCATATACTTTCATTTTTTAAAATTGAAAATCTATTCATTTTTAAGAAATTTAAGCTATATGACTGCAAATTTATATCAGATATATAGGTTTTTTAAACAGAAGACATGGATATTCAGAAAAATTATACTTCTGGTATTTCTACATTCTGGGCAAATGACCAAAAACAAGCCTATCCAGATGAAAAGCATTTAACATTTCAACACAATGCTTGTCAAAAACAGATATACAGGACACAAGTTTGATTCTGCTACACACATACCAAGCTGGGATATCTCAAGAAAAAAATATTGGTATATTTTTACTAATTTCAGTGAAATGTATCAAATTTGCTGTATAATAATTGTATATTTATAATTTCTCAAAAATACTTACTGTTTTACTTCAGACATCATCTTAATAAGTATATGGATAAAATCGAGCATCTTGTTGAACTTGTACCCTGAAAGTTCAAAGGTTTACACTAACATACATGACTGAAGTTACTTTAGGCCAATTCAACTTAATTGGTAGATTCTCAACCTGCCAGTCCACTGAAAATGTGCTGCACCCAAAGTCGTTTTATTTCTATTTTCTATCCTGGACACATTCAAAGTCTTTTCCCAGGGTTATATAAATCTGTGGCTTTTACAAAAAGGGTTATAAGCACTCTTGTAAAAAACCAGAAATGTGAGGTTAAAAATTCAAAGTAGCTTATACATGTTACGGATAGAGCATGGTTTTTCTTAATTTTGCATCTTGTCAGTGGTATGAAAGAATTTCAGGCATGGTACAGGGCAAATATAGCAGACATTCAACAGTAAGGGAGGTGTAAAATAATTTAATAAGTGGCAATATAAATAAAAAATCCCTATTGCTGATGCAATATAAGTAAGTCTATAATGTAATACTTGGTTGACATATTTTATGTTTATCTATACTTCTGCATGTGGGACCTGAGCCCAATACAGACATGTAAGCAGCTTCAAATGAAAGCAGAATACTTTAACTCAAATTTTATCACTTAGTTTTTTTTCTTCAAATTCACAATATTTTGTCATAATCAAAGCTAAACTGAAAGATAAACTTTGCAATTTGCAATGAATTTCTTTTCTATTAAACTTTGTTTGAGACCACTGACCATTGATATGAGTTAATATAAATATCACTGATTGTAAGACTTCCATAGGAATACACATGAATGCCATGTCTGTATCAGTGACAGTGATAAGAAGTATAATAGTCATATTTCTATGACAAATGATCAAAGGCAGACAAGAAAAGTTGTGTTCATAATGAAACCAATACATGTAGGTTAAGTCTGAGCTAGCCCCACATATACAATTTACTTGACTAACTGCTATTCTTTTCTATCAACATGCTACGTTCAGTCATAATTTCATTTATAAACTGTGTGCATAATTTATATAAATTAAAATTTACTGAAGCAAGCTCTCAAGATAGACATACAATCTTTATCAAGCCTGGCATTGCCATAAGGTGAGACTCAGGTGATACTTTTCTGGTGTTGTCATAGGCGACGGTGGTGGCAGCGTATCAAAATATGAAAGTGTATGTTAAGTAGTGTATTTTCTACTTGATCAAAAACTAACCAGGCAAGACATTTAAATCTGTGGAATTCTTGTTGTATAATGGGACATCTTGCATATAGTATGAGTACAAGGTATGTCAGACTATCAAATACAATTGCAAACATAACCTCATTGACCTATGACCTCATGTAACCTTTAGTATAAGTGAACAGTTTTTTTATTATCTCCCTTTAAAACTTGAGATAAAAGCAATTTCATTTTAAAGGAGGTCCCTGAATATTTTAAACTGACAAAGGTTAAAAGGGAAACCAGACGGAGCTGTTAATAATGTTATCATTGAAACTCTTAAAGTGGCCTGTTATAGATATAAAAATACTTAATCCCAAGATAATCGGAGACAATAAAAAACTGAACCTATCACTAGCTATAACAGCTTTATAAAACAAGCTCAGTGGTAAAGTAAAACAAATGTCTTAACGCAGTAAGTGTCACCGGAATGTTAAAAGACAAAATATATACACTTTGTTCTGCGCTGCACTTAAAACATACAACTTTGTCAATGTTTAAGTGTGCTGCTTTCATTAAAAATTTAAAACTGTTTAAAATATTGATTTGAAATATTTTCATACCTTGACTACATATGAAAATATTATACGAAGAAATCTATTGGAATTGAATTCAAAATGTGTACCAAGAGACATGGTGAACAAGTGCCTTAACATCTGCACAAAACTACAAAACTATCATTTCTACTGGGCGTAATTAAGGGAATTTTAATAATTCGATATTTTTCACTAAAAAATACTTGATTAAAGAATGTGGGTAATATTTTCCATATAAGGGTATTTGAATTAATTGTTAAATATACAAATACTATAGCTGATGTACCATAATACAATGTACCTAAATGAGTAGTGCATTTGGTTCATCACAAAGTCCTTAAATGAACCTACAAATTATTTAAAAAAATTTTCTCTTTTTTCTTAAAATCCTAAAGATGAGTTTGAAGTCTTTGTTATTTGAAAAGTACTGTCCAAAGGGTTTGAGAGTCAGTTGTTTAAGCAGCTTTATACACCGAATGTATCCCTCCTGTAACGAGGATCTTTTGGATGGACCCTTAAAATTGATGACCCAAGTCATGGTAGGCTTGGCACACTAAAGAGCGTCTCCCTGCACATTGCCCTGAGCATACTGCAAAAGACAAACTTTCTGGTACTTCACCTAAAGCGGGTGACGTCTAAATATAAGTGAAATAATTTTTACTGGGACACAAAAATCCATTCCATTGAGCAATCTTCCATGTATATAAATTGAAAGCGGGATCCAAACACTCTCAAAAGATGCTTCATGTCAATCATACAGTGATTAGGCTCTACGAGCCCACCTGACTAATGATATGTTGATACTTGATTACCACATTGGTGTCTATGAGTAAAAGCAAACCATATTAAAAGCTGGAGTTTCTGGGTTTGAACCCTGGCAGAGCCAAACATAAGACTAGTAATTTGAGACACTGCTTCTTCACAAAGCAAACTGCATTAAGATGACTGGTTCACTGGTGTCAGAAAATTGTAACTGGGGTAGTGGTATGCTTTTTCTGTGGCATACTGACTCTGTGAGCTAGTACCCTGTGTGTTATAGTGCAAGGCTGACCATAAAACCACTAACACATCTCTTACATACATGAACTTGTTCTAGATAATCCTTAGTAATTAAAACTTTGCTGTTAAGTGCCGAAAAAGTGCTGATGAGATGTCAAAAACATTCAACTAACCAAACTTGATGACATAAGCAATCAGAAAAAATTTAACTAAGTTACTTACAATATATCTTTAGCTTTTCCCGTCAGATGAGCTAACTTTAAATCTCTATGATGTCTGTCTATCGCATTGTACATATCTTTAAAACTCCTGAACATTCATCAACTGAAATACAATAAATTAATTATACAGATATAGAATATTTATTAATATTTTAATCATTTTTTTTCCTATTTATACATAAAAAACGTGTTATAATGCCATCCATCAAGCTTGTCATTTTTGATAATATACAAATCACTTATAAACAATTATAGAGTAAAACCTGTACATAAAGTATGGACTTTACAGACAGGTGATCTTAACATAGAGGTTTTTTGGTCACATATATCAAGCAACAGGACTATAAAACTTTTTAAAACACTGGGAAGATGATTGTTATAAAGAGGTGGTCATTATATAGAGGTGATCATTATATATGGTTGATCATTATATAGAGGCGATCATTATATAAAGAAGCAGTCTTTTAATAAAGGTGATCATTATATATATATATATATATATATATAATATATATATATATATATATATATATATATATATATATTCTATATATAGAAATGTTTTTTTTAGGTGTGGCAATTATTTAGAGGTGCTCATTATATAAAGGTTATCATTAAATAGAATTGATCATTATATAGAAGTGTTTTTAGATGTGGTCATTTTAGAGGTGCTTATTATATAAAGGTTATCATTATTTAGAGGTGCTCATTATATAAAGGTGATCATTAAATAGAGTTGATCATTATTTAGAAGTGTTTTTAGATGTGGTCATTTTTAGAGGTGCTTATTATATAAAAGTTATCATTATTTAGAGGTGCTCATTATATTAATGACCCAAAACTAGAAGTGACTGTTCTTTCACCAAGCACTCGGCATTAAGAAATGAAAGAAATGGTTCTTTTGAATGGGAACTTAAAATAAACGAGGTCCTGTGTCAAGGCAGGCATGGCACGATAAAGAACCCTGCTGTATAATGCCATCAGCGCAACCCACAGGCAAAATTTCTGCACTTTTGCCTATAGCTGGTGACGTCTTGATTTAAGTGAAATATTCTTGACTGGGACGTTAAACACCTTTACTCAACTCAACTCAGTCTTTTTTTAGAGGTGGTCATTATAGTATGTTTTACTGTCTCTGGTAAAGTTATATATATATATTTTAACTGAATCTGACTTCAATTATTAATTTGAATGAATTACAAATAAAAAGGTTGGTTTTCTATTGTAATTATCAATAATCAAAGTTCCACTATAATTCTGTGCTAGGCATTTACTATATATTTAAAGCAATATGCCATAGACATATTTTAAAATATCAAAGCCTTTATATGAAAAATTTGATATTCCATTCAGAAACCAATCATTATGTACAAAATGTATGGAATACTTTGAACAAATTAGCTCATTTTAAATTTTATTGAGTACAAAAGCTTTATTATCACAGATATTGACAAAAATTGTCCCAAGTCAAGACAACAAATAATGTCCTACATAATTATAAATCACTAATTATAGCCAAACAGAATTACACATCAACAAAATAGACTAGCGCATTAATGCTTAATGTTTAAAATTCAGCCATCACAATATAGATTCTGAACACAAAAGGACCAAAATAGCCCTATTACTAAAGAGAAAATTATCAATTCTAGCATCATTTGTCTAAACAATAAAATAAATACATAAAATAATTTTAATTAGTACCTAGAATCTCCATGATCAATAATTTCAATTTATATTGACTATACAGTTTACAGAGGAAAACTTCAAATACTGATTGGTAGTGTGGTAGAAATTCTTTTAACATGTAGTTCAGATTCTATCACTTGAAATTAGTTTGTCAGTTCTGGGATGGTGGAGAAAACTGGAATTCCTGTAAAACCACTGACATTTGACAGTAAACTGAAAAACTTCCCTAAGCCAATATTTACCAAAGTAGGCAGAACATAATTTTGAAATTTGCACCTTGACTGTGAAAGATGCTATTTAGGCTTATACTTCCTATCATTTAGCCAGTCAGGCCTCTATAAAGTAGCAGCCTCGGTGGCCGAGTGGTCTAAAGCGCGCGCTTACGGATCACAGTGCCACTCATCGCCTTGGTTCGAATCCCATTCGGGACAGATCCTTGTGTGAGAAAGTTTGTTAGTTCGCTTGCTGAAGGTCGGTGGTTTTCTCCGGGCACACCGGTTTCCTCCACCATCACAGAACTGACCGTTTCGAAATAAGTGAAAGATTCTTGACTGCGGCATAAAACACTATTACTCCACTCTTCTATAAAGTTAGGTGAATGGAAGCAGTAATTTATGCCTCTATCAAAACCTTTTTTACCAAGGCAGTCAATTTGGAAAATGTGGAGAGAAATGTTTTGTTTACTGGGAAACCCTATATTTTCTAAAGCACACAGTAGTAATGGAATCTGAATAATGCCATTAAACATTATTTCCATAAATCCCTCTCACTTATGATAATAAATAAACCATCAGTAGCATAAAATTAAAATTATTTTAATATGACTACCAGAACGTACTTCATTAAAATTTCATGAGCACTTAGGTTTTAAAATTTAAGATCAAAATTTAAATCAAACTTAATGGAATTTCATAACAGAATTGGACATTTATTAAGAATAAAGAGGGCCATGTTTCACCTTAGCACAATGGAAAACTTTCACATAAGATCATTCTTTTTAAAAAATCAATAAATAAGACATTATGATTACACAAGCTGGATACCAAAACAAAGAATGAATTTAAATCATTATTAAAGATGATTTACATTCAACCATTTGAATAACAGAACTAAATATATATATATAAACAATTATAAACCATTTTCATTTAATTGCAGAGAAAAAAAGGAAAAGAAAAAATCTAAATTCAGAGCGCAAAACAAATAGACCAGTTTGATGTATATTTTACTTTCTATATATACAATATATAATGATTTATACAGTTTAATTTTCCAGGTGTGACAAGCTTTCTATTTATCTTATACCCGCATATACAAATACAGTTAATGGAAACAATAATTTTGAAGAATTTTTTATTTGACTAGTAAGGCTTCCATATTATTTACCTATTGATCTACTTAAAAAGTTTGATCACTATTTACTTTATATAATATATATATATAAAGCCAGACAGTCAAAGATATATAGACCAAAACTGTTGATATAAGTGGAGTGAGTGGAGTAATGGCCTGTGTTTCATGCCCCAATCCAGATTTTTTTTTCATTTATATCGAGAGTCAGTTCAGGGATGTTGAGGGAAACTGAAGTGTGTCCAGAGTAAACCACAAACCTTTAGAAAGTGAACTCGCAAACTTTCTCGCACTAGGATCTGCTGAGCAGGATTGGAATTAGGCAATGAGAGGCACTGTGATCCTTAATCATGCACTCCTGAGGCCCTTCGGTCACTCGGAGAAATAAAGACTAAAACTGTTAAACTGTAACTGACAGTAGTTTTACTGATCAATTTAAAAATATTTGAGTTTATACCCATTTCCTCAAAACTGCACCACCAACTACACTACCATTGTTATATTATGAGTATCTCAATGAGTCTGAGTTTATGAATTCCATTATGTTTAACTTGATAATTTTGAGGGGCTCAATTTTTTTTTTTTAATTTTAAATTTAAAATACAAAATTTTAAATACACCCAAATCGGACTTTATTATAAATTCTGTTATTCTGTACGTGATAGTTAATTTTAAACAAACTTTTAATTATGTAACAGGAAAATGGGAAAATGCAGTGACCAAAGAACCCAGAAACACAGGACCTTCGAAATACTACCTGGATGATCTACCTACAGAGCTACCAGGCCATTTATCAAGCACAGTCTGCCAGATCATTTCTTTCCCTTTTCTTTTTTTTTTTTATTTTTTGACAATCAGGTGTCCCATTCTTAAAATATGGTAAATTAATAGATTATTTACTTCAAACTACAAACGAATTTGCAAATTAAAAAGTGCATGATTTTTCTAAAGTTCTTGAGAAATTTTATCTTTTTCTAAAACTGGAACAAATAATGAAATATTTATGACAACTGATAATCAATGGCTGTTTATTATGATTAAATACTTTCCATGTAAATAAAATCATCCCATCTAACTGAAAGAATGATGTTGCCATGGTTATAAAAGAAAAATTAACCCCTCGAACTGAGATGTTGATGTTGCCATGGTTATACAAGAATAGATGGCAATTTTTTTTTCAAACTTCTTATACCATATATCCATTGACTATTTACCTAGCACTTTATTTGATCATGTTTGTTGCTAATGACAAATCCTTGCAAAAGTTGACCAGATTGAAAGTGTTTTATACCCAAGTAAATATTCTTTCACTTTTATCAAGGTAGTCAGTTTTGGATGGTTTGGAAAACTGGAGTGACCAGAAAAAAACCATTGACCTTCATAGTGTATGTTCTCTTTTTTATAGTGATTTATTTTTACAATGTACTGTTAAATTTTGGAAATAAAAAAAAAATTGGGTAATAATTTCCCAATATGCTGTCAGTTTGATAATGCAGAAATTTCAAGATGAGAAAAAATGATTGGTTAAAAAATGCCCAAAAAATACTAACCCCCCCCCCCCCCCAAAAAAAAAAAAAAAACAAAAAAAAAAAAATGAATATATACAGTACTGTATTGGTAATTGTCATAATGGCAATATATAACCACAATCTTCTGCTTTATTTGGTTGACAAAGCTCTGCATAGATGGCAGAACTTAACCAACCATTCATTATTTAAAATGACCTATTATATACTGAAAAATTAACTTGAATCAATTCTTACAATCTTATGTAATAGATTTTCTTTTATGCAGAATATTAATAAATAACTTGTATCTTTCAAATAAATCTTGTTAAATAGCCCAGCATGACCTGCACTGATGACACTTCTACATGTTTATAATAAAAATCTACTAGATTTATATGTAAGATACACATTACTTTACAATCTTCTACTTCTTTACATTTAGGAGGCACAGTGACAAATTAATTTGTGAAAAATGTAAGGTTTGAAGTCTAGAAGTAATCCCCTGATCAAGATCATTTTAAATAGAACAACAAGGAAATGGGCCAAAATAAAAAGGCTCGACACTATGCCCTGTAAAAACGACCTAGCTAAAACACTGGTCATTATGGTCTCATACACCTCCCAGTTTTACAATTTCAAAATCATGGTTTTCCCTGCGAGTTTTTCTTAAATGGTTAGTATGTTGTAAGTTTAATCTGATGGATTATTTGCAATGTTACTTCGTGTGCTAACACTAAAAAAGTGAAAAGTTTTGAGTGACCAATCCAATCATATAATAATTCATCCACAAAGTTAACTACTTATTCATCTATCTCAGAACAAACCACATATCTATTTACCTACCTACTATTCCATCAATCCCTTCAACCACTCAACCATACAACTCACCACTCATCCATAGCCATCCATCTCACTACTTATCAATCCGACCACCACCTATCCATCCATCTCACCACTTATCCATCCAACCACCACCTATTCATCCATCTCACCACTTATCCATCCATCTCACCACTTATCCATCCAACCACCAACTATCCATCCATCTCACCACTTATCCATCCAACCACCAACTATCCATCCATCTCACCACTTATCCATCTAACCACCACCTATCCATCCATCTCACCACTTATCCATCCATCTCACCACTTATCCATCCAACCACCAACTATCCATCCATCTCACTACTTATCCATCTAACCACCACCTATCCATCCATCTCACCACTTATCCATCCAACCACCACCTATTCATCCATCTCACCACTTATCCATCCATCTCACCACTTATCCATCCAACCACCAACAATCCATCCATCTCACCACTTATCCATCTAACCACCACCTATCCATCCATCTCACCACTTATCCATCCAACCACCAACTATCCATCCATCTCACCACTTATCCATCCAACCACCTCCTATTCATCCATCTCACCACTTATCCATCCATCTCACCACTTATCCATCCAACCACCAACTATCCATCCATCTCACCACTTATCCATCCAACCACCAACTATCCATCCATCTCACCACTTATCCATCTAACCACCACCTATCCATCCATCTCACCACTTATCCATCCATCTCACCACTTATCCATCCAACCACCAACTATCCATCCATCTTCCCACTTATCCATCTAACCACCACCTATCCATCCATCTCACCACTTATCCATCAAACCACCACCTATTCATCCATCTCACCACTTATCCATCCATCTCACCACTTATCCATCCAACCACCAACTATCCATCCATCTCACCACTTATCCATCTAACCACCAACTATCCATCCATCTCACCACTTATCCATCCAACCACCAACTATCCATCCATCTCACCACTTATCCATCAAACCAACACCTATCCATCCATCGAACCACTTATCCATCCATCTCACCACTTATCCATCCAACCACTAATCCATCCATCTCACTACTTACCCATCAATCTTACAATCTATCTATTCAACAATCCACTCAGTTACTAATCTATATATCTAATCATCTGATTATCCATCTGTCCAACCACTCATCCATCCATCCAACCACTCATCCATCCATCCAACCACTCATCCATCCATCCAACCACTAATCCATCAATCTCACCACTTATTCATCAATCTTACAACCTAACCATTTCAACAATCCACTCAGTTAATAATCAACATATCAAATCATCAATTATTCATCTACCCAAACACTCATCTCTCAATCTATACATATGTATCCACTTATACTTTCACTAATACTACTATGCAACCACCCAACTGCTTACCAATGCATCAATCTCTCTATCCATTTAACAATCAACTATCCATCCTCCAGTCATCTATCACTCCATCCATTTAACATTCAACTATCCATCCTCCAGTCATCTATCACTCCACCCATTTAACATTCAACTATCCATCCTCCAGTCACCTATCACTCTATCCATTTAACATTCAACTATCCATCCTCCAGTCACCTATCACTCCATCCATTTAACATTCAACTATCCATCCTCCAGTCACCTATCACTTCACCATTTTAACATTCAACTATCCATCCTTCAATCACCTATCACTCCACCCATTTAACATTCAACTATCCATCCTCCAGTCACCTATCACTTCACCATTTTAACATTCAACTATCCATCCTCCAGTCACCTATCACTCCACCCATTTAACATTCAACTATCCATCCTCCAGTCACCTATCACTCTATCCATTTAACATTCAACTATCCATCCTCCAGTCACCTATCACTCTATCCATTTAACATTCATCTATCCATTCTCCAGTCACCTATCACTCTATCCATTTAACATTCAACTATCCATCCTCCAGTCACCTATCACTCTATCCATTTAACATTCAACTATCCATCCTCCAGTCACCTATCAATCCATCCATTTAACATTCAACTACCCATGCTCCAGTCACCTATCACTCTATCCATTTAACATTCATCTATCCATCCTCCAGTCATCTATCACTCCATCCATTTAACATTCAACTATCCATCCTCCAGTCACCTATCAATCCATCCATTTAACATTCAACCATCCATCCTCCAGTCACCTATCACTCTATCCATTTAACATTCAACTATCCATCCTCCAGTCACCTATCACTCCATCCATTTAACATTCAACTATCCATCCTCCAGTCACCTATCACTTCACCATTTTAACATTCAACTATCCATCCTTCAATCACCTATCACTCCACCCATTTAACATTCAACTATCCATCCTCCAGTCACCTATCAATCCATCCATTTAACATTCAACCATCCATCCTCCAGTCACCTATCACTCTATCCATTTAACATTCAACTATCCATCCTCCAGTCACCTATCACTCCATCCATTTAACATTCAACTATCCATCCTCCAGTCACCTATCACTTCACCATTTTAACATTCAACTATCCATCCTTCAATCACCTATCACTCCACCCATTTAACATTCAACTATCCATCCTCCAGTCACCTATCACTCCATCCATTTAACATTCAACTATCCATCCTCCAGTCACCTATCACTCTATCCATTTAACATTCATCTATCCATCCTCCAGTCACCTATCACTCTATCCATTTAACATTCATCTATCCATACCTCCAGTCACCTATCACTCTATCCATTTAAACATTCAACTATCCATCCTCCAGTCACCTATCACTCCATCCATTTAACATTCAACTATCCATCCTCCAGTCACCTATCACTCCATCCATTTAACATTCAACTATCCATCCTCCAGTCACCTATCACTCTATCCATTTAACATTCAACTATCCATCCTCCAGTCACCTATCACTCTATCCATTTAACATTCAACTATCCATCCTTCAATCACCTATCAATCCATCCATTTAACATTCAACTATCCATCCTCCAGTCACCTATCACTCTATCCATTTAACATTCATCTATCCATTCTCCAGTCACCTATCACTCTATCCATTAACATTCAACTATCCATCCTCCAGTCACCTATCACTCTATCCATTTAACATTCAACCATCCAGTCCTCCAGTCACCTATCAATCCACCCATTTAACATTCAACTACCCATGCTCCAGTCACCTATCACTCTATCCATTTAACATTCATCTATCCATCCTCCAGTATCTATCACTCCATCCATTTAACATTTAACCATCCATCCTCCAGTCATCTATCACTCCACCCATTTAACATTTAACTATCCATCCTCCAGTCACCTAGCACTCCATCCATTAACATTCAACTACCCATGACTCCAGTCACCTATCACTCTATCCATTTAACATTCAACTATCCATCCTCCAGTCACCTATCACTCTATCCATTTAACATTCAACTATCCATCCTCCAGTCACCTATCACTCCATCCATTTAACATTCAACTACCCATGCTCCAGTCACCTATCACTCTATCCATTTAACATTCAACTATCCATCCTCCAGTCCACCTATCACTCTATCCATTTAACATTCAACTACCATGCTCCAGTCACCTATCACTCTATCCATTTAACATTCAACTTATCCATCCGCCAGTCCACCTATCACTCTATCATTTAACATTCAACTATCCATCCTCCAGTCACCTATCACTCTATCCATTTAACATTCAAACTATCCATCCTCCAGTCACCTATCACTCTATCCATTTAACATTCAACTATCCATCCTCCAGTCACCTATCACTCCACCCATTTAACATTCAACTATCCATCCTCCAGTCACCTATCACTCTATCCATTCATCCATCCACCAACCAATTAATCCATTTTTAATTGAAAAGTTATTATAAAATTATTATATTATAATATTATTAATATTATGTAAAATCATATTACCCGTGATCTCTTCAAATCTTTCAGGCCATTCTCCAAATCTCCCATCTGTGACTGGTTAATTAAAGTCCCCATAGTTAAAGTGATCAGAAAATTAAATCTGAAAATTAAATTTTACATCAGTACTTAAACACTTTTACTCAAACTGTAAATGTCATCAGTCATGCAGAAAAAATCTAATTAAACCATGTCAATATATTTCAATAACAGAATTCACAACCTGTATAATAGAATGGTTGTCAAAATCTTATCATAATTTAAACATGTCAATTATATTAATACACAAACAATTTAGGATGGAAAACCCTCTTCCAAGTATTTTACATTACATTGCATGTCTAGACTGAACATGACTTAGTTACAAAAAGCAGAACCTGTGTAATCAAATCACCTGCAGTGAAGTTTTTTTTTTTTTTTTTTTTTTTTGGTCCAGGTAAAATAAACATTTGGTTTACAAAGCTTAAATAATTCACCAAAAAATTTTTAATAAAAAATGGGTCCTGATAAAATAAATATTTGCATTTTAATTTAGACAGGTTTTCAGCTGACTCTGGGTTTGGTTGAGTCACTTTGTATTGTAGGACACTTTGTAGACTCGGGGTTCGGTTTAATCACTTTGTATTGTAGGACACTTTGTAGACTCAGGGTTCGGTTTAGTCACATTGTATTGTAGGACACTTTGTAGACTCAGGGTTCGGTTTAGTCACGTTGTATTGTAGGACACTTTGTAGACTCAGGGTTCGGTTTAGTCACGTTGTATTGTAGGACAGTTTAGAAAGATTTTCAGTTGACTCTGTGTTTAGTTGAGTAACATAGTGCTGTAGGACACTTCAAAAAGGTTTCCAGTTGACACAGGGTTCGGTTTAGTCATGTTGTATTGTACGACATTTCAGACAGGTTTCCAGTTGACTCAGGGTTCGGTTTAGTCACGTTGTATTGTACGACACTTCAGACAGGTTTTCAGTTGACTCCGAGTTAAATCACATTAGATTGTAGGACACTTCAAGCAGGTTTTCAGTTAACTATGGAATTGGTTTAGACAGTCTTTAGTTTTCAGTTAACTCAGGATTTGATTAAGACAGGCTTGACCACATTTCAGTTCCAGCAAGGTTTTCATTTTACCCTGTTTGGGTGATGCTAGGCTATACTGTAGTTCAGCTGAGACACGGTTTGGTTTAGACAGGATACATCGTAATTATCTCATTTTTTTGTGACTGTACTTAAAGTTGTAAAATAAACATACAGAATTAGAGTATAGATTGCTACATATATTTTATGTTTTGTGATCTTACCAACCAAGTGTCTAAAATTCAATTTTAATACACATCAAGATAGCTGATTAAAAGTTTTGAGAGAAGAAATGTACATAACAGACCAGGCTCCGGAAATGGTTGGCTACTTGGCTCATTTTTAAAGTGCATTCTGCTAACATATTGAACTTTGATGTACAAGCATTAACCTTACATGCTTACCAAATAGGATTTTCCCCTTTTACAAAGTGACCCTTTGCTGTATGTAATAGTAGTGGCAAAACAGAAAGATGGATAAGATTTTAAAATCTGAGATACTGTTTCCTCATCTGGCCCTCAGCATTGAGCGTACAGAGTATTTACTGGTTTGTTCAACTGCTGATGTGACATTAAACAACATTACAGCCAACCAAGAATGAGATAACATGTGCCACCAACATACAGTTGACCTAGTACTCATGTACACAGGATCCAAAGATGACAGATAGACTAAATGCTTTTATCTCTGAATTTTTTAATTAAAAGTGCTATAGAGTTATTTGATTGTCTCTGGTCTGTCCATACAGAATATCATAGTTATGAAAGTTTATAACAATACTGTTTTATGTTTGTATATGTATACAGTTGTTTTGTGGTCACAGATTCAGTTGAATCTAAGGACCTAATAAATAAATAAATAAAGATACAAGCTAAATATTTTTGGGATATGATGAATTGCAACTAGGTAATGATTTTACCAGTATGGAAATAATACAGGGATTGACTACAATAAAACTGTCAATCGTCTTCATTGTTCTCCACCACTGTCCAATATCAGCTTTGCTGCATAAGCTATGAAACTCCTCCTGGTCACACTGACATGAAGTGGGGGGCATGTGGTGGATTGTAGCTCTAGTATATTGATCTATCACTAAGACAGATTAAATTGTGTTTTCTTTTGAACAAATTAATCCTGGGGTAATGTGATATAAAGCAATATGTAAGTAACAGACAACAGAACCACAAATCTAGAATAATTGTGTTGAAGTGGAACAAGTTTTTTAAGAAATGTTGGCCCAGATTAGACTGAATCAATCTTACCAAGACTTACTGGACTATGAGTGACCAATGCTCACCGATGTTAGAAAAAGTTTTGAAAAGATCTTGAAAAAGATCTGTTGTACATTCAAAAAGTCAAAACTTTTATCAAGTTTTTCAGTTATGGGACCCCCCCCCCCTCTCCAAAGGCCTTCCTCCTTCTCACACCAACTATAAAACTTATTTAACAATTCTATATATAGTACAATTTATATTTTATATTTCAAAACACACACACACATACACACACACACACACACACACATACACACACACACACACACACACACACACACAGATTTTGAGAGTCTATTACTTTTCTAAGTGTAAGTACTCACCCCGATGTTTGTATTTATAGCAGGTACTCGGTGTTCCCGTTTATCAACAAAAACTCTGGCAACGTTTCAACTTTATCATTTTGACAGATTCAAATGATGATCGATTCTCCGAAATAATAAATAAACATCTACCAGAAACATTTAATGAAATGTAAACAACCACATACTTTACACGTTTATAATGCACAGTAGCACATGTATGTAAACTTGACAACTGTAAAGCTTCATCACGTGACTTGGTAGTACCGTTAACCGGAACACCTCCAAAATAAATGTTAATATCCGGAATAACCTCTACAGTACAAAAACCCGCGAAATGTCAAAATAGGTATAATTTATAATTAGGTATAATTTATATTTAAAAAAAAAAGATATTTAGATTTTAAGAAAAAATATGTCAGTTATCCATAGCAGCCCCACAAATGTTACCAGTACAAAGTTTTTTTTCAAAACTAGAAAATAGTGTTTAAAAAATCTTAGCAAATTTACTTTATTTTATTTTATTTTTTTCTTTGGGATTCAATTGAATAGATTTATATTTGTCAATCATTGTCTGGAATTTTGGAAATCTTATTGTAATGTAATAATGAATGTAAGAAATATTTATGTCCATGAAATTTATAACTACTGGTCTCGGAAGTAAATTACTGTTTGTTTTTATTATATTTATTTATTTATTTTTTATTTTTATTTTTATTTTTTTTTTTTTTTTTTTTGGGGGGGGGGGGGGGAGGGGGGTATTTCTATTTTGAATTTTATTCACGGAGTAAGAGCAAAATTTACCTGTATAAAAATAAGTAATTTTATTTAGTTATTAATTATTATTATTGATTTATTTACTCAATTTAACCTAATTTTATTTTTTTGTCTCCAATTGAGAAAAATGATAAAGTAGTGGAGGGTAAAAATTAAAGTCTTTCTAATTAAAAAATGGTTTTAGTATATGATTTTTAATTCTTTAATGCAATATTTAATTGTTATGAATCTTGACCAATGATATCCAAGCATCCAAAACAATGGAACAGAATGACAATAATGTTCAATTATCTACTTGTTGAGGACAAAAATTAAAGTTAAATAAAATGCACCTTCTACTAATGCATCATCTCTGGAAATTTCAATTATCAAACCCTTTCAGATATCCTAATTATTTTTTTACCTTTAATAATTAGAGCAACCCAAAATTTCAATACTCCTGAATATGTGCATGTGACAAAAAAAAAAAAAAAAAAAAAATACAAGATTTTTCCATCAACATGATTAACCATTAGCAATGGGTTTTCCAAATCTAGCTTCAAGCAGAAGTTTATTTAGTAAGAAGGAATCTTACAAAATCACCCACCATGTGATCACTTCCGCTTAAAAATGAGGTCACAGTATGACTTGTAACGAGAGTTTAAAATACATGCATGTTCTGATTGTAGAATTATTTGTGTCTATGTAGGGTTTTTTTATCATCAGAAATTTGGTGTTTGTTGTCACAAGTGTTTGTTCTTTGTTCCATTGTTAATCCCAAGTACATGCTACATTTTTTTTATGTCACAGTTTTTTTGTTTTTTTTTGTTTTTTTGTTTGTTTGTTTGTTTGTTTTTTTTTGCAACAATAGGTTCTAGCAAAGTACATTCTTTTCATTCAATATTTTATTTGCAAATCACAAAATGTGATGCTGCAATGATTTTCAGTTGGTACATTATATATAACTGTAATCCTTCAGCTCGGTATAATGGATTTAAATTCAGTAAAAATAGTTTGTTAACTTGCATGCTAAGTTTAAACATACAAGTCTATTTATTATTAATGTGTAAGAAAGTTTACTGCCATTAGATGGATTGACATACATCTTTATCACATACCCAGTGAATCTTACTCATGAATACGTAAGAACTTTTCCTATGTGATGTCATCATTCAGTTGGGAGAGTTTTGTCAAGTCGGGAGAATCCTAGTTAACAAATTTTGATAAATCAATGTTTGTTTTTTAAAGATTTAACCTATGTTAACGATAATAGTATTAAAATGTTAACAAATGACACTTAAACGAACAATAATCTGTTGTATTTAATTTCTTTTTAGCAGTTTCTTGTACATTTTTTCCAGTCAGATATCAGTTTTTCCAATTAGATTAAAAATCAATATAAAAGAGCTGATTGTCAATTTATTGTCAGATTAAGTTAGAAAGAAAACTTTGCATTCAGTTTGGTAGGGGATGTGATATATACACATATGTGTGGTTTTGCGTATGTATCACCAGCTATGGGGAAGCGGCAGAAATTTCGCCCTTAGCAATGTGCAGTAAAGGTTTTAAGTCATGCTATCCAAAAAAACATCATCTAGGAGAAAACAACAATTTTAAACTTTTAATATTCAGTTGCAAAAGGCAAACACAAATTGAAC
Source organism: Tegillarca granosa (assembly GCA_029721355.1). Classification (NCBI taxonomy): domain Eukaryota; kingdom Metazoa; phylum Mollusca; class Bivalvia; order Arcoida; family Arcidae; genus Tegillarca; species Tegillarca granosa. The sequence goes on from CM056604.1 coordinate 17,177,794, forward strand.
ACACAGATCTCCTTAATAAATTACATCTGGTTCAAGTAGGAACTAAAACACATCTTTTCATGGATACAGAGATCCCCATGATAAATTACATCTGGTCCAAGTGGAGATCAAACCACATCTTTCCAAGGATACACAAATCCCCAAGATAAATTACATCTGGTCTAAGTGGGGACTAAAACACGAATTTTCATTGGATCACATAGCAACACAAATCCTAGCTAAGAAAATGAAACACAAAATAAAAATAAAAATAATCATGATTTAATTCATTATCAATTAAATAATACTAAACATATATGATGCAACAAGAAAAAAAACACACTTTTTTTGTTTTCGTTTTGAGAAAAAAGACCTCTGAAAATTGCAGGCATTTTCTTCAAGACTGAAAACATCAGTTATCATAATTATGCATGACTATGGATTTACTGCTGTATACACTTATCAACAACCGAGGTCTTTCATACACAACAAATTTAAAATAAATTTGAACTGGGTCTTAAGTTGCCCACTGGACAACCTCAAATACCCCTGTCCACTACAACTCCAATAAACGGTAAACAGCAAATATTCAAACTATTTGTAACTAATTGCAACCAATAATAAAGAATTGATACCTTCATTGTCATGATAAACAGATGGAAATTGATATTACGTATACATCTGAATTAAATCTACGGTATTAAATTTTTAACGAAAATAATCCATGTTTTTACTACATGATACAATGTTTCATTACCTTATTGGTTTGTTGAGGAAACCAAAAATATATGTATAGAAGTCCATAAAATCATACTGTCCACAGTGTCTAAAAATCCAAAAACTGTCCAAAATCACACAGATCTGTATCTGTCTCTTCTGATGTTTACCACAATATTCCATAAGATGTGCAGAATAGTTTTTGCAACTTTTTATTTACTGGAAAACATCAATTTTTTTTCCTATTTACTGTCATTGCGACCATTTTGGATTTTGGATTGGGCCTTAATCACATACTTTAATCTACTCCATCTAGGGACCTTCCACACCAAATTTTATTGCAGTTAGTTAAGTAGTTTCAAAGGAGAAGATTTTCAAAGAATCATCTTAATTTAGCAAAGCATCTAGCTTGCATATTCTGCTAAACATATCAAATGAAAACCTGTTGCATATGTAAAATAGTCAGATATCTAGACCTTTTAAACAAAATATGAAATAAATACACTTATTTATAATTATGTAATGACCATTTACCTGTTTTTTCTATTTAATTGTGGCCACCTTGTGTTTTGAATCACAAACTTTAATCCAGGACTTAGGGACACACCACACTATTTTTTATGTCATCTGGCCAAGTGGTTTTAGAGAAGACTGAAAGATTATTCATGTACATATTTAGGTGTTAAAGGGAAATAACTACAAGAATGCAAAATTCACCAATGAAAATCACAATTGCACATCTATACCTTCCCATGAAAGTCAATCCTTTCAAAACTTTGGAGTAGTGGATACAAAGTTTAAGTATTAAAGGGAAAGAACTCCAACAAAATGCAACATTCAGCAATAAAAACACACATGCACTTATATACTTTCCCATGAACAGGACAACATAGCTTAAAGTCGATTCTTTTAAAAAATTTGGAGTAGTGGATACAAAGTTCAAGTATCAAAGGGAAATAACTCCAACAAAATGCAATGTTCAGCAATGAAAAACACACATGCACATATATACTTTCCTATGAACAGGTCCACATAGTTTGAAGTCAATCCTTCCAATTTGGGGGAGTAGCAGATACAAAGCTATGGGACAGACATGTGGACAGATGGACAACACTAATACTTTATATCCCTGATTTTCAAGGAGGGGTATAAAAACATCTTCAAGAAATAAAATATGGCCAATTTTTTTTTTCTTAGAAGATGACATGACCTAGCATAAATCTCGCATTATATCAAAATTTAGGTTTCACATTCATTTCATTATTTTTATACATTAATCAATCATCTTAATCAAAAATTGATATAGTTTTAGTTGGAACCCAAAATTCTTAAAATTGATTAAACTGACCAGAAGTATGACTTCTGATATTTCATATATGTGCATTATAAAAAAACTCATTACATAAAACATCTAATGACAATCAAATGATAATAGTGGTACACCACTGTCAACAATTCTCAAGTTTTAAATGCAAGTACTCATCAAGACCAGGTCAATTCTCCATATACCTTAAGATATGGGACATTGTATTGTTTAGGTTTAAATGCCTAAAGTGTTTGATGTCTGGTGGCTCTCTATTGTGATGACAACATCTGTTCTAATAAGGCACCTATATTATGATATAATAGTGTGTATATTCTAATAACTGCCAATGTCAGTCTTTAATACAATGCACAGTTTCGTATCCTATTATGGGTAATGGATGATATCAATAGTAACAAATTACTTTAAAGGTATACTGATTTATTTGCAAAAAGAGATCTAACGGAACCAGCAATCAGCAAATTTTGACAATAGTTAATTGCAACCATTAACATTATTGGAAAAAATAATCTTGGTTAGTCTCTCAATCCCATTTTATTGAAGACCAATTTATCAAACGGGTAGTGTTATAAACTAATTGTTTCATTCTGAAATTATATATAAATATTTAACATATATTTCTAAAAATGTTTCTTCGAAAACATAAAAATATTTTTAAAAAAATATTTACCAGAAAAATATACATATTATTATCAGATACAGAATATTAACAAACATGTATCAGAATTTCACAGTTCATAAAAAACTCGTTCATTTCATTAAAATCACAATCTACTGAATCCAAGAACAGTTTTTACAGTACATATAGTATATATGTATATATAAATACAGATATGTACTGAATTCATAAAACATTTCAAGCACTTCATGCAAAATCTAAACAATTCATGATAATTGTTTATCTTTTTTCATCTGTATTGTTTCCTCTAAATTCATTGAAATTTCTTATCTTTTCAGTTTTTTCCAAAATGCAGAATACAGCATAAAATCCAATCATGTGACCAGCTGGGATTCGCAATTCCCTGGTAAATTAGCAATCAGAGTGATAACATGACTCTCCAAAAGACATCACACTACAGTCAATTTATTGACTATTTATTTTTATTATTAAATAACAGGAACTTTAATCATATCTGGCTACATATCATATCAATCTATAAAATACAAGACCGGATGGACTTCAATTCATTCCTCCAGCTTTCTTTTTGTGACTGGGAACTTCACATCCCAATTTGAACATCACTATTATTTCAGTTTTTCCGTGTACACCAGTCTTTCCTTTTGTTCCTTCACTTTTTCTCTCCCTTATCAGCATCAACTTTTTTCTTTCCTCTCCCTCTTCCTCTTTTACTTGCTTTTTCTTGTCTTCTGTTTTTCATGGTAAATGTTATACACTGAAAATATGAAAAGAAGAAAAGTTCTTTACAGATCTGCTATTACTTGTCAAACACATTCATTTGCGAAAAGTAATTGGTTTTCTGGCGGCAACTGGTATAGCATAATAATGACCCATAAAACAAGGATTAATATTAAAGATTATATCAAATTGCATTCTTGATAGATAAATATGAATTGGGTAAATATTATGATTCTGTCTAATCAGTTTAAACATTTTTTTTTCAAAAAGCTAAAGTCTCGGACATATCATGTTTGATCATGATTTTGAATCTCAAAAATACCTTCAGACTTTTTTTTCAAAAATGAAATGACAAAGCACCTAAGTTACCAAAAAATATCACTGTAACAAAATGAATTCTATGAAACTTTAAAATTATTGACAATTACATGTACTTTCTTTCCAAAGTAAGGTCTGATAAAAATAATATTTGTATATTTTTATTGTAGTATTATTTTAAAGCTACATTCAGTTTTTCAATTTTCAGAATTTTTTTGATTTTCTAAAAATATATATTTTTTAAAATAGATAACTTTTAATCATGATCCATGAGATTCATTTAATAAAATTTCATTCCTAATAGCTGTAAATAAACGGAATCCTCTAACATGTGGGACACATGTTAAACAATGATTATTATTACCCCGGACAATGTGTACTGATGTACAGAGACTCAAATGAATCAACCCTGACATAAATTGCATTAATTTCCATCATTAATATTCAAATATATTCGCAATAATGTTATTTATCTCTTACAGAGTCACAAATGTCAAATTTAATGAAATTCTGTGTTTAAATTATAGTATTTCACCATTTTGTAATTTGTGTATAAAGGACCCGGTTTTTATAATGTAGCCATGTTCTAAAATTAGACCCCCCAGCTCTACATCTCACTGGGAAATTACTGCTATTTCTATATTTATTCTAGCTTTTATCACTGAACCAGATGTAACATTGTTCATTAGGATCATCATTAAGAAAAACTGCACCATTTTAACTTTTTCCTAGGAAAACTTAATGCAGCTTTAAATCAAATACATGTACATGTATAATCTCCATATAAAGACTTGCCTTTTCATCTAGAAACTCCATAACTTTATCCATTGAACATTTAATACCAGACTCTTTAATCTCTTTCTTCAACCAATCTAACTCCAGTGGCTGCAAAATATAATAAATAATCCATAACAAGATGAGTTTATATTTACCGAGGCAAACGCTTACATTATATTAAGGTCAAAGGTTATCAGTAATAAAAAAAAAAGCCCAGTTCGCTGTATAGAGTGGAGATAAGAAATCATGAAACATGCCAAAGTCAATACTGGTTTGTTCTTTGACTATATCATCATGCATGCATTACGATATTTATTCTATTGGGAGAAAATGCTAAAACATGAAAAATAATCCTCATACTTTAAGAAGTAAAAATGTCATAAACAAATCCCTTAAAAAGATGGAAAAGAGCTATGTTCTAATAAAATCATTGTTTATAAATAATTTCTAAAAGTAATGAATATTTACCAATTTCTATGTAATCTTTGTGTTTTACAAAGACAATCATTGTAATTTTGGAAAGACTCATAATAATAATAATCTAAATTACAAAATGTTCATGCTTTCATAGTTCTAAATTAATTTTAAAATGACTTACTGATTTATTATTGATTTTTGGAATTGAGTTAAAGGAATTCTACAGCACATCATGTGATGACCCTATACATTTGTGTAAAACAATAATTTGGATTACTGGTAGTTATTGAACCAAATGAGTTTTCTCAAGAAAATGATGTTCTTCTGAAAATTTGTGATGTAAATATTTTTCCTATTGTTTGGCACAAATAAATGTGGATCATGTGGTACAATAATGAATCTCGGTACAACAAATTGACTTACCTCATACATCAATATTCTAACTTTTATATCTGGTCTACTGTGTATAAAATCTAGAAACTTCTGTCTTAATTCCATACCAGTGGTCTGAAAAAAAAAAAATCATGAAATTTCAAAACTTAAAAATAATTCAAAAAAGCTTTATCATTGTTTACGCTATATATATAATAATATAATAATCAAATATATGATACTGTATATCACTATAGCAATGAACATATTTGTAGAAATACATGTAGTACAAGAATCCAGTACACATTGTTCAGGCAGATGGGATACAAAATGTCAGCCATCTTGGGAATTTGGTTAAGACCACTGACAAGATTTGCTGTATCTTTAATGTAAAGTAAAAAGAGGACCAATGGGTCTGATAAGCTCACCAGATAAAAGGTTGAAATGATTGCTTAAAAAAAACATTGTGTTTTGTAGATGGCATAAAATATTTTTAATTCAAAAATCTTATTTGTTTGATAAAAATCAATTAATTATTATGCAAAAAGCTGTCTTTCAATACCAAAAAGATAAATCAAAGTTATGAAATTGATAAATAATAAAGTCTGCTATGACACATATTCATACATAGCCAAAGTTGTAACAATGCTTATTTCTTAATATGTCTCTAACTGTCATTAATAAGAAATTCTGATTCACATCCGATTGCAAGATTGAGTACATACCATCTGAGATTGTGGAATATCTTCATCATCAAATGGAACATGAAGAAAACTTTCCTCAACCATATAACTAAAAAGTAAAAAAAAAAAAAAATAGAACTGTGTCATATTTTAAAACAAAATGGTAAAGCAACCTGATATGATACAAAGGAAAAGACAGAAAAATACAGACAGACAGGATAAACAGACAGACAAGACAGACAGATAGACAGAAAGAATTTTAAAGCTCAACAGAATTTTCAATAAAGATTATTGATTCATGTATTTGTACACAAGGTTTTTTATACATGTATTAGGTAAACTAAATGTACTACCGTAATCATGTGATATTTTTCATCAATACTGCTTTTTGTTTTGTTATTGTAATTAGATACAAGAGGTATTGCTGAAACTTAAAAAGTAGGTAAATGTGACCTACTTAATGAACAGACTTATTGCTAACTTAAAATTTTGAATTTAAATTTGTATACCATTATGTCAAAAACCTGTAAAAGTTCAAAAAAGCATGCAAGTAGGTTCAAGTAACCTAATAAATTGTCTTACAATGGAATTCACCAGCATACCATGTGACCTTAATGTCTGAAAAGAACAATAAAAAAAATTTTGAATTACTGGTAAATATCCACTAAATGGACCTTTATGTCAACTTTTGTGCTCTCATATCCACTGAAAAAAAATTCAGAGTTGGATCCCTTCACATGCTTGACTTTTCTTTCAATGACAAACTATTAAATGAAATATTGTGTAATAAATAAACAAATATGAACCTCTGTACTGATTCTTGACTACAATTAGTCTCATCTGAGCTGGATAAGCTTTCATCTTCCGCCACAACCTCTGGCTGAGTGACAGTTGCTTTCCTTGACGAGGAGGTACTTTTGACACCAGTACTAGAACCGACACCTGATTTAGACTTTGTTGTATTATTCTGGACTTTTTTTATATGTAACAAGTCATCTTTGTTGGTCTGTATCTGATCATCATCCTCATAATCACTATCAGTTTCATCTACAAATTTAAATAACAATCATTGCTTCAATCACACCGAAAAATAAAACAAGACCTGTCAGAGGAAAAGTGGAGCTTACCTGTACATCACACCTAGTCTAGTAAAACATTAACAGTTTTGACATACAATATTCACTCTGTCATTCAATATATGATTTAAACTCTACTGTATTTATATTGATTAAGAAAGATTGTAAAAAAAAAAGCCACAAATCTTCGGCAATTTGATGATGTGTTTGAAAATGGAGGTGAGTATAAACAATAAAACAGCATGTTCAGTTTATGTATAATTATAGTTTGTTCTCTTTAACATATCTGATACCAAAAATAGACCATGTACATGTATATATATACATAGTTATCAGACACGAATGACCTATTTGAGAATAAGTGATCAAGAAATCAAGATTTTTAACAATTTTTTTAACTAGCACCAATGTAGCAGAAAAATTATCACCCAAAGCTTTACCTATGGGAAAACAATGACATCACATTATTTTCTTTATTCTCAAGATGTTGAATTAAATTTTTATCTTATTTTCTTACATTTTTACATATTATACAGTGTTCTTATAGTCTTTTTGATATAGAATTTTGATTATAATTGCTATGCCATGAACGAACTCGAATGATATTAATTTTATTTTACAGTGAAATTTTAAATAACTAGATGAGCATGATACTTTGATTTTTACATGTATATCCAAGTTTTGTCGGTGTTCAAATTTTGTAATTAAAAATTTTAAAAGAAAGCAGTCCTTACAAAATGTCAATTTCATGTCAACAACTGTTTTTGAAAAATAAACAGCTCTAATCAAGAAGTTTTCCTGCATCTTTGACTTTTTTCATTAATTCAGGAGAGTAACAAGACACAGGCCTTTAACAAATATATGTATTTCAGTACATTTGTATTATATTCTTATAAAATATTTTATTTTAAGTTGTAATAATACTGGCCATAACACTTACATGTAAATAAAAGTACACAATTATTTTGAAACAGAGATTCTTGAGAAAAACAACAAATATAAAAATAATTTTTTTACAAATAAAAGCTATACTTTCTTATTGCTTTATCATCTTCCTTAGTATTTGGCTTTGATACATACACTGATGTGTTTGCTTATAGATGTCTTTTAACAACAAAATATTTCTTTTTTTCCAACTGGTTTGACTCCATATTTCTGAACTTCTTTCTGTTGTTAAAAGTAAAATAAGATTAAGTTTTAGAACATCCAATGACATCTGATTCATTTAATCAATAACATGTGAACTTGCTAAAAATAACAAACATTAAAGTGTGAGCTTGTATTTAATGCCATGAATTTTGTGTGTACACATTTCATAGACATTTAATGGCCTAAAAATCTGTAAAACTTTTTACCACTGCAGTAGTTTAGTTGGTAGAGTGCTTGCTTTGTAAGTGGGAGGTCATGGGTTTGAAGTTTGAACCCCGAATGGGTCTAACCCAAGACTTGTAAGTGGGTAGTGACTGTTCTTTCACCAAGCACTCGGCATTATGAAATGAAAGTCACTGTTTTTTTTATGGGAACTTAAAATAAACAAGATCTTGTGTCATGGTAGTAGTGGCACGATAAAGAACCCTGATGTATAATGCCATCAGTGCCATGCAAAGGCAAAATTTCTGCACTTTCCCCTATACCTGGCGACGTCTAGTTATAAGTGGAATATTCCTGACTGGGACGTTAAACACCATTACTCACTCAACTTACTTGGTAAAACTTTTTATCCTTTAGACTGCTTGGCAAACTGCTTTCTCAATGTAAAATTGTTCAACTCAATAGGTGTTTGAGTACCTTCATTAGATCATAGAAGCCTCAGTGACAGAGTGGCTCAAAGTGCCAGCCTACAGTGCCTTATTCCACCAAAGTTTAACCCAGCTCAGCAGATGTATGTGAGATAGAGTATTGTTACCTTGTCTTTTCTCTAGATACTACAGTTTTCTTTACAGACTCACTACCTTGATATTAGTTATATAATGTTAACTGGGATGTAAAACACCTTTCCTACCAGTATCTATTTATTAAAACCTTTCAAAATACAGAACAGTTCTTACCTTCAATACTGGAGTAGCCATTTTGTCATACTCTGGCATTGGTGTAAATGGTGATGGAGGTATCCACTGTTGTTTAGAACTGCGACTTCTGGTAACTGATGGAGTTTTAAAATCATCCTAAAATTGATTAATACAAACCAATTAAAAAAGACCTAAAGACATAAGTAAATATTTTTTCATCTTATCCTAACCAAACAGGTAGCATGAAACTGTTTGAAACATCTTGTATAACTTTTGTAACTACATAAATAACTTTTGTATTACCAATCACTCAAAAATGTGCCACCCCAAGTCATTTTATTTTTGTTTCCCATTCTGGGGTATTCAAAGTCTGTTCAGAGTTAATGGAGGTGTACAAAAATTTCATAAGCCATGATATAGACAAAAAAGGCCCTATTGCTCACGCCGATGTCAATCACGCAAGAGTGCAAAAAAAAAAAAAAAAAAAAATCATGTGTAAAAAAGAAAAATAAAACCCTCCCACCCACCCCAAATTTTTGTCCAACCTGGATGAAAATCTACTATTCAAGTTGAATTGGCCTTATACTGGTCGAATGCTGGACTGTTGAGTCAGAACATAAAATCAAAGAATGATGTCCATTAAAGTCTTTAACAAACTGGATGTTTTTATTACAGCAAAACTTAAACGGAATCAAAACACCAAGCCCCCAACACTACCCAATCTAAGATTTGATCTTGTAACCTTGACCTTTGAAATACAGATCTTAATATGGTATGTGACACATCAACACATGTTTGAATACATTTGTTTAAACAAAATTAATCCAAATAGATGTTTAAGTTATGGGGCAGACACAGGATTTTGATAATCAGGCAGACGGACAGGGTAAAATCCTATATTCTCCTAAACTTAATTAATGAAGAAAATTATTACCTTCACTTATAGGGGTATGCAACTAATTTAATTTTCATGATTACCATAAATAGCTTGAACTCAGTACATGTATTTAAGTTCTATCTGGATTGATTAAGCTGAGCAATGGTGTTTACAGCAAGGTTCTTTATCGTGCCACGCCTACCTTGACACGGGACCTCAGTTATTTTAAGTTCCATCCAAAACAACTGCAAATTTCACTCCGTAATGCTTGGGTCAGACCCAGTTGGGATTTGAACCCATGACCTTCCGCTTACAAAGAGAGAGCACTCTACCAACTGAGCTTCCGCAGTGGTGTTAAGTTCTATCTGTTACCCATTGGACTTGTACATCCTAGATAAGTCATTTAAAATCAAAGTTCAGGGAACTTCAAGTGATTAAAGTTTCTATGTATTCAAAAATGATGTACCTTAGATTTCTTGCTAGATTTCAAGTTTTTACAGCCCTCTTCTACAGTTTCCACTGTAAAGTTATCTACATTTTCAAATGGAGCATTGTCATCTCTCCACATAAAACTATCATTCCCAATTTCTGGTAAGTCTGCCTCTTCTACATGTTTGTCTGATTCATCATCTTGCACAATATCTAAACATTTCTGTGTAGCAAACACAAATGAAATTTCATGTAATTTTCCACATTTAATTTACATGTAAACATCCATGGATTCACTTGAAGATAACATCAGAAGTGTGTCTGTAAATGACTGAGTGTTGAAAAAAACAACACTTATAAGTATGTGTATGTCATTGAGTGTTCATGTATTACTGACTTCAACAAGCATGTTGTTGAGTTGAGTTGAGTAATGATGTTTAACGTCCCAGTCAAGAATATTTCACTTATATCAAAATGTTACCAGCTTTAGGCAAAAATGCAAAAATTTTGCCTATGCATTGCACTGATGGCATTATAAAGTAGGATTCTTTATTGTGCCACACCAAGATGAGAAAAGATTTATTTTTTAAATATTTCTCTTGTGTATGCAATGACCATCACCTGATGAAGTGAAAGTAAAATCGCGTTCATCAATTCCTAATTAACTGTCAAATTCAAGACAAGTAGAATAATAATAATAATAATTTAAAAAATCAAAAGCATTTTTCTCTTCATTTCTTTACAATATCATCTCATGACAAACCTCAAAACTTTTCTCTCTATCTTCATCTAAATCCCTGTTTTTATCTTTAGTTTTATCCAACTCTCTATTACTTTGTGATGCAGTACTTGTGGTATGAGGTACAGTTGATTCCATATCACATGTAACAGGTGTTTCAATCTCACAGTCACCACCATCAAACATGACACCACCACCACAGTCATCAAATCCTTCCCAAACATCATCCACCATATCATCTAACATTAAATAAATAAATAAATAAATAAATAAATGAAACATTATTATTTGCAAACTGATTTTAATAAAATAGATAGATAAATAAAAATAAATAAATAAATAAAACTTTATTATATGCAAACTGATTTCTGTCTGTTATCAAGAATTTTAATTTGTTAAATTAATGTGCATGTTGATCTCAACCAAACAAAAGTTACAAGTTAAAAGTAAATGAAGAAATAAAGAAAGTTTTATGCATTATCCCTGAGTTGACAACCTCATTATAAGTGAAAGAATCTAACTTGGGCGTAAAAACGTCATTACTCCACTCCACCCTGTGCTGTATACTTCTTTCTTTGGTTCAGTAATAAGGCCAAAATTTCATAGTCATTTCCTAAGTAAGATTTTTCTTCACTTTATTTGAAATCTGAATAATTTTGTTTAGTGTTGAAAAAATGTCATTTAAAAGTTAATTTCCAACTAAATATATATTTCTTTAAGTTTTGTCAATAAAATGTATTTATAGTTTAATAAAATAATACAAAAAATATATCAGAAAAAGTTTAGTGAAGAAATGTTTGTGAATCTGGGGCCAATTAATACTCATGTTTTACAAATTTCCTTATCTGGAAGAGATGAATGGCATATATGTCATTTTAAGGTTTGTTACAAAATATGGAAATTTTACCTCCAGGTTGACATCCTGAGTTGAGTTCATCTCCATCAACTTGTTCATCAGAATGACTCAAATCAACATGTTTATCATTAATCTTCATTTGATTATCCTCTGCAACAATGCACTCTTTTTCTTCTTCCAAAGTTTGAATATTTGACAATTGTTTCCTCTTTTTGAACAAAAATTTCTTCTTTTCTTTTACTTTAAAGATTGGTGATTTTGTTTGTGATTGTTCTAAACTTCTCCTCTGTGACAATTCTGTAAAATTATCACTTACAATTTCAACATCATCTCCAATCTGACTTGGTTCCTTCTCATTCATGCTATTTAGTGTATCAATCTCAGACATCACCATTCCATGTGCTTTTTGTTTGTTTACTTTGTTTCTATGACTACTTATATTTTTATCTGGACTACCATTTCTGCTAATGCTTGTACTAGCACCACTGGAGCTGTCACTGAAAAATCCTGCTGCATCATCCGCAACACTTGAATTGTTATCTAATTTAGTTTTTTTGAAAGACAGACTTCTAATTTGTGAATCACTGTTCTCATCTGAAGATGTTCTGGCATCCATATGTTTTCTTTTCTTGTGTTTGACACTATCATCATGTGATTTTTGACTTAATGATAACCTTGGAAATCCCTCATCTGAAATCTTCTTTTTATAACTTATTTCAGATATACTACGTTCTGATTTGTCCAAGGCCAATCCATCTTCTGTAATTCTTTTTTCTTCCTCTACAGGAAAAGCAACTGAATTATCCTCACTAGAACTTAGTTCTTTTCTTACATTATCTCCTTTCCTCTTGTCGAGCATATTTTCTGAAAAACCTGAGCCACTTTTTTCTGACAAAAAATCACACTGGAAACTCGAGTTAGTTGAAGTATTGCCAGACACTAACTCACTGGAATTATCGTTTTCATAATTCTTTGGCGAGATCTGACACATGCTGTTGTTTGATTTCATTACACTCTTTGAATTTCTACTCTTTGCTTCATGTTCAGGAGGGCTTGCAAAAAGGTCATTACTTGAGGAATTTAACCTTCTATTTAGAATATGATCTACTGACTCATTGAGGCTGCTGCCTTGAGAAAAATTCCTGGCTTTTGGGGACCTATGTGTATTGGAAGGTTGAGATGTTTTTACAGTCTTATTACTTTGCTGTGATTTTATTATGGATATTTCATCAATTTTATTTGTATTTTCACCAATGACACTAAAACTAGGATATATTCTTGTTGATTCTAGAATATTTCTGTTACCATGGTAATTATTTGTCTGTTTTCCTACTGGTTTATCTGTTATACTATCACTGCTATCATCACTACAAATAATTACAGCATGGTCAGATAAACTAATGGAAGAAGACAAATTTTCATCATCCTCCTCATGATACTTATTACAGTTATCCTTTTCTGCTTCATTATTTTCTCCTGAACTCTTCCTCTTTGATTTAATTAAATTTATGTTTATATTTTTATTTTTATAATCATAACTAACTTTTTGATCTAGACCTGAATCATCAAAATTCTTGTCATCTATGTCACCTGAATGCTTAGACAATTCATCCATGTCTTGATCTGCTGAATGTTTGAATGAATCATTACTTTCACTTTGATTAAAGATCACTAATTCTTCATTGTCATAAACCAAGCTAGTATCTTTAACATCTGAAAAAACATCAGGCGATACACATTCTTGTCTCGTTTTAACTTTTCTAGCTTTCTGACTTTTAACCTTCTCATTTTTGTTTGTTTTCGTTGATTTCTGTGATGTATTCATGTTCATTTTTTCAATTTCTATTTTATCTTTCACACTTTTTATTTCATTAAAACTTGAATTATCCCCTGATCCATGAGTTTCTATCCTATTATCTTTATTATCAATTGTACATATATCATTTTTATTTTCAACACATATGTTATTGGTTTCAATTACATGTTTTTCTTTATTAACATAATCAATTTCTTGATTGGCCTGATAGTGTTTCTTATGATCTTCACCAACAAGATCAATACACTCTTTCTCATCAAAGTTATCACAGATTCCTTCCACAGTATTTTCCTCTACGTTGTCTTTTGTTATCTTTTGTAATTTTTTTCTCTGGGAACACATTATGTCATAGTAATCTCCATCAGATATATGACCGTCTATTTCCTCTTCCCTATCCTTTTTAGTGGTAAAATCATCCATATTTGAATGAAACTGGTCAGTTTCTGTATCCAAGCTGTCAGATTTTGTCTCCATGTCTTCATCTGAATCATCCATTATTTCTTTCAATAAACTATCAATTTCTGAAGTTCGCCTATTAACATGGTTATTAGAAACTTCTATATCTTCAGTATCTTGATCGCCAGTTTCCATGGAAACTTGACTTTTAATTTGTTCATACACCTCAACAAGTTCATTCAACTTTAGTCTATAAGTAAAATTAATACATTTTCAAATGCTTTTAAGCATGTTTATCTGTAAATATAATGTGACTTTAAAGAGGATTTGATTAGAAAAGATTGAACTAATTAATGATGTTTTACACCTCAGTCAGCATTCTTTTACATACATCATTGACGCAGTCAATTCTAGCTAGGATGGTGGAGGAAACAGGAGTTCCCTCAGAAAACTACTGACCTTCACCAAGCAAACTGACAAAATTCTCACACTCAAATCTGCCTGTTTGGGACCTGAACCTAGGAGGTGAATGGAGCTGTGTTTTGTAAATGCCTGCTTTAGACCACTCGGTCACTGAGGAGCCCCCCCCCCCCCCCCCCCCCCCCAAAAAAAAAAAAAAAAAATTATTATTGTTATTTGTAAAAAGTAATAGAATGACTAGATATAATTTTAATTGTTAAAATTTACATGTGTAACTGACCAATGAACATTCAATAACTTAGTCTTTAAAAAATAGAATCAATCTTTTTCAAAGTAAAGATGAATTGCAATATATGGATCTTAAAATAAAATATCTATGTTTAAAAAACCAACCATTAATAACTAAAGTCACAGAGTAACACAGATAAGATGAGAACACAATAAATCTAGTGTTTGGTTCAGGGACAGTGTTTAAAAAACCACAGATCTCCCACAAGTGAAGTGACAAACTTTGTAATTCCAGGATCAGATTTGAACATAGGAGTGATAGGCATTCACAGAGGGGTAAATATCATATCATGTCCTAAATATCTACATGTATATACCTTTCAGCTAATTTTAGTACAGACTCCAGCATTGCTGGTGTAAGAGTGATCTCACCAGCATAAATGTACATCAGAATAGATGATACAACATCTGAGGAAAATTCCTCTAAATGAACCAATGACCCTTCTGCCATCTGTAAATAAATAAATGAATGAATGAATGAACAAGAGAAACAAAAGGCCAAATAGGACATGTATCCCTCACTTGGAACACCTCTAAATTTGTTTTTTGGATTTTTCTGTTTAAAATATATCCAATCATTAAAACATAGACAAACTCCTTATTTTTAAATATTTCAAGAAATATTTATCACAGTTTTCCTTTCAATTGGCCATGTCCTTTCAGGAAAGAAGATTTTCAAAGATGTAGGCTAAAAATGCACCTTATTTGCATATTACATAATTATTGCACAAAAAATTATACATGTTATATGTATATGTTTTATCCCCCGACATCTATTTTCTATGCTTCAAATTTCAACAAAATCTGTACATAAATGAACCTGTAATGGCCATTTATAGGCTTTTGTTATTTACAGTACATGTAATAGCAGCCATCTTGCATTTTGGACCAACATGTCAGTAACAATTTTTAATCTATACCACCAAAGGAACTTCCACACTTAATTTCCTTTTAATTGGCCATGTACTTTAAAAGATTTAGGCTGAAAATAGACCTTATTTGCATATAACATAATTATCGGGCTAACAAAAATTGTACAAAAAAACCTGCTATATGTTTTATCCCCAACATCTATTTTTTATGTTTCAAATTTCAACAAAATCAATACATAAATAAACCTGTAAAGGCCATTTATAGGTTTTTGCTATTTATAGTAATGGCAGCTATCTTGGATTTCAGATGGACATGTCAGATAAAATTATTAATCTATAACAACTAAGAATCTTGCATACCAAATTTCATTTCAATTGGCCTATTAGTTTCAGAGGAGAAAGTTAAAGTGCATGTATACAGATTTTAAAGTATACAATGTTCCATCACAGGCCTGTCAAGAAATTTCACCTTTGATAACTCTGGACATCTGCAAATAATAATTGTTCTATGAACGTCATGTCTTCCGTCAAGGGAGATAATCTCTAAGTCACTACCAACTGGATTTTCAAGCAGTTTTAAAAATGAATTCTTCAATTCTTTTGCTAACTGATTCTGGGTTTTTTCCTGAAGACAGATAAAAAATTAACAATTAATTAAATCACCATAACAGAATAACTTATACGGTATTTTAAAATGCTTAGTTAAAACATAAATATAATTATCTCATTAATAGATTCCAAGTTTTTTTTTCCAAGTTTTAAAAATTTGAAAATCCTGATAACTAACCCAATATTGAAGTTTTTGATTCTATCAATTATCAAAATTCACTAAAATTGTACAAAAAATGAATATATACATATACAAATGTATATATATTATTGAAAAAAATGTTTTATAATATATATTTACTATGTAATTAAAACTCTTGTCCCAGCTGACTTATGTTATTTTTTTTGGTGAAATATTGAAGTTTAAGTAGTTCCACAATAATGCTTATTGATTGTTATATCATGAAGGGCAGCGCACACATGTTATAAATGAGTGGATAGACCTGTCCAGTAAATGTATAATTGCTCATTTATTTATTTTTTTTTTTTTTTGTTATGGTTTTTCAAAAATAATGATTTTTGTTGAAAAATGATTATATACATGATTCTAATTATAAAGATTGATGTAAATCTGTAAATTAGTCATCAAGGTATGTTAAATATGTTTAATCAGAAACCACTTTGCAGTTTCTGTGATTGCTACATTGCCCCCATTAAAAGTTCATAATTTGACAACTTATTAAATTGCAAATATCAATTCTAAAAAAAGTATCACTATCGTATTTACTCTTGTAAATGTAAAACATTACCTGTATATTTATGTATTTTTCTGGACAGAATCCACTACAACCTGGACTCTCAATGTCATCATCTTGTTCTCCCCCAACTGAGGCAAGCTCGGCAAGAACCACAGCTGTCTGTGTGGATACCATCATTACATCTGATGACTGAGTTTCATCTGCTGTACCTGTAGTGTTTGTCTAAAAAATATGCAAGAAACCTATGGTTCATGGCACTTTGGCATTGCCTTTTCAGGCAAAATCGAATAGGTTGTCTTGACCTAAAATACCAACCTTTTTTCTTCCATTCAGGTACTGGAAAGAGTTGCACAATAATTTTTGAGTTGGGTTTTTTGTTCATCAAAGACATAACACACATCATGAGAGAATTCAAAGCCATGACTCTTGAATGATGAATATGCAACTGTAACCACTTACATAAATAGATAGAGTGAGTGCAATGAATTGGGTGTGGGAAAATGGTTTTAAGGCCCATTTCAAGATTCTTTCACTAAGAATAAAGCTGGGGATTTTGGGATGGTGTAGGAAACCCAAGTATCTCTGGAAAATCACTGAACTTTGGAAAGAAAACTTACAAACTCTCCCACTGTAGGATTTGCCTAAATGGGATTTAAACTTAGGTGACGAGATGTGCTGTGATCTGTAATAGCAACTTTTGACCATCTGGCTACTTAAGCCCTCATAATAGACAGAGGATACATAAATACATGACTATTTATCATTGAATTTTTTTTGTATTTAAAAAAAAAAAAAATAGGGCCAAAATCAGGCCTTAATGTATACTGTATACTCGAGATCTGTTCATCTTTTTTTCAATTTAAAAAAAAAAAAATACATGTAAATTTGTGAGAATCATAAGTTGCAAAAATAAAACCATTGGGAATATTTTATTTCGATATATTTCATTTGCATTTACAAAAGCCAACATTTGATAATGAAAATATAAAAGTACGCATTCATGAAGTGAAAACTTCCTACATTTAGAGTATAGTCTTTTTACTTTGTTTTTAATCTCCAAAATGTATTAATCTAATTAGAATATTTAATATTTGTGTCAGTGTTATAGGTACAGTATATACCTTATTCTGAGTAGCATAATGCACCCTAGCAGACTTCCTCCTTCCTGGAATTTCTGACATTCTTCTGACCTTTGACCCTGCTATCACATTACTTTCTTCAACTGGTGGCATCAATGTTTGGACATAAAACATTTCTTTATTGTTCAATTTGTCAATAATAATTTCCTGTAATTGACTTTTTTGCCAAAACCCTGGGGCCTAAAACAGAACAATAAACCTAACAATGACTGACACTTTCACCTATATATATATATATATATATATATATATATATATATATATATATATATATATATTGTATCATCTAATTTAGTTTTTTAATTTGATACAGTTTAACCCACTAAATTAGATACTGGAAAAAGGATATCTTGGATAATTGCATATGATTCGAATTCTAAAAATATTTTCTATCTATTCTGTTGAAAAATACCTGCTTAATTATACTGCCAAAAATGTTCATCTTTATTAAATTACATTGAAAACTTTTTAATTTTGTGACAAAAACCCTCTAAGGATTATAAATAATCAGAATTTTTCTTCAAATTTAGCATGCACAGAAATACAAACAAATAAAATTTTCCTTTGTAAAAAGGTGCACGAGGTAAAACTCAAGTATTACTGGTATATTTCTAAAATGGTGTCTTTGGTCAGATGAACAATCAAGCTCACCTGTGCATAAAGGCCTTTAAAATTTTGAACAGAAAATTTTAGACACTGATCACCAACCATAAAACTAGTATTTGGTATGAAGAAAGAGGGTTAGAAAGCAAAGGTAATAGTTTTATTTTCATTTTTCCTATGGCCTAGAGAAGAAAAGAAGAAACTCTTTAAGAAATTAACCAAAAAGATAATGGTAAGTGTAAATCATAAACTTGACCCTTGACCTCATCTTCAAAGGTATTTCAAGGAAAATTTTAGATCTTAAAACACTACACAAACATTTTATTAAACATAAGAACTATATGTACTTGTATTTATGTTTTTTTGTTTTTTTTTAAATAAAATGCAAAACATGTAATAAAGAAACAATAAATAATTTACTTAAAAATTCAAATATCATGAAAGATTTTGCCTTGCAATTAGCACATATTCTACCTTGTTAATTCCATTTGTTAATGAAAACGCACAAAATTAATGCAAATGGAATGCCACTAAAATGTATATAGGAACTGACAATGACAGTAGCCAGATTATGTATAGATATATATAGTCATTACATACTTCGTTTAAGTCTGCCTGATATTTTTCTTGTAATACACTTTTCTGTAGACTTGGTGGAGTATTTTCTATCTCTTCATCTTCATCCTAAGAAAAGAAGCAATAATTTTTTTTTAGAAATTAAAAGAAGAGTCGTCAGAATCATGGCGAAACTCTTGAGAACATCTAGTTCATAAATACCTAAAAACTTTTACATCTGGCACAAATACTCATAAAGCCCCACTGTAAATTGTATGAGATAGTAAACTATTAGCAAAAACAATATTTATTCAAATCTTTTTACTTATTAACAAGATTTTGGAAGGTGTAATGAGTTAATCTAGTAAAATCTTTACTTGTCCACAACCAAGTTTTATTTACATGCCATAACCTTTCATACTACGTGCATAAGAATTTCTACATGTATATTATTCTTTGCTTATTTTCAGTGGACTCAATCAAGAAAGCGGAAGATAGCAAACTTATTTATAAACAAGAGGCCCATAGGCCTTAACGCTCACCTGAAGATATGTCCAATATTCTTTGGAAACTGCACTATACAATATGTTAAGTACAGAAACTTGAAAGGATTTCTCAAGAACTCCCACAAAACTTAATAGGAAATATATCCACTCACAATTCATTTATAAGTAGCTTATATAATATGCATGAAGTAACTGTAATGCAATTTATAATTTCCAAATCATTTACAAATTTCAGTATATTTATGCAACTATGTCCTTGACCTTGGAACATATTTGACCTTGAACAATATATGATCGTCATGTCAATACCTACAATATTCTAATATAGACGCCTATACAAAAAGTTAACAGTTTTCAAGATAATAAGCAATTTATGACTTCTTTTACAGCTGTGACCTTGACCTTTGAACATATGACCTTAAACCATATATCAAAATGATCATTGCTGCAATAACTACAATGTTCTAATATACATGCCTATACAAAAAGTTAATAGTTTTCAAGATAATTAGCAATCTATGTCTTCTTTTGCAGCTGTGACCTTGACCTTTGAACATATGACCTTGATCCATACATAAAAATGAACGTCATGTCAATACCTACAATATTCTTATATACATGCCTGTACAAAAAGTTAATAGTTTTCAAGATAATTAGCAATTTAAGTCTTCTTTTGCAGCTGTGACCTTGACCTTTCAACATATGACCTTGAACCATATATCAAAATGATCATCATATCAATACCTACAATATTTTTATATAAAATGCCTATACAAAACGTCAATAGTTTTCAATATAATTAGCAATTTAAGTCTTCTTTTGCAGCTGTGACCTTCACCTTTGAACATATGACCTTGATCCATATATAAAAATGATCGTCATGTCAATACCTACAATATTCTTATATACATGCCTATACAAAAAGTTAACAGTTTTCAAGATAATTAGCAATTTAAGTCTTCTTTTGCAGCTGTGACCTTGACCTTTGAATATATGACCTTGAACCATATATCAAAATGATCATCATATTAATACCTTCAATATTCTAATATACATGACTATACAAAAAGTTAATAGTTTTCATGATAATTAGCAATTTATGTCTTCTTTTGCAGCTGTAACCTTGACCTTTGATCATATGACCTTGAACCATATATCAAAATGATCGGTGTCACAATACCTACAATTTCCTAATATACATGCCTATACAAAAACATTAAATTTTTCATTCAATGCACAATTTTAGTATCTATAAGCCAAAAATAACATTTCAGGGGCAACTACTCTTACATGGATTATCATATAGTTACGAAACTTGTTACCTTTTTAAATTTTGTCATGCTTAACATTTTAACAATGTTTTTATTTCATAAATCTCTTAATATTTGCAAGAAAATTGCCTAAAAGTGCATAAATCACAAATTAGGTCATGACCTTGATTTGTGACCTTGACCTATTTTTAAAGGTTATTTCAAGAAAAAGTCAAAACTGAAAACCTTATGTCATTATCTGTTCTAATAGTCAAGTAATAACAATTTGAAGCGATTTTACGAAATTTTTAAAATTAAATGCAAAAACGCGTAACTTATTTTCACTCAATTTTCATGAAAAACACAATTTAAATGTTCCCAGGTATGCTGAATCCAAATATCCAATCAAAATTTGCCTGCACCTTTTGGTTTCAGAGAAGAAGATTTTTTTGTCTTTTTGCTATTTTTAGTAACAGCGGCCATCTTGTTGGGTGTGGCCAAACCCGGAACACAATTTTGAAAGGCTGTTACCCAGGCATGATAATCACCAAGTTTCATCAAATTTGGCGCAGTAGTTTTGGAGGAGAAGATTAAAATGTAAAGTTTACACACGAGGGACGACGGACGACGCACGACTGACGACGGACGGTGATAGATTGCAATAGCTCATCTGAGCCTTTGGCTCAGGTGAGCTAAAAATACACATGTAATTGTAAAAGTTATTAGCCATGAAACAAGAGTTGGATTTTAGTATGCACGTACTGAAAAGCCTTTATTACATATTTTCACCTAGGTAGCATATTAATATTTATGACTATTTTTACCTGTGGAATCAGAACTGACATGACTTTATTCTCCATTCTCTTCTGTTTTTCATCATCAGGTAACATCAGTAATACAGGCTGAACATCTTGTCTGGAAAAAAAAAAACCCGGGTACTACAGAGATACTGAGACTACAAAAATCATGAATTTATCTTCCAGTTTCTAGGAGTTTCTCATAACTTGATTTGTACCAACATAATTGTTTAAAGTAACAAAGCATACACTATAATTCCTGACATTGATGATGCCAGTGGAAAATCAATACCTTATGGTTTTCCTTTGCTACTTCATTATGTCTTGACAATAAAATGGCATAAATGATTTACATGCATACAATAGTAAATTATATCAAATGTTCTATAACAATGTTTCTTTTAAGACATACAGACCCTTTAAACAGACATACTACCATAAATAAATATGGAGAACAAGAATTCCATGGAATTAAATGTCTCGCCTGATTAGTTTTTGATCGTGTAGACAATACCTTACTTTAATATAAACTTTCACATTTTGACATGCTGCCGCCACCTATAATGACACCGGAAAAGTAACACCCAAGTCTCGTCTTATGGCAATGCAAGGCTCGACAATAACACCTAAGTCTCGCCTTATGGCAATGCAAGGCTCTACAATAACACCTAAGTCTCGCCTTATGGCAATGCAAGGCTCTACAATAACACCTCAGTCTTACCTTATGGCAATACAAGGCTTGACAAAAATTAAAATAAACTTACCCTTTCTTTTTCTTCTTCTTTCCTTTTCTTGTATCTCCTTCCACTTTGTCTACTGAGGACACACCAAGTTTATTAATTACTGTTCTTTCTGGTTTATTTTGTTCTTCTGTCAGTGAGGATGATATAGCCATGGCTATCTGTGTATCTTCATCAAGTTTACTTTAAAAAAAAAACATGTAAATTTTAAAAAATGCAGAAATATGTGGAAGAAAAATTTTACTTTACTTTAAATACACAAAATGTGGTAGTGATAGATCAAAGGTGACTTATAACTTGAGACAAAAATACAAAATACAACATTATAACTTTGTTTATAACAGATCAAAATAAGGCATTATTATAAAAGAGTTTATTAATAGATCAAAAGAAGGTTTTATAATAAGGTTTCGTAATAGATCAAAATAAGGTATGATAACAGGGTTTAGCAACAGAGTCAGCATCCAAGATGGTCAATGTTGCTTTAAATAGAAAACTACATAATGGCCATTACAGGCAGGAGTGGATGGACCTAAACCTTTTCAATGAGGTATCTTTTACACAAAGTTCTTAATGGAGAAATAACTCCATCTTAGAATCGGGGTCTCACTGAAAGAGTGGACTACATTTAGCACTTAAACATCACAGCCTCTTTCACCGCCTTGGTTCAAACAGATTCAGAACAGATGCTAGTGTGAGAAAGTTCGTCAAGTCCTTGTCAAAGTTGGTAAAATCCACTAGGCACTACAGTGTTCTCTTTATTATCCTGAAAAACAAACTGTTTTGATATAAGTGAAAAAACCTGATGATGGGGTGGAGTGGAGTGTAAAACATTTTAATACTGGTTAACTATGTAAAAAAACCTGATGATGGGGTGGAGTGGAGTGGAGTGTAAAACATTTTAATACTGGTTAACTATGTAAAAAAACCTGATGATGGCCGGGGTGGAGTGGAGTGTAAAACATTTTAATACTGGTTAACTATGTAAAAAAAACCTGATGATGACCAGGGTGGAGTGGAGTGGAGTGTAAAACATTTAAATACTGGTTAACTATGTAAAAAACCTGATGATGGCAGGGGTGGAGTGGAGTGTAAAACATTTTAATACTGGTTAACTATGTAAAAAAAACCTGATGATGGGGTGGAGTGGAGTGTAAAACATTTTAATACTGGTTAACTATGTAAAAAAACCTGATGATGGGGTGGAGTGGAGTGTAAAACATTTTATTACTGGTTAACTATGTAAAAAAACCTGATGATGGGGTGGAGTGGAGTGTAAAAAATTTTAATACTGGTTAACTATGTAAAAAAACCTGATGATGGGGTAGAGTGGAGTGGAGTTTAAAACATTTTAATACTGGTTAACTATGTAAAAAAACCTGATGATGGGGTGGAGTGGAGTGTAAAACATTTTAATACTGGTTAACTATGTAAAAAAAACCTGATGATGGGGTAGAGTGGAGTGGAGTGTAAAACATTTTAATACTGGTTAACTATGTAAAAAAACCTGATGATGGGGTGGAGTGGAGTGGAGTGTAAAACATTTTAATACTGGTTAACTATGTAAAAAAAACCTGATGATAGGGTGGAGTGGAGTGTAAAACATTTTAATACTGGTTAACTATGTAAAAAAACCTGATGATGGGGTAGAGTGGAGTGGAGTTTAAAACATTTTAATACTAATTAATTATGTAAAAAAACCTGATGATGGGGTGGAGTGGAGTGGAGTGGAGTGGAGTGGAGTGTAAAACATTTTAATACTGGTTAACTATGTAAAAAAACCTGATGATGGGGTGGAGTGGAGTGGAGTGTAAAACATTTAAATACTGGTTAACTATGTAAAAAAAAACTGATGATGGGGTGGAGTGGAGTGTAAAACATTTTAATACTGGTTAACTATGTAAAAAAACCTGATGATGGGGTAGAGTGAAGTGTAAAATATTTTATACTGGTTAACTATGTAAAAAAACCTGATGAAAGGGTGGAGTGGAGTGTAAAACATTTTAATACTGGTTAACTATGTAAAAAAAACTGATGATAGGGTGGAGTGGAGTGGAGTGTAAAACATTTTAATACTGGTTAACTATGTAAAAAAAACCTGATGATGGGGTGGAGTGGAGTGTAAAACATTTTATTACTGGTTAACTATGTAAAAAAACCTGATGATGGGGTGGAGTGGAGTGTAAAACATTTTAATACTGGTTAACTATGTAAAAAAACCTGATGATGGGGTAGAGTGGAGTGGAGTTTAAAACATTTTAATACTGGTTAACTATGTAAAAAAACCTGATGATGGGGTGGAGTGGAGTGTAAAACATTTTAATACTGGTTAACTATGTAAAAAAACCTGATGATGGGGTAGAGTGGAGTGGAGTTTAAAACATTTTAATACTGGTTAAGTATGTAAAAAACCTGATGATAGGGTGGAGTGGAGTGTAAAACATTTTAATACTGGTTAACTATGTAAAAAACCTGATGATGGGGTAGAGTGGAGTGGAGTTTAAAACATTTTAATACTGGTTAACTATGTAAAAAAACCTGATGATGGGGTGGAGTGGAGTGGAGTGGAGTGGAGTGGAGTGGAGTGTAAAACATTTTAATACTGGTTAACTATGTAAAAAAACCTGATGATGGGATGGGGTGGAGTGGAGTGGAGTGTAAAACATTTTAATACTGCTTAACTATGTAAAAAAACCTGATGATGGGGTCGAGTGGAGTGTAAAACATTTTAATACTGGTTAACTATGTAAAAAAACCTGATGATGGGGTAGAGTGAAGTGTAAAATATTTTATACTGGTTAACTATGTAAAAAAACCTGATGAAAGGGTGGAGTGGAGTGTAAAACATTTTAATACTGGTTAACTATGTAAAAAAAACTGATGATAAGGTGGAGTGGAGTGGAGTGTAAAACATTTTAATACTGGTTAACTATATAAAAAAAACCTGATGATGGGGTGGAGTAAAGTGTAAAACATTTTAATACTGGTTAACTATGTAAAAAAACCTGATGATGGGGTGGAGTGGAGTGTAAAACATTTTAATACTGGTCAACTATGTAAAAAAACCTGATGAAGGGGTGGAGTGGAGTGTAAAACATTTTAATACTGGTTAACTATGTAAAAAAACCTGATGAAGGGGTGGAGTGGAGTGTAAAACATTTTAATACTGGTTAACTATGTAAAAAAAAAACTGATGAAGGGGTGGAGTGGAGTGCAAAACATTTTAATACTGGTTAACTATGTAACAAAAACCTGATGAAGGGGTGGAGTGGAGTGGAGTGTAAAACATTTTAATACTGGTTAACTATGTAAAAAAACCTGATGATGGGGTGGGGTGGAGTGGAGTGTAAAACATTTTAATACTGGTTAACTATGTAAAAAAACCTGATGATGGGGTGGAGTAGAGTGTAAAACATTTTAATACTGGTTAACTATGTAAAAAAACCTGATGATGGGGTGGAGTAGAGTGTAAAACATTTTAATACTGGTTAACTATGTAAAAAAAAACCTGATGATGGGGTGGAGTAGAGTGTAAAACATTTTAATACTGGTTAACTATGTAAGAAAAACCTGATGATGGGTTGGAGTGGAGTGTACAACATTTTAATACTGGTTAACTATGTAAAAAAACCTGATGATGGGGTGGAGTGGAGTGTAAAACATTTAATACTGTTAACTATGTAAAAAAAACCTGATGAAGGGGTGGAGTAGAGTGTAAAACATTTTAATACTGGTTAACTATAGAAAAAAAACCTGATGATGGGGTGGAGTGGAGTGGAGTGTAAAACATTTTAATACTGGTTAACTATGTAAAAAAACCTGATGATGGCCGGGGTGGAGTGGAGTGTAAAACATTTTAATACTGGTTAACTATGTAAAAAAACCTGATGATGACCAGGGTGGAGTGGAGTGGAGTGTAAAACATTTAAATACTGGTTAACTATGTAAAAAAACCTGATGATGGGGTGGAGTGGAGTGTAAAACATTTTAATACTGGTTAACTATGTAAAAAAAACCTGATGATGGGGTGGAGTGGAGTGTAAAACATTTTAATACTGGTTAACTATGTAAAAAAACCTGATGATGGGGTGGAGTGGAGTGTAAAACATTTTATTACTGGTTAACTATGTAAAAAAAACCTGATGAAGGGGTGGAGTGGAGTGTAAAACATTTTAATACTGGTTAACTATGTAAAAAACCTGATGATGACCAGGGTGGAGTGGAGTGTAAAACATTTTAATACTGGTTAATTATGTAAAAAAAACCTGATGAAGGGATGGAGTGGAGTGTAAAACATTTTAATACTGGTTAACTATGTAAAAAAACCTGATGAAGGGGTGGAGTGGAGTGGAGTGTAAAACATTTTAATACTGGTTAACTATGTAAAAAAACCTGATGATGGGGGTGGAGTGGAGTGTAAAACATTTTAATACTGGTTAACTATGTAAAAAAACCTGATGATGGGGTGGAGTGGAGTGTAAAACATTTTATTACTGGTTAACTATGTAAAAAAAACCTGATGAAGGGGTGGAGTGGAGTGTAAAACATTTTAATACTGGTTAACTATGTAAAAAAACCTGATGATGACCAGGGTGGAGTGGAGTGTAAAACATTTTAATACTGGTTAATTATGTAAAAAAACCTGATGAAGGGATGGAGTGGAGTGTAAAACATTTTAATACTGGTTAACTATGTAAAAAACCTGATGAAGGGGTGGAGTGGAGTGGAGTGTAAAACATTTTAATACTGGTTAACTATGTAAAAAACCTGATGATGGGGTGGAGTGGAGTGTAAAACATTTTAATACTGGTTAACTATGTAAAAAAACCTGATGATGGGGTGGAGTAGAGTGTAAAACATTTTAATACTGGTTAACTATGTAAAAAAACCTGATGATGGGGTGGAGTAGAGTGTAAAACATTTTAATACTGGTTAACTATGTAAAAAAAACCTGATGATGGGGTGGAGTAGAGTGTAAAACATTTTAATACTGGTTAACTATGTAAAAAAACTTGATGAAGGGGTGAAGTGGAGTGTAAAACATTTTAAAACTGGTTAACTATGTAAAAAAACCTGATGAAGGGGTGGAGTGGAGTGTACAAATGTAAAACATTTAAATACTGGTTAACTATGTAAAAAAACCTGATGAAGGGGTGGAGTGGAGTGTTAAACATTTTAATACTGGTTAACTATGTCAAAAACCTGATGAAGGGGTGGAGTGGAGTGTAAAACATTTTATTACTGGTTAACTATGTAAAAAAATCTGATGAAGGGGTGGAGTGGAGTGTAAAACATTTTATTACTGGTTAACTATGTAGAAAAATCTGATGAAGGGGTGGAGTGGAGTGTAAAACATTTTAATACTGGTTAACTATGTAAAAAAACCTGATGAAGGGGTGGAGTGGACTGTAAAACATTTTATTACTGGTTAACTATGTAAAAAAAAAGATGTTATTTCTTTACATGGTTTGGCTGATCATTTAACTAATAAATTTCTTACTTTTTTGGTTCTTTAATGCCTCTCTTTATACTAACACCAGAAGTTCCTGATGCTGACTTGGTTAGCTTTCTGTAATATTCAAATGCAAAGCTTAATTTCTGTAATTTTTTCTAAACCTGAAATTGTTCTGTTATTTTTTAAATATTTCTTTAGCATTTAAACTATTTAACCAGGAACACCAGAAGTTCCTGATGCTGACTTGGTTAGTTTTCTGTAATATTCAAATGCAAAGCTTAATTTCTGTAATTTTTTCTAAACCTGAAATTGTTCTGTTATTTTTTAAATATTTCTTTAGCATTTAAACTATTCAAACAAAAAAAAAAAAAAATTAAATAAATAAATAAATAAATAAATAAATAAATAAATAAAATACAATATCTTACATTAACAAGAAGCCCAATACGGAATGTGCTATTTGATTGGTACTGTATTAGAAATTTTAACAACCACTATAAACAACTTGAATTAACAGAAAGTAGTGACAATTCACAATTTCTACAAGCACTACTTTGAAATAACAGGAAGTAGTGACAAATTACAATTTCTATAAGCATTATAACTACCTTGAATTAACAGGAAGTAGTGGCAAATTACAATTTCTATAAGCATTATAACTACCTTGGATTAAGAGGAAGTGGTGAAAAATTACAATTTCTATAAGCGTTATAACTACCTTGGATTAAGAGGAAGTAGTGGCAAATTACAATTTCTATAAGCATTATAATTATCTTGGATTAAGAGGAAGTAGTGACAAATTACAATTTCTATAAGCATTATAACTACCTTGGATTAAGAGGAAGTGGTGAAAAATTACAATTTCTATAAGCGTTATAACCACAAATGCTTTAGATTAAGAGGAAGTAGTGACAAATTTTAATTTCTATAAGCATTATAACTACCTTGGATTCAGAGAAAGTAGTGACAAATTACAATTTCTACAAACATTATAACTACCTTGGATTAAGAGGAAGTAGTGAAAAATTACAATTTCTATAAGCATTATAACTACCTTGGATTAAGAGGACGTAGTGACAAATTACAATTTCTACAAGCAATATAACTACCTTGGATTAAGAGGAAGTAGTGAAAAATTACAATTTCTGTAAGCATTATAACTACCTTGGATTAAGAGGACGTAGTGACAAATTACAATTTCTACAAGCAATATAACTACCTTGGATTAAGAGGAAGTGGTGAAAAATTACAATTTCTGTAAGCATTATAACTACCTTGGATTAAGAGGAAGTAGTGACAAATTACAATTTCTATAAGCATTATAACTACCTTGAATTAAGAGGAAGTGGTGAAAAATTACAATTTCAACAAGCAATATAACTACCTTGGATTAAGAGGAAGTAGTGAAAAATTACAATTTCTGTAAGCATTATAACTACCTTGGATTAAGAGGAAGTAGTGACAAATTACAATTTCTTTAAGCATTATAACTACCTTGAATTAAGAGGAAGTAGTGACAAATTTAAATTTCTATAAGCATTATAACTACCTTGGATTCAGAGGAAGTAGTGACAAATTACAATTTCTACAAGCAATATAACTACCTTGGATTAAGAGGAAGTAGTGACAAATTACAATTTCTACAAGCATTATAACTACCTTGGATTAAGAGGAAGTAGTGACAAATTACAATTTCTATAAGCATTATAACTACCTTGGATTAAGAGGAAGTAGTGACAAATCACAATTTCTATAAGCATTATAACTACAAATGCTTTGGATTAAGAGGAAGTAGTGACAAATTTAAATTTCTATAAGCATTATAACTACCTTGGATTAAGAGGAAGTGGTGAAAAATTAAAATTTCTATAAGCATTATAACTACCTTGGATTAAGAGGAACTAGTAACAAATTACAATTTCTTTAAGCATTATAACTACCTTGGATTAAGAGGAAGTAGTAACAAATTACAATTTCTATAAGCATTATAACTACCTTGGATTAACAGGAAGTAGTGACAAATTACAATTTCTATAAGCATTATAACTACCTTGGATTAAGAGGAACTAGTAACAAATTACAATTTCTATAAGCATTATAACTACCTTGAATTAAGAGGAAGTAGTGACAAATTACAATTTCTATAAGCATTATAACTACAAATGCTTTGGATTAAAAGGAAGTAGTGACAAATTTTAATTTCTATTAGCATTATAACTACCTTGGATTCAGAGGAAGAATCCCTGCGGCTAATTTTAACTGGTGTTCTTCTTCTTGTTCCTTAACCAACTTTAACATCTGTTCAGTTTTAACACCAAGTGATAAAGCACATTTTTTCAAATGATTCTTTCTTCCCTGAATTACAAAGAAAACCCATTACATAAAACAGACATTGTTATTATTGTGACATATTGTTAGATTAAGCTACATGTGTATGCTAACATGCTTTTTGAGTGTCGTGTAAAATCAAGTATACATGCACAGTAAAAAACTTGATTCATTGCCACCATTTGTTCACGCATATTCAATGTCAGAGTAGGGCAATAAATAAAATAAAACACTTAAAGAAATACATTTATGATCTTTACAATACTCTGGGGTAAGCAAGGTGGCTAAGTGATGTCTTAATTATGTATCTTCTCTGTTGGACAATTTACACCTGCAGCCAGCTGCAATAAATATAGCACCAGAAAATAAAACCAAAGTCCTGCAGCCACTCTCATTATTCTTTATCTTCCCTATTGAATAACTGACTCCTATAACTAGCCATACAGACAAGGATATAAGGAGAGAAACGTTACTTATGCAGCCTCTTATTTTTTTTTAATTTTGCCTTGTAGTGCAAGACAATTTACCCCTACAGCAAGAGGCATTGTCAAGGACATCAGAAAATAACAATAACATCCTGTAACCCCTCCATTAGTGGTTGATCTGTACCTGAAGCTAAACACAGATGTTTGATGCATTAGGAAAGATTCACCAATGTCATGCTGCTTTTCCATTTTATTTTCATCTTTCCAATTACTATGGACAAAAGTTTCTGTGTAATTCAGATAATGTGAATTACATATAGTGAACCCTGTCTGAACTGAGCACATGTTACTCAATTTTTATTCAGTTTATACACTTATTTTTTAGACAGGTAGACATTATACTTAAGGATTATTTGACAAAATTGAGGGCTCAATAGTAATGTGTTAATCTCGAGATTGGGAGGTCAGGGAATTGAACCTGAGCCTAATCATACACAAAACTATTAAAATAATTTTGATAATGTTTTCCTCGCCTGGAACTCAGCATTAGGAGGTCTGAATATCAACTGGTTCAGCCTGTACCAGGATAATGTGACTGGGGGAGCAGTATGTTTGTCTGCGGCAAACTGTCTTGCTTTGCTAGCACTTAGACAAAAAGTCACTAAGAGTGCACTAGTACAAGATGGTTCATAATACACACTCACATATGAACATTTTCTTAGATTAATCCTTAGACATAATAATACTTATTCTCCTTGCCAATAGCTGGAAAATTGCTGATGCGACACAAAAACTTTACAACAAACCAACCAACATAATGATTATTTGGTTTTTGGTTTACTTACAGGTCAGTTTTTACAGGTTAAAATCATGTAGGAATCCAAAGATAATATAACAAAATTATTGAAACTTAACTCACAGTATCAGTTTTAAATGGTTTTCCACACATAGGACAGGATAAAACAGCTGTTTTAGCTGATTCTAAGGCTTTTTTCTCCTCTTCTTGTGCTCGCTGTTTCTCTTCACCCTGTAAATAATCATGGCTAACCTTATCAAAACAAAACTACTAACTCTATGAACTGAATACTGCATACTGCAAACGTACTAACTTTAGGGGGTACGTATTTTAGTGCAATTTACATTCTCAACTAATTCGCATGGATTTAAATTAGCGCAAAACAACTTTTAAGAAACAGACTATAAGTCAAAACATTTATTTTAGCGGTGTATTTAAATTAGCGCTACTGTACTAGCACGAAAATCGCTAAAATTAATACACGGCTAAAATTAGTATGCTTACAGTATTTTTTTTTTATGAAATTTTGCAGGTCTCAAAGGACAATTAAAAATTACTTACTTTATATTTCTTACTTATATTTTATTTTCACAGGAAAATGACCAAAGTATTCACTGCAGTATTGTGAATTTGAAGTTTTAGTTAACTGCATTTTTCACAGCAAAATGACCCATAAAATAGGTGAGCATGCATTTAAAATTTTAAGATTTTAACAGTATATGTAAGTTGACATATAGGTCATCAGGTCTTCTGTAACTATAAATATGACACACAATAACTTCATGCTACAAGTCTTCTGTCACTGTAAATATGAACCACAATAACTTCATCTGCATAATGCAACAGGTCATTAGTCACTATGACATGACACAATAACTTCGACAGCATCATGCTATGAATTGATAGCAAAGAGAAACTTTTCATTAACTTTGATAATATTGAAATAATTTTGACAAAGTCATGATCATTGACCAATGTTTGTTCATTATTCGGTCAAAAAAAAAGATATATAACTTTTGATTACCTCATCAATGCATTTGTTAACATGCTGTAATTTACGCTGAGAGTTCAATCGAGAAATATCTTTCTGACAAATATGACAGAAATCAACATCCGGGTCCAACGGGGAGTCAACATCCTGTGACAGTTCTTTCTGATTCTCTTCATTTCCATCTTTATTTATGTGTCCTACCTTTAAGACACGATCTTCATTCTGAGGTTCAGTATCTAATTCATTACTGTTACCTGTGCTTGATGATGTTACTGAAAACATAATCATTTTAAAGATATATAATCTCACCTAAAAAACTTTAGACATAGTTATCATGTTTTTTTTTTCACAAGGACTTATTGAATTACATCAAGAACAGTATCATTATTTCTTGGTTGAAGATTTTAGTGATTGTGGGATATTTTAGGTAAGTTTGACAGTGATTTACGAATCTCTTGTTTGTTGTTTTTTTTTCCAAAAAGACTTATTTATGAAATTGTTGTAAATCAAGTGGTATGTTTAGGGGCAATAAATTACTTTTCCACAAAAACTATAGACAGTGTTGCCATGTCTTGAACCTGACTATAGTTGAGAGTAATGGTGTTTAACGTCCCAGTCAAGAATATTTTACTTATATCGAGACATTGCCAGCTACAGGCGAAAGTGCAGAAATTTTGCCTGTGCATTGTGCTGAAGGCATTATACAGCAGGGTTCTTTATCGTGCCATGCCTGCCATGACACGGGACCTCATTTATTTTAAGTTCCCATCCGAAAGAACCGTGACTTTCATTTCGTAATGCCGAGTGTTTGCTGAAAGAACAGTCACTACCCACTTTCAAGTCTTGGGTCAGACCTGGCCAGGGTTCAAATCCACGACCTTCCACTTACGGAGCGAGCACTCTACCAACTGAGGAACCTGACTATAGTCTAGTTTTAGTCAGTACTCAAGATTTTTTATGTGTTCTTCTATAAAGTAGGTTGCACTTCGATACATTTTGGATTTATAACATCAATGTAATATGGGTTTGCAACCTTGTATACTCAAAAAACAATTATATATATACACCAATGGTGATAATTTTCAAGACAGTAAAGTTCATGCATATCTTTTTCTATATTTTCAATTCACGATTATAACTTTTTACTGACTTCTGACATACTTATGGCTTTCCAACATCATCTAGTCCTTCTAGCAAAATACTTTTCTGAGTATTATAAAACAGAACAAAAACTTTTATGACATGTAGATTATATATAGTATGCAGATTAGGCAGTCACTAGTAAAATATATATTACCAGTTAGCTGCAATAGTGTTGATGTGGCTTTAAACAATAACATACTCACTTACCTAGTTTTCATGGGAATATTTAAAGTAATTGACTAGTTATGTGTGGAAAACTAAATGTAAGGTATTCCTGATAATGGTTTCGATTTTAAATTATATAAACTAGGACACTGCCTTTAAACAAGTAAATTGTTTATTAGATTTAGATGCAGTACGTGTGTCAATTTTTGTGTATGACTAATCAAACTCATTTTTATGGTGGGCCCAAAGAAAACCATCCATCACTGACTGTTAAACTCTCCAACACAAGTATCTGCCCTACTGTTCCAATTAACTTAAACTAAGTTTGGTATTTTTCCCTCATTTAGGTCAAGTCATAACTGAAAATCACAATCTGCATCAAAAATTACCATGGAATATGTCTGCCCACAGTAAAAAGCTCTTACTACGGGGATTTTACATGTTGAAAACAAGGCAAAAGGTTAATTCTTTAACACATACAACATAACGCGTCATCAAAAGCATCACTCCCGATGTAAACATTGTCATTTGTTTACATGTAAAATCCCCATAGCAGCAATAGTTTCCTGTCTTCAGAAATATTCTATTGTAATCACAGATGGGCACAGCAGTTTTTTAGTTAAAACTAGACTCAAGTAAGTGAAAAATACCAAACTTAATTCAATTCAAGTTAACTGAATTTTCTATGAAAATTTTGCATATATGTAATTCACTGTCCAAAACACAGCGACACAAACAGTAGTGAATTTGTTGTCTCATGATCAGTACCAGTATGAAGGACCTATGACCTGTGATGTTTATATGCAAAATTGCAGAGGAGTGTAAATGTAAGTAAAATATTCTGTGGGTCGACATAAGTACACACTGGTATTTTGCAGTTCAAGAACATCTGCACAAACTCCTGAACTTTTGTTTAGATTAATCTACAAGGTGTAAATGTATTAGAAAATTGTCTAGTCAAGAATAATTGAAAATTTGCTGGTGTGATGTAAAACAACAATGAAACCAATCAACTGTAACATAATCATAAGATGGTTTCATTTAAGACTGCAAATGTAAGTACGGTGCAGCAAAAGATTTTGTTTTGTTTGTTTAAATGGGGTTTTTCACCTCATTCAAGAATTTTTCATTTATATCGAGACGTCACCAGCTATAGGTGAATTAGCACTGCAATTACTTATTATTAGAACTTTTTTGTTATAATTATGATTTAGATTTGTGAAGAAAAATGATAAATATTAAATGCTGTTATAATATGACTTGATATCAGCGAGCTCGTGTGTGCTTTTAGAAGCTCTCGGTAGTAACACTGTTATTTGGAATCTGATGATGATTTTAACTTTAAGCTAGATGTATCTTTTTAAGCAATATATTATAACCCAAGTTTTGTCCTGTTTCCTTTGAATTTTTAATGTTACAGACACTAGTACTTGCAGGAATTGTTTGTTCATGGTTTGGTAAAACATGGCTTACTTAAATTTTTTAAAATCTGATATTTATGGACAAATGGTTGTAAAATAAGCAGGGTGTTCAAGTGGCGCAGAGGTTAGCGCTTCCGCCTATCACCAATGCGACCGGGGTTCGATTCCCAGTGTCGTATGTGATAAGGTATGAGGTCACCTGCTTGATCACGTGGGTTTTTCTCCGGGTTATCCGGTTTTCCTCCCACAATAAGACCTCACGCGCGCTACAATTCAGGCCAACGAGCTGGATTAATATAAGTTGCACAACTTGTTTCTAAATCGTTGTAAAAGAAATAAAGTTTAAATAAATAAGCAGGATGTTTGAGGGTACTCTTAACAGTATATGTGCTATCACTGGACATTTTCCCAGTATGCCATCCAAAGAATTTTATAATCAGTGATCCCATTTTGTGTTTGTCTTTCCTTGCCTTGACTTGTTTGACCATTTTTGTTTTTGTTTTTTGTTTTTGTTGCTGTTGTTGTTGTTGTTGTTTTTTTCACAGATTTGTATTGCGTCATGTTTTTTTGGTTGGTTGCTTTGGCTGTTGCCAAATATATGTTGTTCATTAAGTTGTTTCTTTCTAATTACATGTTGTTCATTTAGTTCTTTCTACCATATTTCAAAAGCCTTAAATAAGACAGTAATGTGATAATTTCTTTTTTTTTAAAATTAACAACAGAAAACATTTAGCAGAATGTTCTTTTTTCTTTTCTTTTCTTTTTTTCTTTTTTTTTTTTTTCCTTTACAATTTTCTATGGATTTACTTTTCCTGATAGCCTTCTAGTTTTAGCTAAATTGTTTCAGACATATATTATAAAACATAACAATTTCACAATTTGAAATTTCTTAAAGTCCAATGATTATCACCATGATGAATTGTTAAAATACAGCTTTCAAATTAACCCTTAAAAATAAAAGTATTTGTAATTGTAAAATTTGCTTAATAGCAAAAAAAAAAAAAAAAAAAAAGATTCCTGTCCCATAAAAGGTAAGTGTCATGTAAAACTGCCTACTTTAATTATTTACAGAAGAACTTAATCAGAATTTACCTTCCTTTTTAGGAGCACCGTTTCTACCGAACTTTCTCTTTAAACATGTCTGTAGGTGGCACTGCAGATTGCCTTGGATAACCAACAGGCATGCAGGACATTTTGAATTTTCAGTTTCACATTCTGGTTCTGTTATGAGATTCTGTCTTGATATTTTCTCATTACTTCTGCTTGGTATTATTTTCTCTTCTGATTTTTTCAAAGTCAAACTTTTCACAGTAGATGATTTACTTAAAATCTTTTCTGGTTTTTTGAATTCACATGTCTCATTTAAGTCTCCCGTAATTGTGAGGATATTTATTTTTGTTTCTGCTTTCTTCTTATTACGAGATAGCTTTGTCTTTGCAGAGCTTTTCTTTTTTTCCATCACTATATCATCATCTCGACATTTATCACAATGGAAAAACTAGTTTTTTATAATCATTATAAATACATCATACACAAAACAATATATTTCTAAACCACACTATATATAAAAAATAAACCAATGATCAAAGAAACCATGGATATACATGTAAATGTCTTTTAATTCAAACTCAACGAAATATAAAATTAAGTTTTTTTAGATAGAGCAGTTTCCTATCTTTTTTAAACCCTCAATCAGTTCTTTTCTTTACAGTTATCCTTTAACAATATCCAATCTTTTTCCAACTGATGTAAAAAAAAAACTTAAATTCCACCTTCTTGATCCCTGATTTTCTTCTGTCTTTCTAAATATGCCAAATGACGTGGGTCGCTTGGTCGCTCCCACATAAACTTCGGTTTATATGTTCCATCCCTAGGTGGAAAACATAAATGCACTTTCAATAAAATTTAATTACTGGTCAATGAAATAAAAAATGTTACAATAATTTACAAGGATATAAATATTACACCTTAGTTAATGATGTGTAAGTATGTAACCATTTCAACAAAACTATTGATATGCAAGCAAGTGTTGGGAAAACTTAATAAGGTAATGTTTGTTTCAAGCTCTGACAATTATGATATTCACAAGATATTGTGGGCTTATTAACTATTATATTCTAACTAATGATGTACAAGCATATTACTGTTACACTGTAATTTGTGATGTACAAAGAAAATACCATTTTATCTCAGCTTTCAATGTGATCATTACATCCTATCAGTTCAAATTTTCTTTATCCTCCGTTACATGTTATATGCAAGGGCTGGCGTAATGGTGATTTATGACCAGATAACGATTGTTACACATTGTAAAAATGGTCAGTTCATTTAATTACTCTCATCTCAAGTTTAACTCGTCAAATGTTACACTATAAACAGTGGGAACAGAAAGTCAATTAAAAAAAATTAAACAGTTTTTTTATGTCATTAGTTCAAATGCTGAAGTTCATATGTTCATTTATATAATGGATAAAACATGTTAATGCAAAACCTGGAAGGGGGGTTAAACTCTGTTGAACTTTTCAGTTGGGTCAACTTACATCCTTTTTTTGATCATCACGAAGCATGCTGCAGAGAATAAAATAGTATACGTAATCATTCCATACTTAATGTATCGACTATATCTACCGAATTTGGTGTCTCGACTAGACACATATCGTTTTGTATCTCTGTTAAACATTTTGGGTCATGACATTTATGCGTTTTTTTTCGAATGGACATCAACGTACCACACTGAAAACGTGCCATATATACTTTAACGTACCATATTATAAGCAAACCGTAGAACTAATGATCCGGTGTAATGAAGTATTTTGAACCGGGTTGAAAACTGACCCGGGTTTCATTTTTCAACGTTGAATATTGAACCGGGATGCTTTTTAGCTCACCTGACCAAAAGGTCATGTGAGCTTATGGCATGGTGCGGCGTGTGTATGTGTGTGCGTGCGTATGTGCGTGCGAACGTGCATGTGTTCGTGTACACGTGTGTGCGTGCGTCGTTAGCACATATTTTCGACTTCTCTTCAAAACTGCAGGACAGATTTTAATGATACTTGGTCAGAGGCATATTCACCTTTTCGAAAACATGACAGGGGAAGTAACTCTTACGTTTGAAAACGAGGGGGGATTCTCCGGGTTCCATATCCACTAAGAAACGAATCCAAGGTTTACGAGAGTAAAAAAAAAATAAACAAAATAAAAATAATTTAATAATAATTTTGAATACACCCGCCCTATCAACATATTTAAGACTTCAAAATTCTTGGTCATAAGTCGTAGAGGAGATGATTTCAAATGCAGAAAATTGGTAGACGATTGTAGACTGACCAAATAAAAAAAGGGATTTGCAGCTAAATCATGTACTTTGCAGGGGAAGACGGTGTAATATATCATACAACGAAAATATGCCCGACAAGACAGGACAGTACACTTAATAGGGCCAATTTTGAATGATAGACAAGTTCAGCGAAAAAAGTTTCTTTAACCTGTTGAATTTAGACCCGGTCTACTGATCAAAATTCAAACATCCGATTCAGTTTTTAATGGGGAAGGGTCGTAATTCAACACAGCTGGTCTCAATTTTCAACGTTGAACCCCCCCCCCCTCCGGTCACTTTTCAACCCGGGTCAAAATACTTCATTAAACCGGCATAGTCTAAACATCGTGTAGTTTGTACATGTCAAGTTTTTACAACAAGTTTGGTCCAGCTGCTTCATGCCGCTATATAACAAGCGGTGTCAGTCCTTCGAGAAGCCTAGTCAAGCTGCTTTATGCCGACAAATAACAAGCGGTGTCAGTCTTTCGAGCAGCCGAGTTGGTATGCCATCTGGTTCAGCTGTTTTATGTCGGTATATAATAAGCTTTGTCAGTCCTTAGAAAGGTCGAGTTGGTTTGTCATCTTGTTCTGTCATCTTGTTCAGCTGCTTTATGTCGGTATATAACTTGCGGTGTTAGTCCTTAGAAAGGTCAAGTTGGTTTGTCATCTGGTTCAGCTGTTTTATGTCAGTATATATCAATCTTTGTCAGTTCTTAGAAAGGTCGAGTTGGTTTGTCATCTTGTTCAGCTGCTTTATGTCGGTATATAACTAGCGGTGTCAGTCCTTTGAACAGTCGAGTTGGTATGTCATCTGGTTCAGCTGCTTTATGTCGGTATATAACAAGCTGTATCAGTCCTTAGAAAGGTCGAGTTAGTTTGTCATCTGGTTCAGCTGCTTTATGTCGGTATATAACTAGCGGTGTCAGTCCTTAAAAAGGCCGAGTTGGTTTGTTATCTGGTTCAGCTTCTTTATGTCGGTATATAACTAGCGATGTCAGTCCTTTGAACAGCCGAGTTGGTATGTCATCTGGTTCAGCTGTTTTATGTCGGTATATAACAAGCTTTGTCAGTCCTTAGAAAGGTCGAGTTGGTGTGTCATCTGGTTCAGCTGCTTTATGTCGGTATATAACGAGCTGTATCAGTCCTTAGAAAGGTCGAGTTAGTTTGTCATCTGGTTCAGCTGCTTTATGTCGGTATATAACTAGCGGTGTCAGTCCTTAGAAAGGTCGAGTTGGTTTGTCATCTGGTTCAGCTGTTCTATGTCGGTATATTACTAGCGGTGTCAGTCCTTAGAATGGTCGAGTTGGTTTGTCATCTGGTTCAGCTGCTTCATGTCGGTATATAACTAGCGGTGTCAGTCCTTTGAACAGCCGAGTTGGTATGTCATCTGGTTCAGCTGCTTAATTTCGGTATATAACAAGCTGTGTCAGTCCTTAGAAAGTTCGAGTCGGTATGTTATCTGGTTCAGCTGCTTTATGTCGGTATATAACAAGCTGTATCAGTCATTTGAAAGGTCGAGTTAGTTTGTCATCTGGTTCAGCTGCTTTATGTCGGTATATTACTAGCAGTGTTAGTCTTTAATAAGGTCGAGTTGGTTTGTCATCTGGTTCAGCTGCTTAATTTCGGTATATAACTAGCGGTGTCAGTCCTTTGAACAGCCGAGTTGGTATGTCATCTGGTTCAGCTGCTTAATGTTGGTATATAACAAGCGGTGTCAGTCTTTCGAGCAGCCGAGTTGGTTTATCATCTGGTTCAGCTGCTTAATGTTTGTATATAACAAGCGGTGTCAGTCTTTCGAGCAGCCGAGTTTGTATGTCATCTGGTTCAGCTGCTTTAATTTCGGTATATAACTAGCGGTGTCAGTCCTTTGAACAGCCGAGTTGGTATGTCATCTGGTTCAGCTGCTTAATGTGGGTATATAACAAGCGGTGTCAG
The DNA here is from genome assembly GCA_029721355.1 of Tegillarca granosa. Classification (NCBI taxonomy): domain Eukaryota; kingdom Metazoa; phylum Mollusca; class Bivalvia; order Arcoida; family Arcidae; genus Tegillarca; species Tegillarca granosa. The sequence goes on from CM056604.1 coordinate 17,218,388, forward strand.
TCCTTTGAACAGCCGAGTGGGTATGTCATCTGGTTCAGCTGCTTAATGTTGGTATATAACAAGCGGTGTCAGTCTTTCGAGCAGCCGAGTTGGTATATCATCTGGTTCAGCTGCTTAATGTTGGTATATAACAAGCGGTGTCAGTCTTTCGAGCAGCCGAGTTTGTATGTCATCTGGTTCAGCTGCTTAATTTCGGTATATAACTAGCGGTGTCAGTCCTTTGAACAGCCGAGTTGGTATGTCATCTGGTTCAGCTGCTTAATGTTGGTATATAACAAGCGGGGTCAGTCTTTCGAGCAGCCGAGTTGGTGTGTCATCTGGTTCAGCTGCTAAATGTTGGTATATAACAAGCGGTGTCAGTCTTTCGAGCAGCCGAGTTTGTATGTCATCTGGTTCAGCTGCTTTATGTTGGTATATAACAAGCTGTGTCAGTCCTTATAGAGGTCGAGTTGGTTTGTCATCTGGTCCAGCTAGCTGCTCTATGCAAGTTCAGGTCGATTACTAATAACTGTGAATATTAAACTAATACAAACAAGTCGGATGCACGTCTCGTTTTCTTGATCAGAATCTTACAATAGTTAATAAACAACATCATTGAAAAAATTACGATAAAAAGGATGACTTTGGATTTCCAGTCGTGAACCTTAACGCTTTTAAAGTTCTATGTATTTTTATCACCATGATGTTTCAGCTTGTACCGGGATTTGCTCGTTTGTTCAAGTATTTATGATTTTTACTAAAAAAGATGTATCTATAACTTCTTATTTGTTCAAACGATCTCTGAATCACAATATTGGTTAGTCTAAGGCTTATATATAGATGCAATATCATCTGTATTATGTAATACTCTTGATGATCCAAGTGACCGAGTGGTCTAAAGCGAAAGCTAACTGATCACAGTGTCAATCAACACCTACGTTAGAATCCCACACGGGCTGAACCCAACATTAGAAAGTTTTTTGGCTTGCGGAAAGGAAGTGATTATCTCCTGTGTTTCTCTTTACCATTCCAGAAGTGACTGCTTTTGTATAGACATCTTGAAGGGCGTTAAACACCATTTCTCAATTACACCCGTGCTTTTGAATTGTTATCCCAAGGATTTCGTAATCACAAACTAAGAATCATTTTGAGAGATGAGCAAATAAATAAATAAATAAATAAATAAATAAATAAATAAATAAATAAATCAATCAATCAATAAATCAAACTTCGTAATAACGACAATGTTCATGTTTTATACCTTTTGGTATTGGAAGTATAATATAAATTTTATAATACATATCCTTTAGACCAAAAAGGAGACTATTGAACAATCAGTCGATGCCTCAGTGATAGAGCGTTCACCTAATTTTATGAACTTATTCAAACACGGTTTCTTGAAGCGTCTTGCATCTTTGCTTTATTTTATGAACTTATTCAAAAATGGTTCCTTGAAGCGTCATACATATTTGCCTTATGTTATCGACTTCTTCAAACATGGTTGCTTGAAGTGTAATTCATCTTTGCCTTATGTTGTGGACTTAATCAAACATAGTTCCTAGAAGCGTCATACATCTCTGCCTTATGTTGTGGACTTAAATACTTTTATAATGATTTTATATTGGTTCACTGGTAAAGTAAGGTTTATTTCTTAATTTTTACATAGTGGACTACTGATTGTAAAATACCGAGATGTTTGAAGGCCGTGTACTATCATATCAATATCGTTCTGTGTTGGGAATTTATAATCAGTCATAGGAATATGTCATGGCCGCGTGGTCATAAGCGCGCGCTAAAAGATCACAGCACTGTACATAGCCGCCTGGACTAAAAAGTTTGTCAATTACGGTGTTTTCCCCGGGATCTCCAGCATCCCTGAACTGACCATCTTGATGCAAGTTAAAGAATCTAACAGGAACGTAATCCACTATTTATCCCATCTACTCAAGTTTTTCTTTAAATAACTTGTGGGTTTTTTTTGGTTCATTTTGTTTTAGTTTTAGTCACCATCGTATATTGTAACTGCGACCGCGCGTGTGTGAACAACAGCAAAAACAAAAAAGTTTTCACGTAGTTTTTTTTTTAAATTGTGGTTGTATTTAAGTCATAAATGTTTAAGTTATGCAATAAACAACCTAGTACCTATCAGTCAAAGAAGCAGTCATACATAAAACTTGATTTAGTGCAAAATATCTTAAACTTATCAACCAATCCAATTGTGGAATTTCTTAAAATAGCGGCCAGAAATTTAACCCTGGTCCTCATGCGGATCTCGTTCGCATGAACCAGAATTTTACCTGAATAAGATATATGTCGTATTTTAAATTTTAGAATTTTTCAATACAATTTTCCTAAAATTTAGTTGTCTCATATTAAATTACTGAAAATGTCATTCGGATAATTCCACATTATATATAGTACATGGCTTTTGTAGTTTGTCTTATAACTGATTGATTATGAATCCTGCTCCAGAAACCAAAATGGCGCAGAAATTTGTTTTTCAAAAATATATGAATAAAATACAGAAGCAGACACAGGATTTTGCGTGGCGAATACGGTGAGAGCCAAAGGCTCGAATTCTAAAGAGGATCTGGAATTTTTAAAGAAAAAAACATTTTGACCTGGTTCGCAATAGGCCTTGCCACATAAGTATAAATCTGAAAGTCATGTAATTAAATGCTTGTCTGTGGCGTACAGTATTGGTGAGTTAGCACCTTGACAAATTAACGGGACCAATGACTAGCGCGAAACAATCGACGATAACTAAAAAAACAGGCTTTCTTTTGGATAAAGTCATTTTTTGCGAATTTTTTTTGTTATCCAAGTACATTTAATTTAAAATGCATTTTATTCATTAAAAATGAAAATTCAATCCAATGTAACACTTTACACAAAAGAAAAGGTTAAATTCAATTTTGAATTATATTCAATATTTACAGTTTCTGAAAACTTAACCATAAGAAAAGTCTGAATCTGGGAACGGGAGATAACTCTTGGGTGATTGTTGTGGGCCAAAATCTATTTCATATAGATTGTCACTCACAAGTCAGTGAGTCCTTTACAAGATAATTGTCATTTTGTTAAAATCTCAATTGTTTTGTCATGACTCTTACAATTTTATTCATCAAGAAACTTTACGAAACATGCCGCAAGGATCAAGGGAAGTTAAAAATATCGGAAAATAGGTTTCGCGAACGAATTTTCACCAAACTTTGTGCAATGATTCATTATACCACAGTTGGACAATTTCGTAAACGTTGTTCTTTGTCTACAAAGTTACAGTCCTTTAACTCTAACAGCTTTATTTATGAACTACTTTTGATTCAAAGCTTAAGTATTTTAGTAATATTTCAGGCTACCTTGTATGTCATAATAAGCGCACCACCTATCTTTAGGTATTACCCGATGTTCATTTCAAATTTTTGTCAGCGTTAAAACAATTTTAGCACTTTTGGTAGTAATTTCTAAGACGTCAAACTGTCAAGTGATTTATACAGTACATGTATTTTTACGGAAAAAGAATTGGCATCATCTGTAATGCATTGTTTTTCCGCCACTGCGGTAGCTCAGTTGGTAGAGTAAGTGGAAGGTTGTGGGTTCGAGCCCCGGCCGGGTCTGACCGAAGACTTGAAAGTTGGTAGTGACTGTTCTTTCGCCAAGCACTCAGAATTACGAAATGAAAGTCACGGTTCTTTCGGATGGGAACTTAAAATAAACGAGGTCCCGTGTCATGGAAGGCATGGCACGATAAAGAACCCTGCTGTATAATGCCATCAGCGCAACGCACAGGCAAAATTTTTGCACTTTCGCCTATAGCTGGCGACGTCTCGATATAAGTGAAATATTCTTGACTGGGACGTTAAACACCATTACTCAACTCAACTCATTGTTTTTTCCTTTTACTTATTTTTTATTTTGTTTTATGATACGGCACCGGTATTGGTGTCTATGATGACTGCCAAGTAAAATCCAAATTTGTCCTTTGACGCTGTTATTTTGTAATTGTCCATAAAAGTAACCCTAAACTCCAACAAAACACGTGCATTCTTCTTTACCATGTATATAATTTTATTTTTAACCATCAATATATTATAGAATAAAAACAAATCAAATTTCAAAAACTACATAAATTTTGATAACACATGACAAAAACTATGACCTTATTTTTTTAAAATATCATTATCCATAGGAATGATACCAATATCGTTTTTAAAAACTATAAATAACTTTTAATTTTTAGTTCATCTTCTAATAACTAAGATGTGACCACTTGCATGAGACAGACCTATCATCACTGTATCAATCTGTATCGATACACTACGGAATTATCCTCTTTATCAATTCTGTATCACTCTTTATCAATTCGTCTAGTTATTCTGTTTTGCAAGAGGTTTTTCCGATTAAACGATTGTTACCGTCTTTTTTTTTTTTTACCAATCGGATCACATACAACAACCCTTCGTTTATATTTTGACCAGTAAAAAGCTCTCAATGCGTTCTTCCTAAACAAGGGTATTTTTGGAAGCACTTTACCCGTCGAAAGACAAATGCAAAAAAAAAAAAAACATTCTTTAATCTGATTGGTCACAAATAAAGGCGGGAAATTATGGGTTAATGGGGAAGCATCATGCTCAACCGAAAATAACCAGTCGAAAACCAATAATGTCTATCAATGAGGCAAATTGCCTGGTGATATTAGTGAGAACATAGCAACATAATACAACGACAATGCACATACAATGTACAAAAAGAATTAGACCTTTACACTTAGCAGAATAATGAGAAAAGAAATGAAAACGTCAATGAAGTGAGAAAATGTATAACACGGATAGCGGTAGTCTGAATGTATGAACTAAATGCTGATAGAATTCGGCACAATATCCGGATCAAGCCACGTATACGGAGGATTCCGTTCCTTGTTTCTTTCTTTGATCTTCCTACTGATTTCTTTTATATCCTGTCGAAACCTAAAAATTAAAAATATACATATTATTGTGAAAAAATTATTATTCTTTTAATACTGTTAATTTCCACTGAAGGTGGAAACAATTCAAACAATAAAACGTTTCTCCTAGCACTTTTTAAATGTTGAGCTCGATAATTTTTTTTGAAAAATTAAATAATAACAATATATATAAACCATTTTAATTCGACTAGCATTACAACTTGCTCTGGAATTTATCTGCAACAAGTCTCATAATTTGATTCTTTACTTAAAGTAAAGTGCAACTTTGTTGTATATTATCCAACATATATTTATAAAACTATATTAAACAAATATTTTGTAATCTAATATTTACGGAAAACAAACACATCCAGGGTTGTTGGTTTCTTGTTTAATAAAACAAACGCTTACTTCCAATTGTCAAATTTTTGCATCTTTTATCATTTGTTGTAAAGAAAGTTTGTCAGTTCGCTTGCCGAAGGTTGGTGGTTTTTTTCCGGGTACTCCGGTTTTCCCCCACCATCCTAGAACTGACCGCCTCGAAATAAGTGAAAGAATCTTGACTGGGGCGTAAAACACCATTACTCCACTCCTCTCATTTGTTGTAAAGAACATGGAACAGGTTGCAATGTTGACTACTGTAGCATTAGGCATGCTTAAGCTATTTGTGACCAGAGCAATTTTTTTATCCTTTAAGAATTGATCCAAGAACGAGTTTGGGTATGCGTTAGATGTGCGATTGTGAATTATTGTCTGATATGTTCTATGGTTTTGTATCTTGTAAATTTGGCAGAATGTCAAGTCGGGTATTTTGTTGTTGGTGTTGTTGCTGCTGCTGCTTTTGTTGACACAATTAATATAATTGTACACGTATCACGATGGTATTTGCGTATTTATCACCCGTGAGTCTTAATTAGATAAGCGTGATTTTCGTGCTTTTATCATTTGGTTTTCAGAAATACGTATAATGATGAGATCATAGATGTTCAAATCTTCTAGTAAATATAAGCAGACCCGATATGAGCATGGGTTGTGAAATATTTATTCATTTGTTTTGCATAAGGCGTTTGTAAAAATTAGACGTTGTGTAAATACTTAAGCGCCTTTCGAATCCACCTTACAGCTTTTTAACAAGGACATTAGATAAGTAAATATAAGCAGACCAGTATTCAATGTGTAATATACGTTCATTCGTCGTGTAGAAGGTAAAAATTGGGCATTATGTAAATATCAAAATCAACGGTACTCCTTTTTAACAAGAACATTAGACATGTTAATATAGAATTTTGACATTGCACTTCTAAGTACATCAAACTTTTGTCAAAATAAAAGTTCTTAATCTTGCAAAATATACGGGGTTCGGTGATCAGGTGTTCTAAAGCGGGCAATAACGGATTACAGCGCCGCTCACCGCCTAGGTGGTCCGGTTTTTTTTTTAATTTCTATTGAATGGGTGTGGAAGGAATTTTCAATAATTGCACAAAGCAAGGTGCACAAGTTGTTTTTTTTATATTTCAGAAGGTCATGAAAAATGGGGAATAGGTCCAACAATGACAATATATATCAAAGAGTAAGGAATCAAGTATATATATGTATTAGGAAAATCTCAATCATTTTAACATTTTCTAAAGCTTGAGTAAATTGAAAAAATGTGCACCAGAAACTTTACATTAGAATGGGCTGGATGCGATGGACAGTACAGGACAGATAGGCAACAGGGTGACAGCACTAGCTTTCCACACTTTCATCCAGTGGCTAATAAACCAATGACTTTTAGAACATTTACATTTTTGTAGTTTTCTATTTCATATATGTATAATAATCCTATTTTTTTAAAAGATGTGAAATTTAAAACCTGTCACAGTAAGATGTTATGGCATAAAGGTTTCACTACATCATTTGAAGTCAGGTGAACACCTTTGATAATCTTTTGATATATACAGTACAAAGTCACTAAGTTTCAAATTCTGGAAAAATGGGAAAAAATTCCTAAAATATTTCCAAAAAGTCAGGTGCACATCTTCAATATATATAGAAACATTCTGTGAAGTTTCAAGGCTTTTGGTTGAAAACTGTAGGAGGATTTGAGTTCACAAAGTAGGGAACCCCCAGTTCAAAAACTTGCTAAAAAGTGACTAAGTTTCAAAGTCTGGAAAAACGGGAATAAAATCTTGAAATATTTGCTGAAAAATGGGAAAAAAATCTTGAAATATTTCCTGAAAAATGGGAAAAAAATCTTGAAATAATTATAGAAACATTCTGTGAAGTTTCAAGGTTTTTGGTTAAAAACTGTAGGAGGAGTTGAGTTCACAAAGTAGGAACCCCTGTTCAAAAACTGGATAAAAAGTGACTAAGTTTTAAAGTCTGGAAAAATGGGGATAAAATCTTGAAATATTTCCATAAATTCAGGTGCACATCTTCAATATATATTGAAAAATTCTGTAAAGTTTAAAGTTTTTTGGTTGAAAACTGCAGGAGGAGTTGGTACCCTATTTTCCCCGCCCGCCCGCCCGACATTCACGATATTATAAACCGGATTTGCACTCCGTGCAACCAGGCCAATAAAAATTTTGACGGGGGCTGGGGTGGGGGGTTTAAACACCATTACTTACCTCCACTCCTGTAAAATACACATCACAAACAGAAAAAGCGCATATTAGTACTTGCACATACAGAAATATTATCTATCATAAAATAATTAACTTACTCGTCAACAATTTTTTTAGCTGGCGGATCGAATACATATTGCACTTCAAAATCTCCTAGATTATTTGTTCCCTTGCCACTCAGGATCTTTGTTACAACCATTATATCTAACGTTGTTGGTTTGTCTGGTAAACATTTCAGAACATCGGTTTCTGTCAAAGCTGACTACAATTAATTAAATTCACAGAGAAAACTTTACAAAGTATGAAAATTAATCCAGTCGCCATCTTAACTGGTTGGTTAAAATGTGTACATGTATCCTTCTTGTATCTTTTGTTGGGCCTCAGCACCGAATGGTCTTAAGTGCCAGTTGAAAAATCGCAGTGTCCATCACCGCTTATTGCAGTGTCACACACCGCCTTAGTCGAATTTCTCTCCGGGATTTTTTTAAATTTTTTTGTGAAAAACCTTGCCCGTTTCCTTGCATGGTCTATGTTTGTTCTATCGCAGTGTCCCTCGCCGCTTATCGCAGTGTCACACACCGCCTTAGTCGAATTTCTCTCCGGGATTTTGTTTTAAATTTTTTGTGAAAAACCTTGCCTGTTTCCTCGCTTAGTCTATGTTTCTTTCACAATCATAGAATTGACCATCCCGATACAAGTTAAACACTGTTAACCGGGGCGTTGCTTCATCTTCACACTCAAACCTAATAATCTCTTTTTATTTTTAATTTTTAGGCTATATTATAGAACGAAATCCTTTTGGTTTAACATAAACTTATTTTCTATCAAAGTCAACTGAAATTTTTTTTATAATTATAGCCATCAAAAACAATTTAATTTTTGTTAGAGTTTATAATCTCCGTCTAGATTGGAGACTTTAATCTGATCTAACGAAAGATAACCGAAATAACTTTAAAAATGAATTACAATTGTAAACATTGCATTTTGACCTACAATACGCAGGGGCAACATGATGTTGAAATTTCTTAAATTTTAAAAGAAAAAAGTCTATAATTGTTCGAAAAAGGGAGTATTTATTATCGGCATGGAACAGCGAAAGATTAAACCAGCGACAATGTTGCTTTAAAAAATTGTTAAAGCTTAAATCTGGTTGTGTTTTTTTAACCTTAATACCGTACACTAATTACCTTGTTCTTTGGTGGCACGCCCCGTACCAAGCCAGGATAATTTGGAGGGAATGCATATTCGTCATATTGTGGAAAGTTTGTGGCAGCATGACCTACACTGCATGTGTAAATGATACATGTAAGTGTTTGGATAATCTGATCCGTGTTTTCAAATTTACCGTTTCCTGGAACACCCTGGAATAAATAAGTCAAAAATGAAGCACATACTTGGTAATAACCGAAGTCAGAAACTTACCACAAGAATACAAAAGGAAACACTAAACGTCAAATCTTTTTAACGGGTACATCGGAGCTCTTCCTATAAAAAAAACCATCTAGATACATATTGCTTTGCCTTTTGCTGTTTCCGACGGGCCATCTTACTTACTCCAACTAATGGCTTTACCACGCCAACCAAAACGATTTGTTACCAGCATTAGGCCAATACAAACATTCACAGGATAAAATGAACCTGAATGTATATATTATCATAAGAAAAAAGCAAGTTGTAATATTGTTATAATGGTTTATAGTATTTCCACAAGTTAATGAAAAAAAAGGGGGGGGGGACTGTTTTGCCACCGAGAACAAAAATAAAAAATAAAATAAAATAATATAAAATAAAATAATATAAAATAAAATAAAATAAAATAAAATAAAATAATATAAAATAAAATAAAATAAAATAAAATAAAATAAAATATAAATAATAAAATAAAATAAAAATAATAAAAAATAAATGATTAGATTTCCAACTTGAAAGATTTTTCAAATGTTTAAAAGATTGCTTTTCTATGGTTAACGCATCATATATAAGGGAGTCTTAGAGGAAACGCCTTATATAATCCCAACTTTAAATCCCAACCACAGCATATCATTGTGATAAAACATATCTTATAGGGCGACCTTGTGATAAAACATGAAAATCGAATAGGGCGGCGTTGTGAAAACACCTGCATTAAAATTTTACCTTTAGTCCACAACCACCATCTTTTTCCTGTCGTTCTTTTGTTAATTCTAGAACCCATTTTTGTAATTCCCAGTCACCTGATATCTTCTCAGAGGTATCTGTGTATATATACATAAAAATTTAATCCTTGATTTTTTTTCTATTTTCTTTAAATAGAAAAGCAACATACTGTATTCAGTTCTGATGATCTTATACTACCGGGTTCTTGATACACTGGCAAACCGGATGAGAGTTGTTCATACAAGAATTTTTTACGAACATAAGGATGTGTTACTTCTAGGGTTACACTATTTTTTGTCATACATCATTCTTACGCTTTGTATGTAGATTTTATGTTCGTGTTTATTCCAATACTGTACAGTTTTTATTAGAAATGGTTATATCTGTCAAAACCCTTAATATTTTTTCATCAACCTACTATAGACTTTAAAGTAGAACTACGAGTCCTTTTTTTACCCCAATCCAAGCCAGAAATAAAAAAACAATAGTTTGGTAATCCTTACTTTGCAATTTCGATCATTTGGGCATCTATTAACTTGGATTAATTTCTAACAGTTTTTTCATTGTTACTCATTTCCGATTATCAGTCAATAGCGGTGTTTTTTTTAAAGCGTCGCAAGAGGCTCTTTCACTAAACGAATTTTTCAATTTGACCGATCAGATTACAAACAACAACTAAGTTTTTTATTTGTCCGATATAAAGTTTAAGGCGCGTCCTTCGTGAACAAAAAGCCTGTTGAGCAATGACAAATAAAAAATTACATTCTGAAATCCAATTAGTCACATAAAAGTTGGAAAATATCGGATAATGGATGAGCCTCTTGCTAAACGGAAAACAACCAATCAAATGTCCTTCGTGAACAAAAAGCCTGTTGAGCAATGACAAATGAAAAATTACATTCTGAAATCTAAATAGTCACATAAAAGTTGGAAAATATCGGATAATGGATGAGGCTCTTGCTAAACGGAAAACAACCAATCAAATACGGACATACATCTTCACGCTTTCTCAAGTTTTATATATATTTTCTAATAACCATTTTGTCATACTCACCGTAATATAAATGAACATATTTTTTCACATAGTTGTTAATAGCGTTGTATAGTAACAAGGCATCGTCTCTAAAGTGATAACCTGGCAATACCTTACCAGACGGACTGTATACCTACACAAATAATTTAAAAAAAAAATTACTTAAATGAGGGAAAGAAACCTGATAGTTTTCCAGACATATTACATTTATAAGAACCAAGAATAATGACGAGCATATTATGCCTTGTTAATAATTAACTTATTTATTTATTTATTTATTTTGGTGTTTACTTTGTTCTTTTGGCTAGTGACAATTATCTGTTTAATAGAAATAAAATATCATTTTATGCTGAATTTAAATTTTGGAGGAGAATTACAAGTTTACTTTTAAAATATTTTACTCCATAAGTGCAACAATGCTATTATCACTGACTTTAATGGTTGATTGAATGATTTAATGAGATTTTACGTCCCAGTCACTTTTATCGGGAAGTCACCAGCTGTAGGTGAATTGGCATAAATTTTGACCTTTACAGTGCACTCAGGACAATGGGCAAGGTTTTTCAACTTGCCACGCCTGCCCTGATACGGAGTATCGGTTTTCAAGGTCTCCTTCGAAGGATCTGGCGACTTTCATTGAAAATGCCGAGTGCTTGGCGAAAGAACAGACACTCCAATTTTTAAGTCTTGGTCAAACTCGGCTGGGGATCGAATTACCACCTCCACCACACTTTACCAAATCAGCTATCGTACTGGCGAGTTTAATAGTGGGTACTCATTACCAGCTCATTAAGACCTTTTTAACGCGGTGAAAGATGGTTAAGACATTATACTTAAAACTCAAGGCGTTTCACCGCTTTGGGTTCGTACCCGGTCGACCGCAAGTAAGAACGATTTTTTCCTTTTGTAGGTTTTTACTGGTTGGCTCCATACCAGTAAAATGGAGTGATTGGTCTGTGATGTTTATCTGCGACAATGCATCGCGAATGTACCGGCACTCTCAAGGTCGCCATAAATACTAGTACAATGCAGATCAGAAACATTTGCGCACTTACACACCACAGGTAACTTCCGTTAAGACAAGTTCTAGAAATTAACCAAAAAAAATCTTGTCATGAATAGCTGAAAAACGCTGATGTGACGTAGAACGATGTTCAACCAACCAACCCATTAGATCAAGAATAGAATTGAAGAAAACCCACAGCTAAAAAAAACGACAAAGTTATACACCTGTACTAGCGTTATTGTTTTCTCTGGATTAAAAAAGCATTAAAATATTTTACTTAATACTATTTAAAGATATTTGTATATTTAAATAGAGTAAAATTATACAATGCACTACATATAGATGGAAGGATCAGAAATAGGATTAGTTGTAAGTACTTTCAAGGATCTATACCCTTCATATTGTAAAGGACACTTAGTACTTTTGAGTACTTTATCATAACTTACAAGACAAAAATCTTCAATCAAAAATTTTTATAATACCTTCTCTTTCTTTTTCAGGGGCCTCAGTGGCCGAGTGGTCTAAAGCACGCGCTTACGGATCACAGCGCCTGGGTTCAAATTCCACTAGAGACAGATCCTAGTGTGAGAAAGTTTGTCAGTTCGCTTGCCGAAGGTCGGTGGGTTTCTCCGCGCCCTCTCCCTTTTCCTCTACCATCCCAGAACTGACCGCTTCGAAATAAGTGAAACAATCATGACCGGGGCTTAAAACACCAATAATACACACCACTCTTTCTTTTTCACCCAAGGTGTTCTATTATGAGAATGAGTGTTAACCAAATTTTCTTAGAGAGTGTACTTAAATTAGAAAAAATAACAAGATATGTTTCAACACTATAGCAAAGCTTTCTAAAAACAGCACAACCAAATCGCCAAAGTCCAATTTTAGACATAGAATGAACTTTTTCATCTTTAAACCAATCATTTTTACCCAGGGACCCGTGGAAATAATTTTATCTATAGCTATTAATGTAATATTAAATGCCTTTTCCTTTTTCTAGAATCTTTGGATAATATAAACGAACAATTCAAGACAGTCAACGAAAACTTTTTCGAAAAAAAATGCATTATATACATGACTTGGCTATACATCTTCTTTCCACGTGTAAAATTTGAACTAAATCGTTTAATAGAGCTGTATAAACCATTAAAAATTGTCCAGTTTCATATTTTCCCCCGTTTATTTTAACAGTAATAGCGGCAATCTTAAATTCCAAAGGAGGCTGATTGGTACAATCATTAATTATTAATCCATCCAAGAAAACCTGAGCTATATGCTATTCAAATTGGCACATTGTATTTAAAAAAGCAGAAAAAAGATGAAGCACGAATGCAGGCACATTTTTGGATGCCATAAGCTCAGATGTAAATAAAGTCATCTCTGTGACATTGTAAGAGACTCAATTGTAAGTGTAAATTTTAGTAGATAAATCATCGTTGTTTTTTGTGTTGTGTGTGACTATGAAACAAACTTTTGTTTCATCTTTGTGTTTGTTTTTATTTAATTTATTTTCAGAACAAAAAATCAATCAATCTTCCCAATAAAGTTTAGAGATTTATAAGTTGTGTAAAGTGGTTACTTATCTATTTAGTATAATCAACACAGAATATTCATCTTACCGTTTTGACTTGCATATTATGCGAAGACGACCCAACGAATTATGTTTACCCATGGAGAAAAATAATGGAAGCAGAGTACGAATTAACTGCTAAATATACCAACAAGCATCTGAAGAAAAACGTAACAACTGTTAAGAATATTTCCATTTAGATGTGTCCAATATAAACAGTTTGTTGAAATAGTTTTTATACTTACACCACGTTGTTTGAGATCTTCGGGAAGTGTGCCATGAACATCTAACCGCCACATTTCAATTCTGAAAGAAAAATACACATAATTTATTTAAAATGTAACCTCATGTACAAATTAGGGGCCTCGGTGGCAGAGTGGTCTAAAGGGCGTGCTTACGGATCACAGCGCCCCTCACCTCCTGGGATCAAATCCTACTCGGGACAGATCCTAGTGTGAGAAAGTTTGTCAGTTCGCTTACCAAAAGTCGGTGGTTTTCTCCGGGTACTCCGGTTTCCTTCACCTTTCCAGAACTGACCGCCTCGAAATAAGTGAAAAAATCTTGACTGGGGTGTTAAACACCATACTGCACTCCACTCTACTCATATACAAATTATTGTAATGCAGGTGTCCTTCAAATAGCAAACAAGAGCTCCGCATGGCAGAGCATGATACGCCCGTCAAATCTGCAAGTCATTTATGTGGATATTTTGTTTATTATGAACTATAAAGGGACTTATACAGTTCGTATGAGCTGTTCATAATGAATAAGTCAATTCAATTATTCATCACAATGATACAAAATGCAGTGCACAAGTCAACAAGTACAATAAAAAACAATAGTAATTATTGAGACAATAACAATTGTTGTTTACATATTACTTATAAGCCTATGTCCACATTGTAATCAGGACAAACATGCTAACTATATGCCTGCTAAAGGTGTTATCATTATAAGCTCAGTTGTATTTCTGATAATTACTGAAATATGCCCTGGACATAATTATATAAGTACCAAAAATTATGATAAAAACAATTATGTTTCTTAAGAACTGCAATTCTCTACATTGAGATCAAAGAGAATAACTAAAAATTATGGAAACTGGAGTTAAAGTTCTTGTGCAATGTACTTTGTATCACCGTGTTAAGAAAATTTCAAGTTTCAAATCATTCAAACCATAGGTGTCAAAGTTATGATCCGGACAAACATGCGGGTAGTATTCAAAGGGAGATAACTCAAAAGTTAAGGAAGCTTGAGTTACTGTTCTTGTGCACTGCACTTCTCATCATTGTGATAAGTAAACATACCAAGTTTCAAAACATTCCAATCATGGTGTCAAAGTTATAATGCAGACAAACACTCTGGCAGCACACAAAGGGGAATAACTCAAAAATTAAGGAAGCTAGAGTTACGGTTCCTGTGCGCTGCACTTGGCATCATCGTGGTAAGTAAGCATGCCAAGTTTCAAGTCATTCTGACCATAGATGTCAAAGTTATGATCCGGCCAAACATGATAACAGCATTCAAAGGGGAATAACTCAAAAATTAAGGAAGCTAGAGTTACGGTTCCTGTGCACTGCACTTGGCATCATCGTGGTAAGTAAGCATACCAAGTTTCAAGTCATTCTGACCATAGATGTCAAAGTTATGATCCCGCCAAACATGATAACAGCATTCAAAGGGGAATAACTCAAAAATTAAGGAAGCTAGAGTTACGGTTCCTGTGCACTGCACTTCGCATTATCGTGGTATGTAAGCATACCAAGTTTCAAGTCATTCTGACCATAGATGTCAAAGTTATGATCCGGCCAAACATGATAACAGCATTCAAAGGGGAATAACTCAAAAATTAAGGAAGCTAGAGTTACGGTTCCTGTGCACTGCACTTGGCATCATCATGGTAAGTAAGCATACCAAGTTTCAAGTCATTCTGACCATAGATGTCAAAGTTATGGGCCGGACAAACCCGCAGCCAGTACGCCCGCCCATCCGCCCGCCCGGACGCCCGCCCGCCCGCCAAGGGTGATCCCATAATACGCCCCGTCTTTGACGGGCGTATAAAAATTATGCAAAGAACTTATAAACTAAGTTATGCAATATATGTTACAAAATACAAGCGGTACTGAAACAACTAAGATTGTCTCCTTAATAATGATGCCAGAAAGAAAAACCCAACCCAGAGGATATCTTTCAGAAACTATACAATTATAATATTGGTATATATGAGTCCCAGCTTTGCTTCTAAATCATTCAAACTTTAAATTTTGCTTTCATTTACAAAAAAAACTTGAATTTTTCTTAAAAAAAATTAGTTACTGCTCCTCACTCTCCATTTTCTCAGAAGATGGGCGCAGTGCTTAAAAAAAAACTTACCCTCTCCTAATTAATTCAAACATTCCAACTATTCCACTATTCATTGTTTTATCTACCCAACCATTTGGTGATACCAACAACTCTAATCCTCTCCTGTGGGGAAATAAAACATAAACTTACCAGTCCATGTCCAAATCACAAACGACCCCCCCCCCCCCCCCCAACACCGAAAACAAATAAACACATTTACCAAATTCTTATTACAAATATATTTTAGAATGAAGTCATGGCAATTTTAAT
Source organism: Tegillarca granosa (assembly GCA_029721355.1). Taxonomy (NCBI): domain Eukaryota; kingdom Metazoa; phylum Mollusca; class Bivalvia; order Arcoida; family Arcidae; genus Tegillarca; species Tegillarca granosa. The sequence goes on from CM056604.1 coordinate 17,234,279, forward strand.
TGCATAAACAGCAAAAATGGATTTGTCCAAATGAAAAAAAACATCGTTTGCATGTGGATCAAGTGTACTGATTAAATCTTAAACATTAGATATTAACGCTAATCCTTGGAGAACCTCAGAAGTTTCTTTGCACTTGATGAGTTAAAATCAAATTTCAATTACTGAATAACTGCTTATTGTCAAGTGCCTTGTGGCACTTATAATCATTCTGTGGAGATTGAAATTTGCCATGTTTGAAATGTATTCTAAATCAGGATGTATATTTCATGTCACTGATATTTTTTAAGAAATGTAATTTCGAAGTCGGGTAGCATACTTACGTGTTAATAGCTATAAGATACAGGAAATGTGGGGCTAATAACTTAAATATGGGATGGGACTGGGAGAGATTTCTGTGAGTGACCACGGTTACTCCTTCCATAAGTAAATGAGTAAAACCTGAAAAAAGAAGGAAATGTTTAAATGAGCCCATAGATTCAAATGCTTTTACACCCAGACCAATTTTGTAACATTAGGACCAGCCTTAGTTGGATTCGAACTCTGGGGAGAGGGTTAAAATTTGTAAGCTGGCGCTCTAAGCCATTTGGCTACAGAAGCCTGCATGTAACTAACTTGTTTATATATACACAGTGTAAATTAGGATAGCTTTTAAGCTGTTTGTTTGCCTTTTTATCGGTCATCGTAAAGTCTTCAATGAGCACTTATGTTTATTTTGCCACTTAAATCACTGAGGTCTATCAAAAACATAACTATATCTGTAGATAATTTCAAATTGAAAATATGTCTTTTTATTTAATTTAAAAATAATCTATAAATTTTTCCGAGATTCTTATACAAAAACAAATTTACTACAAATTTAAACTTAATCTAAAAGCGAACAGTCTGGAGCCGATTGAAGAATGCAAGCTTGTGTCAAACAAACAGGAATTTTAAATGTCAGTAATAATTTAGCTGACGATATTTGTATAGACTAAATACTAGTACTTTGTAAGTTAATTCCAATTACTTTGAACCCAGCTGTAGCTACATACCGGTATTATAGGTCTGATTAAAACCCACCTAACACCTGGTAATTCTAATCTTAAAACGGAAGATAAACCTACCAAGATGTGTAAGTGCTTGATGATAATGTGCATCGGCGTTATTGTACCAGATTTTGGCCATCATCCACGTATATGGTGGATCAGTTGGTAGAAACACCTACAAAATATTAATATTGGTCATAATTAAACTCCAAAGTGCACTGACCCCAAGTATCCCACTGGTGTTATCAATCATAAGGCATTTAAATATAAAAACACATATTATATTTGTAGGTAGGGAAACACATTCAGATAGATAACTGCTTTTTTTAAAATTCAACTATTTGTGTTCCATTTTTCTAGTAGTTGATATCATCATAAATCAAAATAATTATAATTGTTTTATTAAAAAACAGATAAAAAAAAAAAAACTCCCTCTAACATATCATTCCATCTCAAGGAATGAGTACTTCCTGGGTGTTAAGATACTTTGTAAAAGATATATGTGATCGAAAAATGGAAAAGTAATTTAAATACAGACAATTACATGTATCTATTTTTATTTAAACCTTTTGGTCTGTCAGAAACCCATCTCCTCCCCCACCCCTTTATCTCTTAACACTTACCGGATTGTCGTCTGCCTTTTCTTGAAACAACTGTATTGCTATAGGTACTAAATTGTTGTTGCCATTCACTAAGAATAATGCTATGGGTGAACACATCTGAAAAAAAGAGCAATTTTGGGGGGAATTTTTGAAAATCATTTAATACGTAAATATTTTAATTGTGATAAACTATTAAATTATTTATAACGATCGCTATGTGTAAAAACATTTCATTACTCTCAACAGTTGATCATGAAGTAAGGCAATGAAAGCGCCTTACCTAAAACTACTGGTGTCACTGAACAGTTGTTACAGAAACTGCTATAAATCGGGATTTTTATCGGGGAGAGGCGACATTTCAAATTTATCTCGTACTTACATACTCGTAGGGTCTAATATGCGTTTTTAATGTCTGTTTAACTTTTTTTTATTTGTTGTTTCAACTTTAAATCTTGTTTCTTTGATTTTGATTCACGAAAACTAATGATTGTGAAAATGGTTTATGATTTTATAAATCAGGAAATTTAAGCAAAAATCTTTATTTTAAATGCAAGAGAAATCAAAATAAAATATTCTCAAAAGCTTTATTTCATGCTTTTTTTTGCATTTGCGAAATTATGCGACAAAATTTCCAGACTTACAGAAACCAATGGTATTAATGCAACTCTTACATTCCAAATGATTCAGATAAAGAAATTAATCAATGAATTAATACGAATATTGACCTCTATTGACTTTTTGTATGGATCACTCGTTTATTTTAAACTTTAATAATCATTTAGTCTCTTTTGAATGATGATTGCCGACCATACATCCTATTTTGCAATGCATTTTGATTGATTACTTTGAATGTTGACTTTTAAGTAGCATTCAAATGATTTTATATTTTATTGAATCCTTTGGCCACTAATAATGTTACCGACATAATATTAATAGAGTTTGTTTCATGTGGAGTTTATATTCAACGCAATGTGAGTAGATCTCTTTACAAGCGCCTTAATGAAAAACAATTTCAAAAACCAGAGCTGAGCTTATTATACCCAAGTGTGACTGTAATTAGTTTAGTTAGATATGCTCGTCTAACATGCCCGATCGAATATCCCAATATTATTAATAAAACTGCAGTGGAAGCAAACTTAAAAGTTAAAACATCAAATGTGTATTTGTTAGATTATTTTATAATAAGATTTTCTTAATATTTTTAAATTCGCTTGAAAAATCATCAAAATAACTTTTAAATGAAATTGGACTATCAGTTGTGCAACATTAATTTCTTGACCGATGATTGGATGTCTTCAAATAAAATTTTATTTCCAGCAGCTTATTATGTACTTTAATCCATGTTTAATTGAGTTACTGTAATTCAAATGATAAAACATAGAAAATCGATCAGGATTAGTAATATTACTTTTACCTAATATTTTGATCACATGAATAATTTCATGGCAAAACCTCATGCATCAAAAATTTAAAAACAATAATTATATTATTCATTTCACATGGATATATAATAATCAAAGATATTAGTTGATAGCCAGCAAAAATAATGGAATGGCATTGTGTTTTCTAGGCATGTTTCCTTGGTTACCAGTAATCTAGCCGACAATATCTGCAAAATTGCTGATGCGGCTTTATACATATATACAATCACCCACCCGCAATTATTGTACCATAATATTTAAAAAAAGACCAAATATTGGACATATTTGTGCTGAAAAGAAATTGACAATCACAGAACAAAGAACAGATTAAATTAAGTTTAAATCTCAATCAACACTGAGGTTTTACTTACAATAAGTTCTTCACTTTTACATGGTAAACCTTTCAATATTTCTAGATCTACAATAAACAGATGTTTAGCTTCTATGACCTGCTTCAGATTCCAACCTTCCAAAAATGGTTTCAGCATATCGTCTGTAACACCTAGTCTGTATTAAAAAGACACGTGCTTATTTTTCTTTACAAACCGGAAATTCACTGTCGTCTGCTATGTCTGACTTTTTGTTAAAAAAATCAAAAGCAGCAGACGACAACAATATCATGAAAATAGCAAGTTTGATAAAAAACAACTTAATACTTCAATTAAATTCATTTCCAGATCAAGTATCTATTTGTTATTCATGATAACCAGTTAATACACTCATTAGGGCCTAATTGATTGTAACCGAAAATTGAGGTAAGGGTATGACAAAGAGATTGAAAGTAAAACGAAATATGCTTTAGAAATTAAGATAATAACAATTTGTCACTCTCATAAAGTACATAGCCACTATTCACATTATGCATTATTAATATTTTTGAAAATCAAAAAGTATTTTAAAATCAATATTAAATTCAACCTCCGAACACATTTCTTTTGGAGATTTTTTATAGTAAATGGTACTTTTATATAGAAGAGTTCACAGAAAATTACATTTATTTAAAGTTTTTGTCCAGAATGCATGTAAATAATTTATGAAACATAAAACAAATCTTGTTATTTTCACATCCTGTGTATGATTCCCCTAAGTCATCCAAATATTGTATATCATTACCAGTTTGCAAAATTAAATGATAAAGATGAAAGTATTTGCACGATTTTAATTTTTTTGAAAAATAATGAAGTAACACATAGTTATAGACTGACACAGTAATTCCTGTTCATTGCAAAATTGACAGTTAAAAATTATATGATAATGTTATGTTGTTATATTTGTGCCATTAAACGAGTTATTTCCCTTTGTATTAGCACTTGCATTAAACTGAATTTAATCAATTTTAAAAATTGATTAAGGACAGTGTTTATACATAATATATGGTTTGGTAGTCCTTTGGCTTGTAAAACGAAATATGTTACTAAACTGTTTTAAACAATTAAATTGTATTATGGTTATATACGTTAACAAACAACAACGAAAACAAAACTCACTTTTCTGGGATTTCTGTACAAAGTTTTATAATTGAGTGATTCATACTTGAAATTCTTTGTAATCCAAAAAATAAATCATTACTCCATCGCTTTGTCCCCTTTAAAATAAATTAATAGTCAAAAAGTTCAATATTAGGTCTATGTTATGTGATAAAAAATAGTCGTTGGTAATAAGATGTACTCTGGTTTCCCTACCATCTCTTAACTGACCATCTCAATCCAAGTTGAAGACTAAAAACCCAAGTGAAGGGTCGGTCAATATGGAATTGATACAGTACCAAAGTTACAAAATTTAAAAACATAAAACTTACTTTTGATATAAACAGTATTTTATTCAAAAAAGATAAATATAGTACAATACATTACAAGTATAACAAATTCCAGGATTCTGGAACAAGAGTTAAACTCTTATATTAACCAGTCTCCTCATAGTTGAGTTTCATGATTTAAGAAGTTACTAATAATAACATAAAATGATATATAATAATATATAGAATAAGTAAAACAATTAACTAGTGTGTGTGTGTGTGTGTGTGTGTGTGTGTGTGTGTGTGCCAATAATAATAATAATAATAATAATAATAAATAATAATAACAATGATAAAAATTGATAAACAAAATATTAAGTAAGTTTGGTGGGTGTGTTGTAATCGTCTAACAAAAATTAAAGTAGTATGCAGTCTAAAATACACTGATAACAAGAAGGTAAATAGAAATTAGTTAAATCGTTTAGTTTGTATAATAAATTTTTGAACAGTTAAGAATATCATTTTATTTTGATCTAACGATAATGAAGGGTCTCCAAATAAAAGTTTCTCGACACTTAAGACATATGGTAGATTTTCTAATGTTACAGCACGAACATGACTAAAGTTTTGACAATAAATAAGAAAATGTGATGTGTCTTCCACTTGACCACATATACAAAATGGGTCTGGGACTTGGTTTTTGCGATATAAATGGTATTTAAGTATACTACATTCTAAACGCAGACGTGAGTGGAAAATTTGACCAATTCTTGGTCACTTACTTTTATAAGTTTGCTTTACACTTACTGCAATAATGAACATTAAATAAACTATACCACTTGTAATTATAAAATACAAACTATTTCGAAGTTTTGAAAATTCTGATTTTATAAAAAAAAATACCCAAAACTCATACAGGCTTGTCAAACATGACCCACAAAAAAAAAAAAAAAAAACTTCTTGGATGATTTTAGTATCTACCAAATATGGTCCCCAAACTAGTGCATTAATAAGTATCCGGATGTAATTCAAATGTATTAGGGATAGGTAACTCGAGGCTATCTTAATTGTTATATATATATATATATATATATATATATATATATATATGGAAAATAACCACATGCTGTGTTGTGTCTGTATCATTTTCAGTCTAACAAAAACCTTCTATCTACAGGGTCAATGGGGAACCACCTTTACAAAGAAAAATACATTTCAATTTGATCTTGACTGGGTAACTTGAAGCTATAAAAGACACAAAAAACTTTAACTTTTAATAAACATAATATATACATGTAGGTATAAAAGTATTCCTAACAAGCTCATGATAGCTTTAGGTTACCTATTCCTTGTAATAAAATATGTATGTTCGAGAAGGCACTGATAAATTAGAATACTAGTATTAGGTCACATCTTGATGGGTTTAGTTCAAGCTGTATACTTCTAAAGATATCTCATTCAATCTAAAATCAAAAACATTTTAACAAGATGTACCATACTTCTATTAAAACCAGAAAACGTTGTAATTGGTTCTATCTCATTGAGAACAGGTACTTCTGTTGTTGATAAAATGATTAAATCTTTAACTCCGTAATCTCACGGGGTAAACTTAAAACACGTTTATATATATATATATATATATATAACTTAAACTTACATAGGGTTCATTAAATATTTCTTTTGTATATATATTCTTCAGTTGGGCCAAACTGTCCCATTTGCCGGTTTGTAACTTAACGATCTTACTAGCAGTAATTAACTGGATTTTTGTTTTGGCAATATTCCACTGAAAAAAAATAAAATCGAATTTATTGGTTGGTAACATAATTTGAAGCGGTCAAACAAATGAAACATGAACATTAATCAATTTCAAAGACATCGCTTAAAACATCAACAGTGTAGGTTGCTGTTAATAGAATTTGTTATAGTGTTTAACATCGAATCAAACATTTTGCAGCTTTTCGCATAGAGACAATTGATTCTGATTTATTTCACTGATGTTTCATAACATAAGTTCATGCGTTGCGTGGGTTTCTGTAATTATGTACTAATCTGCACTAAATGCCGGCCTTTAGAATGCCAGCACACTCGCCCGAAATGCCCAAGATAAGTATATATCGAATCATACTAACCATTCAGCCTAAGACAAGAAAATCCATTCTCAACTGCGTTTGCACGTACGGGTTTGAACCACCAAGTTAAGACATCATTGGGTTTTGAAACCTAGGCTATGCATTGACCACTCGGCCACCGCACCCCTAAAGCTAAGAAACATGGCTGTACAAGCTTATGCGCGGAGGCTTCACGCACTTAATTAGATGCTAGAAAATGTACAGTAATTAAAGATAGCAAACTAAATGCATTGTTCTGTCTTGGTTGTTATATTAAAAAACTTTCCGTCTCAAATTCGACAATTACCTTATAATCAAATGAAAACTGTTCATCTTCTGGTATCTTTTTCACCTGAAAATAAATAAATAAATAAATAAATAAATAAATAAATAAATAAATAAATAAATTTAATTTTTTATTGTACAAGTTTATATACAATGTACTTTTTACTATGCCCGTATGTTCACTTATTCACTTTTCGGCATTTTCTGTGACAAAATGCATGCCAATGTTAATAATTAGAAATACTATTGCATTTTTTTATAACCGACAAAAAATAATCACATGATACCCAGAACAACAACAACAACAACAACAACAATAATAATAATAATAATAATAATAATAATAATAATAATAATAATAATAAGGCATTGGTCATACAAAAGAGACAAATTTACTTGCAACTCTATTTTATCTGAAATTCTAAGATGGGACTGTACCAAAATACCAATGTCTTGGTTAATCAAATGATTGGGAAACTTCTCCAGAAAAATAACTTCAAAACTAAAAAAAATTGCATAGATCTTTACATGTATCTCATTCGTTTTTTATTTTAAATATATAACTTAAGGGTTTTTTTTTGACAATAGACCCTAAATTTGGAAAATGCGAGAAAAAAAATAACAACAATAACTAAAAGAATCTTTTTAACAGTAAGTTTCTCTTTTATTGGCAACAGAGTTTAAAATAATTTAGTAACTATGTGTAATTTGATCCAACTTTCTAGTTTGACGATTGTTATTTGAAAAAAATGAGCTACAGAATGCAAACATACAACAATGAAACGTCAGGAGTAAAACATGGCATAGAATACGTATAATCACATCATTGTTAAGTCCTGATTTTGGACGGAAAATGAATTGTAAGAAAATATCAGTGTTGAAACCCTACCATTACATAACTTGTTAAAGGTCATACATGGACGATATGGATGTGAATCAACTATTTATTAGGTAATGACAAAAATAAGTGTCTTTGGACGTGTTATAAACTCACGAGTCGTGCAAGAAGTGTGTGTGTGTGTGTGTGTGTGTGTGTGTGTGTGTGTGTTAAATCGCCATAACGCTGAGAACATTTAAAAAAAAAAGTAACAGCATGGGGCGGGCAGCGCGTGAGTTTGAAAAACTTATGGATAACATACAGACCGGAAATCGACAGCAAATTCCTCTAGACAATGCTATATATACAACTGAGCTCAGTGTTTAAAGTATTATTTCAACCAGAATACAAAATTTTGACTAAACATACGGTTGATAAAATTTATTAAGCATATTATCGAAATCCTCATCAAAATATCCAATGTGCTTTCACGTTAATTTTACTTTATCACTTTGCCGCCATCTTTGTGCTACATAGGTAGAGAGAGATTATGTTTTGCGAATAATGCTCTCGGTGCACGTTCTTGTTGTTATGGTGAAATTCCGATACGAGAATGATGATCTTGCTCCGAGACCATCAAGCCCAAAGGCGAGATATATTTTCTAACTCAGAGTTGCGAAAAAGTTGTGTAAAATCGCCATTACACTGAGAAAATTTTATTAATAAACAACAAAGAGGCAAACAGCGTCTTATCCTATTATTAAATGAAAAATATTTAGGATTATATTCTACCAGTTCTATGTATAATATGAAAGCAGAGCAAAAAATTTCAAAGCAAAGTTTTCTTGAGCATGTCATTATATAATAACAGATTTGGGCCAGACGGACAAATCCTCCAACTTTGACATTATTTTATATACAATTAACAGAGTTAAGTATAGTTATATTATACATGCGGTTTGTAACATTTATTGAAGACATCGAAATTTTCACGGTCAAAATTCAATTTGACTTTATCACTTTGCCGCCATCATTGTGTTTCATGTTCTTGCTACAAAGGTAGAGTGAGATTTTGTTTTGCGAACATTGCTCTCGGAGCACTATCCTATCTGGTTATTAAGGTGAAATTCCGATAGGAGAATAATGTTGTTGTCCCCGGGAACATCTCGCCAAAAGATACCCATAGATATATATAGATACATCAAATGGTACACAAATACGATACATTATATTTTTGTTTAAACATACAATGTGTTATTAATGTTTCCCAAGCAATTTGTTGACAGAAATAAAACTTACATCGCATTTACTTAATTACCCTGGTGAATTTATATAATTTATGACATTGTTTCTTATCAAATTGTTGAGAAATTTTGCCTGAGGGAAAATCAATTTACAAGTTTTAAAATTATGATGTAATAATAATAAAAGTTAAAATACTAATATGTTGTGATATAAAACATTTTATGTATAAGTGTTACATCATAGAACATTATCTGAATTATACTAAGATTGCTGATGAAGGAATGAGCAGCCAATTATGCAATTAAATGTCAAAATTCCTTACATAAGAACTTACAGAGCAATACTGTATCTGTTCAATATCAATTTGTATAGTATCTGCCACCTGCACGTGAGAGAGAGAGAGAGAGAGAGAGTGTGTGTGTGTGTGTGTGTGTGTATGTTGTAGACAATTGTTGTGTAAAATGCAAAAGTTCACTAAGTAAAATATAGGAATGAAGAAAACAGGAATAAAGAATAGGAATGCTGTGAGCGAATGTGAAAATCCACTCTGGGCGAACTCAATAAATTTTAACAATATGGTATCCAGAAATTTATAAAAGGCGGAGTGGCAATCGCACTTATCCCCAGACGGAAATCGTTCTTGATAATATACATGTTAACGAAAAGCAGTGACATATATAATTTTTAAAAAAAAAAAAAAAAAAAAAACTTTTCTTTCTCCCTGAATTTGTGGAAAAACTGAAACAGTATTATAATACATAATGCTGTAAATTCGTGTAAATCGTTCCAATACAAATATGTTAAAAAGAAACGAAGTAACATCCTGGAGACTTTTTTATAATTCTGGTATTTTCTTGTTGCTTTTTGCTTGATTTAAACCGAGTTGTTTTTGATTTAAAACTTTTTTTTATTCTGTGCTATTATCGCCGTCTTTTTCTCTGTGCTATGCTTTTTTGTGATATGCTTTATTGTGCTGATCCATTATCTACATCATCGTATTGTTATAATGCTACAGTCGATTTTTAGAGCTCAATAGATCTGTTAATTCTTGTACATTGTATTGTATTCACTTCTAAATACAAAGCCTTTGATTTCATTTGAACCCGTTTTAAAATAGTGGGACAATTTTGCATGTTTTCTGAATTATCTTAACATTCAAAAGTATCCAAGAGTGAACGATAAAAATCTGCAAATCATGCGTTAGTAGATATTTCTTATGGCACATTTTTGTCTAATTCAGTGGTAACTTACAAAAATTCGTGTAATTCCTGTCAAGTCAAACAGGCAGATTGGTGTAAATTCCCGTCTCGGCATCGTTTATATATATTTGATATAGATACATTTCACGTGCGCGTGAGGGGCGTGTGTATTTATTTAACTAATCATGCTTTTTAAGTCTAAATTTCCTACTCTGTGTAAAAACAGAAACAACAAGGGTTAAACCACAAGTGGATTCAATGAAATCGAATTAGAAGCACTGAATTTAATACACCGCGATAAGTTTAACAGGTGTGTGGGTGTTTAAGTGGTCTTAAATAGCGAGCTTTAAATCTAAGTTTATCTAAGGTATTTTAGATTAACAGTCTGAGATATATCGAACAAGCAAAATAACTCTACGTCAGTACTTCAAGTTATAAAGGTGTAGAAGTTGTTTTTATTTGAATTTTTAAGTGTGATATTGACATTATCAGTAATTTTGAAACATAAAGAAATACTAGTACATGTATCTCATGTTTGGGTATGAAGTCTTCCCATTTGTTTCCTACATTCCAATATTATCTCTTAGTATATCATGGGTATAATCTGATATCATCCGATTGTCTGATATCATCCGAGTTTTACATAAGCAAATTATTATTATTATTATTATTGAATTAGTAATAAGTTGAAGTACATCTTATTGATATAGTTTTTCTGTAATATAGGTTGAACCAGTCTATACTTTCTCTCTTTAAGCCGAATGTCAGATTGAATGGTTCTCATGGCCAGAACATCTTTATCAGACACTTCGTCACGAACGTCTTTACATGTGGATTTATTTTAATGGATCGTTTTCACCAGTGGATTTATTTAAACAAACCGTTTTCACCAGTGGATTTATTCTAATGGATCATTTTCAATGACTAGTTTCATTAATCCAATGGAGTTATTCTAATGGATAGTTATTTACCAGTGGATTTATTCTAATGGATCATTTTTACCAGTGGATTTATTCTAATTGATATTTTTTCCAGTTGGTTTATTCTCATGGATTGTGTCCACCAGTGGATGTATTCTGGTCTATAGTTTTCACAAGTGGATTTGTTATCAATATTTTACTAATGGAGTGGTTCCAATTGATCTTTTTCATTAATGCATTAGTCCAATGGGGGTCTTTTTTACTAGTGGATTGTTTCAAGAGTCAATTTTATTAGTAGGATTAATAAAAAGATCATTTGAAAAGGGTCGTAAAAGGGTCGCTTTTGGTCGTTCAATAGGGTCACCGTTACAAGTTCCTTTGTTTTGAATGACCTTTTTGTTACTGGACCTACAGGATCGTTTTCGCCAGTGATCATGTTCTGAAAGATCGGTTTTACCAGTGGATTTGTTATGAAGGACCTATTTTACCAATTAATGGTTGGTGGGGAGTCGTTTTTCACCAGTGGATTCTTTCTAAAGTTTTTTTTTTTTTTTAATTTAAGGTTTGTAGTAAAGGACCGGCGTTTTCAAGAGTGAATTAGTTGTCAAGGATCTTTTAAAGAGCAAATTAGTTGTCAAGAATCGTTTTCCACCAATGAATTTGTTGCGAAGAATTTTTTTTCCACAGTGGATTTGTTCTAAAAGATTGTTGCGTTCTCTTGTATCATTATACTAGTTTCATTAATCCATAGGGTTTCAATTCAATTAAAATTCAAATTTAATTCACTTTATACACTTCATTAAACCATTGGAGGTGGTATAAGAGATAACATATTTACAAAATTTTAAATGCACCTTGTCATTTACATTCGATTTTTACAATAACATTGACAACGCATTATACACGATGATTGATATATACATCACATCACATCTCATATATATATATATATAGTGTATTGGTAGAAGGGCGAGTCAAAAATAGTTTCGTGAGTAATGTATCAGACCGCTGAATTCTAATATACTGTTACTGAACGTATATATGCGTTCTAAAACCTGCATTTCACTCATAATATCATCTACCTATATTCACGTCCTTCACTGCCCAGGCACTTCATTTCATTCTTAATATCATCAACCCATATTCACGTCCTTCACTGCCCAGACACCATCTTGCCATTTCAAAACTATTACACATTCGCGCTAATTAGACCTTAAATCCATTTAAGGCATGGGGATACATTACTTAAACCTATTTGTATCATCCATTTTTATCAAGATCGTAGCAATTTGACAATCCTAAATGTACAGACCTCCATTATAATTTATAACTTTATACATTCGTCATATGATGCCTTAAAATCTTACGTAACTGATGTAAACTTTATTACATATTGGGTGATTTTCTTTAAAGTCAGGTATTTAAATTTTGTAAATTTTTGTATTAATTCGAGGGTATATTTTTAAAATAAATTTACTTTAAATTTTTTACAAATGTGCCTTCGTAGTATAGGTATTAAGTTTAGGTTATACATATGTAAAGAGGTAAGAATTCGTTTTTTAAAAAAGCAAACCACTCGTGTTTTTTTAACAAGATTAGTAAGCGACTGTCACCCTCTTATAATCTTGTAAAATATGTCATTTATAGGTAAACAATTAATCAGGTGTTTTAACCATATACAATTGTTTGCTATTTATACAATATCCCCGAATGTTTACCGATTGTAGATAGATTGTATTAGCGTTCCAAAAATGTGATTTTCTATAAATTTTTTTTTTTTTAAAGCAATGGCATGTTCAACAATTGAGATTACTTTATTCAGGATGTAAAAGGGGAGGGGCGATGCAAGGGGGTACAATAAACTGATAGTATCCATGGAGATGAGTAAACTAGCCACCAATTGGGTAGCCAATGGAGATAAATAAACTTGCCATCAGTTGGGTAGCAAGTGACTTTTTTACCTGACACATAAAGAATTTTTCCTTACGCCTTTTATATAACAGGTAAACTTACCTGTGTCGACACCAAAATGGCTTTTCCTACTTATAACGCTTGCATATGTTTTTATCTAAACAGGTAACTTACCTGTGCCGGCATCCCAGGACCTTTTATACTAAGCTCATACGCTTTCTTTTTGTCATCTAATTCCATATGCCTTTGATCCCTATCAGGATCAAACTGGGGTAATGATGTATCAGTTACTTTAATCACATAATGATAATCCGCTTTAATCCATCGATATACTGGAAAGGGATATAAATCATGATTTTTCTGATTTTCTATGAGGATTCGATCCACGTACCACCCATCTGCTATACCTTGATCATCACGCCAAAATTCTATTTTAGATATAGCACCAAATCCGTGTAAATTTTTAACATTAAACGTGTCGATAGCACCACTCTCAAATTCATTTCGAAAACTTTCATCCAACACTATATCATCCGAAACATTCCCATTTTCCGAATGTAACTTTATCTTCACATTGGCATCCGTACCTGCAAATTTCTTATCACCTGTTCGCACGTATATAATATAATCATTAGTCTGTCTAGCTAAACAGTTCCCCATAACGGTGTCATATATGTACACTAAAATATATTTTTAGAAGTAATTTAACTGCCAATAAATTCCCTTTCATAGGTGGAACAAGTGTATATTGATCATTTTATAAACCGCATTTATCAAAGTAATATATATTTATATTTCTCAAACACGCTATTGGAGTCGCCTATCTTGATCACGTGACTAAAACCGTAAACGCATGAAATTTTACATGTGGTCGGCAATCTAATTTTTGACCTATTCAATAAGGATTATCTTCGTGTATGGAGTGATTGGTTTTGTGTGAATGAGAACTTGTAAAAAGGTATTAAGCCAAAGCTTGTTGTTTCCTAATCTAGAAACAAAAGTGAATGGTTATTTCATATTTGTATAAACGTAATAAAAACATGTTGGTTTAAATATAAACCTAAAGGTAGATGATTTAGTTTATCTGTCCGACCTTTTGTCTATATAAATGTGCGCTTGTTAGTGTAGTAATTACCTATAACGCCATATGTCGAATTTCATTTAAAAGTGTTAAGATGTGTTTACTTCAAAGCAACTAGTTTAAGTGAGTTTTCCTTATTACTTTTAAGTTAAGATAAGATTCCTCAGGATGCAAAGACTTAAAAATCAAAGTGGAATGCTGTTTGTACGTCTCGGTCAATTATATCCAGACATTCAGTTCTGTATGGTGGAGGAAACCAGAGTACCCGCAGAAATCTCGACTTTCGATAAAAGAGCCGACAAACTGTCGTGGTTATATAAGATAATGATTAATTCGTTTTATGAAATCTCCAATGTCACGATTAACAATTCAACGCCTCTATTCAAAAGTTAAGCAAAACTTTAAAAATGATACAAAAGAAAGTCTTTCTGACAAACTTGAATATCAATAATTGTCTTAAAACCTTTGTGAACAAGAACTTCCTCGGGTGTTAAGAGGTAGAGCGTCCATCTCGAGGGTGGGAAGATGTGGGTCCGAACCCTGGTCGGGGTAGGACAGATTATAGACTGGTTCACCCGGTGCCAGAATAATGGACTTTGGGGGGTGGTATGCTTGTCTGCGACATACTTACTCAGGGGACTAGCACCTTACCAAAAAGCGCCCCGAGTGCGCGGTAACACACGGAAGACCAACTCATCTCAAGCATACACGAACTTATTCTTAGATTAATCTATAGAGATTAATAACCTTTCTCGCAACGCAAATACCTGACAAATTGCTGATCTGCCGTTAAACAAAATTCAAACCCCAACCTTTGAACGCAACAAGAAAAATGAAAAAAAAAAAAACAAAAAAAACTTTTAAATGATATAGCAAAATTCACTTTTATGTTATGGGTTTCATTTATGTCTTACTTGCAGCTTATTTTCATTGTTAAGATGGGTTTTATAAATAATAATTCTTTTTACAATACCAAGCCTATTTATTTAATATAAAAGGTAAAATTGGGCACTGTAGATTCCATGATTACAGACAAGATGAACATATCCAATAAAACAGGAGATAAACATTGTTTTAATGTAAAATTAGTTCTTTTAGTTGTGGTTCGTAAAGCTTTTCGTTCAAAATCTTATTATTATTATTATTATTATTATTAATTTATTTATCAATCAATTAATTAGTTAATTTACTTATTTATTAATCTATTATTTTCATTTTGGTTATATTAAACCAATAAAGCTCTTCCCGGCATTGTTCTCACATTAATTCCGTTATTATGGACCTACATTTGTTCAAAGACATATACGTACAGCTTTCAACACATTTTATCTTGCCTGACATAACATATACCCCCTCCCCCTCCACACACACACACACACACACACACACACACACACACACACACACACACACACACACACACATTAAAGAAATGCGTACTGATCAATTATTTTTTTAAATTTATTAATTTTTTTTAAGTTTGTGTCAAGTAAAAAATATTTTTAGTTTGAAAGATTTTGGGACATTGGGTTTAGTTATCACAATTAACAACTCTAATATACATTATCATACGTGTATAAATACGCTAAAGGCACTCGTCAAACACAACAAGGGATGTCAAGTTTTTTTTAAAGAAAATACCTTTGCCAATCTTGTTCTTTTTTAGTAATTTGTCATTCAATAATTTTTAATGACAATTATGAGAAATATGAATATGTTTTGAAAAAGGAATAAGAAAGAATGCACATTGACTTGTCACAATACAATACATTCATCAAAGTTTTTAATTGTATTAAACTAGATGATCACGTCAAACCCTACCGGAGACGTCAAACTTTTTGTAATATTTTTTCAAGTTCTTATTGTACAATTCTCAGGTCATTTATCATGCAACAACTGTAAAATACAATTATGAGAATTCTCATTACTAGTATTATATATATATATATATATATATATATATATATATATATATATATATATATATATATATATATATATATATATATATTGTGAACGTATAAGAAAGAGTACAGAAAACTGACGTGCCACCATTAATATGCTAATTATAGAATTCATTATGCAATAAACATAACTGCACCACATGTTAATATGTGTGTAACGTGTACAAATGTGTCAATCGATGCCAAAAGAGTATTTATACTTGCATGCTTTGCTCTCAAGGGTTACAGGTATTTGTAAATGATTCCGAATATTATGACCCATTACTATAACAAAACAAATCCAAACACGATATATAATTTTCTTTAAATGTATCAAGCTTACTAAAGTGTTATATGCAACATTTCAAATATTTTGTTTTTTAAAAATTCAATATGTTGTACATGTCAACAGTTAAAAGTATTTCATTAACTATTTAACACACACACACACACACACACACACACACAACGGACGAAATGAAACAACCATAACACACCATAACAAAACATGAATGAAATCTAACATTTAATAAGACGACACAAAACAGGAAATGACACAGTCAAAACAAGAGTGTAAGGACGCAACTAAGTACATGACACAAGCGATGACCCTATTTCGCTTGAGTGACAGTCTTGCGTATTTCTTTTTTATGTATTTATAATTTTTTTTATATCGAATTAGATGCTGCAGCATTAAAATTTGAAAAAAGTTGAAAAACCCAATTTTTCTACAAAATTTCTAATTGTTCATTTGAAGCGTAAGGTCAGCATAGCTTTATGGCTAAAGCTAAGTTCATCAAGTTCAATCGGTCAAAATTTCATCCAAAGTCTGGTAATTGTGATCGGCGGTCAAAACGTTTTCAGTTTATCTTTACATTGTCTTCTTTGGTTGTTTTATCTTTAATTTGAATTGTTTGTTGTTCATGGTTGTTTTGGTTGTTGTTGGGTACATGATTTTTAGTTGCAATCTTTTCTGCTATTAATTTAGATTTTTCTTATTTTCAATCCAGCAAATTAAAGAAAAATATAAGTCAATCTGGATCTCGTTCAGCCTATTAAAACATCTTTATTAAAGTTTTGGCAATCTAAATTTTGTTTAAATACAATAAAAATATCTTCATTTGCTGAATTTAAATGGATGAATGATTGTGAAACTGCAATCAGAACCAAAAAGCTTACTAACACCGGTTTAATTGGAAATGTTCATCCTGACTTTTCGTTGCATCTTAGTTCAATTTATAAACAGCGCCTTGATAATAAATACTAGTATACTTTATTAACCCTTTGTAAATAATCTGCAGCCGAGTAGAAACACGGTCGGTGTATTGTATTGCACATAAGAAAACAGCAGCATTTTATGGGTAATATGAGAATATAGAGTTTCCCTTTGTAAGACAGAACGGAGAATTTCGAAATAAATAAATATAACATTTAGATATCGTGTTTCGAATACAATAATGAATGCTTTTTCTCGATCTACTTTAAATGATAATGATTATAAAAAGAGTGAAATTTATGATAAAGGAGCGATTTTCCTTTTGGTCCTTGAAATTCAATTTGTTAGTATATTGTTATTTATTTAAAAATCTATTATTTCTCGTTAAAACTCTAGACATCAAGCCCCGAGATAAGACAATGTTGTGTCATAGGTAGAATTGTGTTGTTGTTGTTGTTGTTGTTGGTTTTTTTTTTCTCACCTAAAGTAATTCATGACAATCAGAGTGGTATTGGTGATTTATTTATTTATTTATTTATTTATTTATTTATTTATTTATTTATTTATATATTTTTTAACCTGAAGTAAAAGTGCTATTGGTGATGAAAGGGAACTAACTCGTACTAGAAACTTTAAACTGAAACTATACTGAATGCACAGACAAAGATTTTTAAAAAAAAATTATTTTTATAATTTTTATGATTTTATTTTATTCATAACTGATCATCTATCATAAATCATATAGCCATAACTATCATAAATAGTGATAAAGCTACATAAAGTAGCTTCATATAATTTTCAAAATAGCAGCAATGATATAGGGCCAAGGTCGGTGGTTGTCGCACATCTTTCACGTTATTCAAAGTGTCTTTATTATTGTAAATCATAGTATTTTTTTTTTTTTTTTTTAAAAAAAAAAAAAATGATTAGCTGCCACGGAAGCTATATTTCTAATTTCCGTGCTAGTACAGTAGAACTTCGATAACTCGAAGTGCTCGGGACTTCGCTTGGGGCTTCGAGTTATCGGGTGTTCGAGTTATCGAAGTTGAAGGATGATGTCTAAGAATGTTTTCCACTACAGAAATCTTGATGTTTTAAACAGTTACCTGTACTCGAATGTGAAAAAAAAAGTAAAAAGATAATTTTTAAAGAAAATACAATAAATAATTTATTAAAGAATTGATATTGACGGTTAAAGCGTGCGAAACGTGTTATTTTATTATAAAATCACGATACATGTATATACGAACAACGAAATCGGAAATCAGATATATGTACATGTTTATCAAAATGCTTATTTTTTACATTCGTTAGAAAGTACGAACAGAAACTTAATGAAATTATAAAAGCAGTGCAACAAGTCATTTAAGATTTTAATGCAGTCGTGAGTAAAACGGGGTTATTCGTTTTAATTAAGCTTGGAGAACTTGGCTTCTTTTATTACAGTAGAAGATTAGCGTACCTGTTAGGCTTAATTGTCCGTGACGGTACTGGATATTAATCCGTTAATTGATAATAATTAATACGGTAGATAACAAGAACTACTCGGTTATTTTCTCTTCTATAACTGTAGCCAAATTACCGATATGTGATTTCTCTGATCGTTTTATTAAACGAGCCATTGATCAAACACTGTTAGAAAAATTCGAGTTTTTGAAGTTAATCTTAATAGATTTTTAAACTACAGACCAAAGTTTTACTTCGAGTTATCGGGGGTATTCGAATTTTAGAAGTTTGAGTTATCGAAGTTTTCCTAATATAGTTTATATAGAAAACCGGTCGGGACAAAATAAAGACTTCGAGTTATCCGTGGTATTCGAGATATCGAAGTTTGAGTTATCGAAGTTCTACTGTACCTTTTTGTGATTGTTTTTATGAACGATTCCACTTTAAATGGGACATTATCCGCGTTAAAAATAAACACGGAGTGACAGCTGAGTGACCTACTTAATTTCGCTACGTGATCATCTTAAGATGCCAAAAGGGACTAAAAAAAATCTTTTTCAACCCAAGGCCTTGTATGTTAAAAATAATGTGAAATCATTGCTATTACGGTGTCCAACTTTTTGTGGTTCTCTTAGATATAGCGAACAATAGTCTTAACACAAAAACTTCCATTGCAAAACGTTACACATTTTGGAGGATGCTGACTTGATGTTCAATGGGCAAAAATCATAACTGATAATGCTTAAATTAAATTCAAAACATCCTACTTAAAAATTATCATATAATATCGAAGAATTTTGTTTTTATTTGGAAAAAAGACTTATTGGTTAGTGATGTTTTAGATCGTTTTATACATTTTCGGGTTTTCTATTGTTTCACCTAGCATTTAATTCACTTCGTGGTCGCCATTCTACCATGCATAGTGCTCTCTCTCTTTCTCTCTCTCTCATCCACTTCGTGGCCGTCATTCTACCATGCATATTGCTCTCTCTCTCTCTCTCTCTCTCTCTCTCTCTCACACACACACACACACACACACACACACACACACACACACACACACACACTCTCTTCGTGGCCGTCATTCTTCCATGCATATTGCTCTTTTCTCTCTCTCTCTCTCTCTCTCTCTCTCTCTCTCTCACCTCGTGGCTGTCATTCTTCCATGCATATTGCTCTTTTCTCTCTCTCTCTCTCTCACCTCGTGGCTGTCATTGTACCATGCATATTGCTCTCTCTCTCTCTCTCTCTCTCTCTCTCTCTGAAAAGACCATGTTCCGATTAGGGTTTTCGTGTGTCATATTTAAAGCTTTTGTTACTAGTTAATTTCTCTTATGTTGATTCTCAAACAAAACTTTTTATTTTTACTGATACTAGTAATTCTTTGCTCTTTTTGCTTAACAACCATTTGCAAGAATAAATTTTCTTCAAAGTTTCCCATTTTTTGTTTCTACAATTCATAAGTGCACTGATCGTTCAAGTTCTGAAATCAGACGTGGCCACAAATCTTACATAGCATTTGTAAAACCGTTATCTTGTTTTGCTACGCTCACTAATTTCGATTTCCATCATGTTGATACATTATTTAGCTGCTCGTTTAATGCACGCATCAGATGAAACTGACAATGGAGCTCAAAATATTATTTCAGTTTGTTTTAGATACTTTTTAAATGGGAACAGAAAACTAACAGAGATTGATATTTAAGACATTAATGATATAATTTCCATTTGCACCGAGTTATTTATACCTGGAACAATTTAAACATCAGGTGATAAAAAGAAATTACATGATTTTAAAAAAGCTTATTATTAGCATAGTATTTTCTTGTTATATTGAATTATAAAATTAAAATAATAAAAATGTAGAGATCGTTTTTCTACAGGGAGGTCTATCAAGGTCACACAATGAACTAACTATCGAATAAACTTTGCTGTATCATCGCATCACGCACATAATAGTGAGTTATGGTGTTTAACGTCCCAGTCAAGAATATTTCACTTATATTGAGACGTCGTCAGCTTTAGGCGAAAGTGCAAAATTTTGCCTGTGCGTTGCGCTGATGGCATTATACTACAGGGTTCTTTATCGTGCCACGCCTGCCGTGTCACGGGACCTCGTTTATTTTAAGTTCCCATCCGAAAGAACCGTGACTTTCATATCGTAATGTCGAGTGCTTGGCGAAGTCACTACCCACTTTTAAGTCTTGGATCAGACCCGGTCGGGGTTCGAACCCACGACCTTCCACTTACGGTGCGAGCACTCTACCAACTCATGCACATAATAGATTATAATTTCAAAATTATTATTATTAGGTATTTTGCCTTGTTAAGCCAATCAACAATATTAATTGTATTTTACCAATCAAATTACAATAAGAGACATCAATTTAAGATACCATTTAAAATTTGGGGTTTTCACCGTTGTGGACCATTTACTATATAAATACCATAAAGAAGCGTGAAGAAGCACCATGAATTGTTTTAACATCAGTATCATTACCGATTTATGCACGATTTTTTTTTTTTTTTTTTTTACAAATAATTAATTTTTTTTTTTTTTTTTTTTTTACAAATAATTAAAAATTTAAATAAGTTTTCACAGCGGTTGAACAAATCTTAAATCCCCAAGAATGGATATATTTAGTTGTATACCAAGTGTACCCAATATTCCTTGATATTTGATTAAACTTTGACTAAACTTTTTATAAAATATTGTTAATTTCAGGCTAAATCATATACAAGCAACGCGGTCCACTACCGCTGAATAACAGAATTTTTTTTTTGTTCTCTATAACTGCCAGTTCGGCTAAGAAAACTACTCTTGAACAAAATTAAAGTAACAGGACCAGCGATTTATGACAATAAAAATTCTTCAATACTGCAGCAAAAATTAAAAATTTATATAGTAAATTAAAAATATTGCTTTGTATCCGATTGATTATAGCAACTTTGTTAAATTCCCGAAGTGTGCTGCCTACCAATTCATTCATACAAGTAATTGCTTAAATACTTGAAACAACAGTAAACACGAATTTTACGGATTTAAATGCCTTGCCTGGTTTGTTTTTGATTCAGTAGAAAATACACTCCTCTAACATAAACTTTTACATTTTGACAAGCCGCAACAGCCGCCTTCGACGACACCTGAAAAGTAACACCAAAGTCTCGCCTTATGGCAATGCCAGACTCGACAAAAACTAAAGTCGCAGAGAGATAGACAGTGTTGAGTCTTGTCTCTGGTATTGCTATGTTAATGCAGGTTTTAAACAACCACTGTATAATGCTGGAACAAGACGTAAACCTTCATTAAAACAATGGAAATCAAGATGTTCTACGCATCCGGTGACTTGAAATCAAATTTGTGTACCACACCAGGTTACAGAAAACCAATTTTTTTACCACACCCAGTGACTAAAAACCAATACGCCTACCACACCCGGCGACTAAAAACCAATACGCCTACCACACCCGGTGACTGAAAACCAATTTTTCTACTACAACCGGGTGACTGAAAACCAATACGCCTACCACATCCGGCGACTGAAAACCAATACGCCTACCACACCCGTCGACTGAAAACCAATTTGTCTACCACAACCGGTGACTGAAGACCAATACGCCCACCACAACGGCGACTGAAAACCAATTCGTCTACTACACTCGGCGACTGAAAACCAATACGCCTACCACACCCGGTGACTGAAAACCAATACGTCTACCACACCCGGCGACTGAAAACCAATACGCCTATCACACCCGGTGACTGAAAACCAATTTTTTACCACATACGGCGACTGAAAACCAAAACGCCTACCACACCCGGCGACTGAAAACCAATTTGTCTACTACAACCGCGCGACTGAAAATCAAAAAATTATTGGTTTAACCTTTACACACCCGAAAACGATGGCAAATTGACCAGGCAACAACTATATGGCCACCACCGACTGAGTAGTTGACATAATTGTGCCTTCAAACTCCAATTATGATGTCTGAGAGATTTTTCGACATCCTGTTTATGAAGAAAAAAATATGGACATATCGACTCGGATAAGAAAAATGTTAAATGTGATTTACAAATAAATTTTCTAACAATTACAAATGCATTTAAAAGTGCCTTATGCATTGCTACTTATGCATATACATCTATTACCAATATATCGTGAAACATATCGTATCGCGAGCAGAATATCGCGATATACTAGTATATTTTATATGTCTATATTGTCCCAACACTAAAAGTACATGTAACACTAATAAAGAATTATGGCTATAACAAATTAATTATTTCTATACGTTGGCACTTTGTGTAAGAAAAAAACTTCACTGTTATCAAGATGGACAAAGATGAACGAGTCCCTTGAATTTGGCGTCGATATATTTTCAAGAATTTTTTGGTTTAAGGCCTTTGCAAGAAACACTACGGGAACCTAATACATGTACAACGAAGCAAGCTGCTTACAGATAAATTGTTAGTCGGTGTTACTGCAACCCTAAGCTTATCAACGCCTTCAACAATATTTTTGGCCGTTATCATGTGCAAAATTTTGAATTTTTATTGAAAGAAAAAATTAAAAAATTTTGCACATACCACTGTCAGCGTAATATTGTTGCTGGTGTAGCTAGCTAGATATAGAAGGTGCTTACTCTTCCGCAGCACCCGGCCTTACTTTCCTGGTGGAAGTTAGCTTAATTTGCCAGTTTTCTAGTTTTTACTTAGCTTTTGGTACTGTGATTTATACATATGTCTTTAGGTTTGTTTTTAAAAAACATGTAAATAAAAAACGACAAGTGAATATTTGATTTGCTAACATTACTGCACTAAATCAAAAACTGCTTTTTTAACTTTGTCTAATGTGTTTCATTTGAATTTTAAAAAATCAAAAAATTCATCTTTCTGTCATCAGATGACGTCTGAGTTAAAAGGTTTATAACGTATCAGTATTTGTCTTATTAACACATCAGCCCGGATATAAAAATATTATTTTTAATTATTTTTAATGTTGATTGCGTTATGTTCCTTTAGGCTGTCATTATAGAAGTTTAAAACTGTGATAAATCGTCTAATCTTATAAAATATTTACACTATCATTGTCGAATCTAGGGGGAAAATAATGTGTTTTACTACAGGCATTTTTATTCGGATTTTTATTTATCCAAGAATGCATAATAATAAGTAAAACTGCTTTTTAAAAACAAATCTGGCAGCCAAGGCAACCAAGAACCCCCAAAAATAAAGAAACTTTAACATCTGTCTTTGATGGGACCACGGATATAATTCTAAATTTG
Source organism: Tegillarca granosa (assembly GCA_029721355.1). NCBI lineage: Eukaryota > Metazoa > Mollusca > Bivalvia > Arcoida > Arcidae > Tegillarca > Tegillarca granosa. Next base: position 17,258,525 of record CM056604.1, read on the forward strand.
TAACTGACAGAATATAACAACAACAACAACAACAACAACAATAATAATAATAATAATAATAATATAAGTCTTTTTTTCATGTTATGAAACATTCATCACGAGTCATTGCTTTGTAAGTAGATAAGCAAGACCGAATGCAGATATACAACATGAAATGTACAATTGTTCATTGTCAAAACTCCCCGTTTAAAATAAATTTTAGTATTTTCGTGAAACTAATAGTTTCATTATAATGGTTGTCAGAAAATGCGACTTAGAAGCAAAAATGTTATTTCAATTTCACGATCTAATTAACTTAAACGAGCATTTTCCTCTTATTCGTTTCCTTAATCCTAAATAGCTTAAATAAGCTTAAGTAAAGACAATAAAGGATTGGATGGGATAAATGGTGTTTTACGCCACAGACAAAATTCTTTCACTTATATTGAGTCTGTCAGTTTGGTCAGTTTTGGGACGGAAAAAACGGGGAAAACACGGACCTTCGGCAAGCCAAATGACAAACTTTTTAACACTATCTAGAATCTGTTTGAGCTAGATTCGAACATAGTCGGTTAGAGGCACTGTGATCGGTAAGCGCGCTTTAGACCACTTGGCCACCGAGGCCCCTAAAGACAACGAATAAAAGGAATCGAGTGCGCATAACTTATATAACCTTCAGGAAAAAACAGACAGAGTCATCGTTAAATTGATACATTATGAACTAAAACTTATTTCATGAGTTACGGAAAATCCATATAGAAAGAGAAGAGTATAAATGTACTTAACTTGCGGATGTTAATCATAAACAAATACTTGACATAGTTACATTGTACTGAACATTCACTTTTACAGGAATTTAAAACTGTTACAAAAACAAAAATAAAAGCGGAAAAATAAACAGATGGATGTTATACTTGGTGATATAACACTAAGTGATCTACTCTCACAGGAAAGCATACTGGTTATTAAATACAAATCTGACTATAATAGTACTTTAATAAACACCATGATTTTACCATATGTGACGATCCACCGAAGTCGGGAGTTTTAAAATCAAATGTGCTAACATTTAAATAATTCAAATCTCTAATGCATCAAGCATTTTCTTTATTATTATCAAATTTGCAAACTGTAAAAAAAATTCAATTCTCTTTTAATTCAAGCATTTTTAGAGCATTTTGTATAAAACGAATACATACTTCTTGACGCCATAGACGACACACACAAACACGTGTATTCCTACGCCATAACAATATCCGTTCTTTTCCTCATTAAACTTGCAAAAGTATTAAAAGCGCTGATTTTTTAAGATTAAAATTCAATAAATTGAATTTTATTTAATAAAATCGCTATATTTTAACGAAATAGCATTAATATTTCTTATTATGAAAAAATATAACAAATTGTTAAATAATTCGCTTCGCGATGTAAGCAGTGTGCAAAAGGTCCAATTCTTTTATTTTCACAGCTAATAGGAAACTATGATTATTTTTACCCGTTTACAGTTCAATGTAAAAACACTTATGTAAACACCTGTATTGGACTTTCCAAGAACAAGGTCCTAAGAATATGATTCCATAAAATATCCATTGGAAAGTATAAGATTTGCAACATTCCGTTTTTTTTTCCTTCTTTTTTTAATCTTAACTCCTGGATATTAATTGGGTTAAAAAAGTTACAATATTACAATCATATACTCTTAATATTGATCTGCCACTTTTTACTTTGTAACCCCACCCAACCCACCCAACCCACCGGCTTCATTCTATTCTAGTTGAATCCCAATCAAGTTAAGTGTAAACTTACATGTAACACTTCACACATTTAGCTCCTAACAGCCCTTAACAGCAAGCACTTAACCATCTAGCGCATACGCAGAGGTTCCTTGCTCCCTTGCCTGAGCTTTTTTTTAAAGGAAACCATTGACAACCATTGTGAACATACACACCAGAAAAACTTACATGAACTAGAACTTATCTTTAGAGCAAATTTCCCTCTCCCTGCTTCGAAAAACTCTGTTTTGAACTCGACAGAGGGGCAGACCGAAAGTACATGTACGGATAGTCACAGCCATATTTATTTTATATTCTCGTACGCCCTGTCATATACTACTTTTTGAATGTATTTTCATGATTAAATTAAAAAAGTGGTTTATGACAGCCCCCAAAAACCATAACATAAGTTTTGAGGTATTAATTAACTTACTAAATTACTGTTGCTTTTTGTTATTTGTCATACTTTTTTTTGGTCCACCTATAATGTTTTATGGCACTGTTCACTTTTTTATTAGATGACATAAATAATATGTTTTAAAAATAAACCATTTTTAACACACTATTTGCAAGTCGGGAGGAAAAACTATAAACTCAAACCAATGCATGTGTGCGTTTTGGCCATTCATGACTGAATAATAAAGTGGAATTGAGATAAATAATGAAATTTACATTCCTGTCAAAATTCTTTCACGTTTATCGAGGCGTTCCGTTCCGGCTTGGTGAGGGTAACTGGATAACCATTGACGTTCGGAAAGCAAGCCGACAATTTTTCTCACACTTGCATCTACCAAAGTGGGAATGGAATCTAGGCTTTGAGAGTCACTGAAAACCCGTGCTTTAGACAACTCGACTTCCGAGGACCCACTAAAGAGAGTAACGAAACCTATTGGGTACCAGTAAACAGAGGGATGCTGATTGTAATGGTGTTTAATACCGCAGCTACTCGAAACTAGAACAACTTTGTAGTTTTCTTTGCATTAACGAGTATGCAAGGCGACTTTAACATACTAGCTCATAGAATCAACTCTCCGCAGAAAAGCATACCACTTCCCAAGTCACATTATTCTGACAATGGTTGGAACAAGCCGATAATTTGTCAACTTAAAGCCGGACGCCAAACAAAAAAAAAAAAAGCATGTAGTTACTTAATTTTCAGCCCAGCTAGGGTTCAAACCCAGCCTGAAACTTCCGATATATCTCTTGAGCCATCTAGACGGGAAAAGAGGGTTAAAGCTACACTTATTCTTTAACGAGACGTAAATACACGATTAAATATTCCTTATATTTACCTCCAAACAAACTAATGTTAAACGCACATTGACATATATAAGATTTCATAAAAACTTTTTAGTAGTAGTGTTATGCATAATGGATAGTACTTCACTTTCAAAATGACCCTCTAATACAAATATAGTTCTAAAAGTACTTAAACTTGAAGAGTTCTATTTTAAATATTCATGTGATAAATTTGATCTCTCACATAAAAACAAGATAATTTATCGAGTCAATAACGGTATGTTTACATGACAATCACACGGGATTTTATGTTATCAAGGATAAGTGCAGGGGTTTTCTGAAATTCAATATCGAAAATCTTAAAATTAGAACAGGAATATTGACAGTTTAAAACGTCTTTAAGAAATAAAATTTAAATATATTATCAAGGAAAATCAAAATGATTTAAATCAGCTCATTTTTTAAACAGGAAAGCCAGATACAACCCATACGGTGGAAAATTATAATTCACATGCAAATCTATATAATTCAATGCCATTCGGTAATATCTTTTGTGTATGAATTCTTTAATATCTTAAATTTCAAGAAAACCTCTCACCCAATGAATGACAATCTGGTTCAATCTAAATAGATTGAAAGAACAACTTATCAGAAAAAATAATTTTACATTAAAATTTGACAAAAAACTCCAAAAATAACAGACCACGCGCACTGAAATCGCTCAGTGACACATAGGCATCTTTCAATCGAATCGAAAAGGTTGAAAGAAAAATAGAAATTTATTGCAGTAACAAGATATTTGAATGACTAACCATGGTTATTGAAATTCAACATGCATATATGAAAGGAACATGTATTGAATTTGATTGATTTTATTGTCAATTTCAATAGTAATACATTTCATTTTGGACATAAAGATGAAATCTGTAATATGTTTTAATACGAAGTTGATGTTGTGTAAATTTATTCAAATATTTCACTTGTATTTTTTGTAGATATGGTTCTGGATTGTTTGTCCCACATAATACAGGTACTCCAGGGCGAGGTCTATTTACAATTAACCCACACATGGTCCAGAAATGATGCATACTTTACATATTTAAACTGTTGATAGTCATAATTTAAATAATCCGGAAATCACGATATTCCTTTTAAACATAACACAAGAACTATATTTGTTGAATAATGTATTAAACGAAAAATACCTTAAAATATGAACATTTGATTTATGGAAGAATTTATTTTTAAAATTTGTGATATTAGGTTTTTAGATTGTCGTAAAATAACGTCAAACAAACAGTCAATGAAATGACATTTTAAACAGATTTTTTACCTCGTATCAATCACTGCATGTTAGTGTTTTAAAACACGTAAATTTGCTAAGTAAACCATATAAATAATCACTCATATGTATCGTGTTAATTTATCAAGAGTTTACACTGAGGAATATCCTTATGTGTATCATCTCTTCATCACTTCGTCATTGTATCGCTAGTATCATGCGGATTAATATTTCATTTTGTACACAATGTTAATGTTTTCTTTTAAGTGTTACCGACCGGAACTAGTAGATGCTAAAGCCCTGGAGGTTAAAGTCATCATCGTACTTCATGACGATTAATGTAGATTATTCATTTATAAGTCAAATTTTAGGGAAAACACTCCTAACTCTATTGTCACATACAAATATTTAAATAGATGAAAGTTGTCGGTGAAGGACCCCTGTTGTTTGTAGCCTTTTTTTTAAGTTTTAATTTTAACCACCGCAAGAATCCGAAAATGACGGAATAAAGCCAATTTTTTCCTTAGCATTAAAATCAAGTTTAACGTGGGGTAGGGTGGCGGGGTTACAAAAGGAACTTCCGTGAAGTTGTTAGCTAAAATAAGTATATAGCAATTCACAATACAACCAAAACCATGAACAGAAAAAATGAACGAACATTAAAGATCACATGACACAACACATGACAAGGATATATATATATATATATATATATATATATATATATATATATATATATATATATATGAAAAGTAGTGGTGGATGAACATATTATCGAATAAACCTATGTGATTTCCCGACGCTTGCAAGCTTGCGTTAGAAAAGCGCCCAAATGTCTCAGTTGTTTCACATTTTCACAGCTAAGAGGCTACACCAGTTTTAAAGAAGATGGCTTTTTCCAATAATATGGCTTAATGAACTTTTGACGTAAGTCACTGTAGCTGGAGCATTGTAGGATAAAATGGAACTCGCCATCGGCCAGTGTATGTGATAATCAGCGGTTCATCGGTAAGTACAATTAAGAATAAGCCCAGCAAAAGTAAAAGGCATTGTGTTACAATACTGTGAAATACTAGTAGATCAAAAGAAGGAAAATAATATGGATAGGACATTTTTTTCCTGGAAACAATGCATTAGGGAATAAACTTAAAGGTTTTCGTGGGAAGGACGGGCATTAACGGAGAAAAAATTAAAAAAAAAAAAAAAAACAAAACAAAAAAAAACCGGGCATTTTTGATCGCGTGAATTTAAGACTTTTTGAATAATGCTTTACATTTAAAATAGTCATGTTTTGTGCTCTGTATAATTTTCCCATATGTTCCATATGCAGAATTTTGACTTTTTACCAAAAGAAGATGTGAAATTCTGCACATGACAAACATGCTTGCGTCATTCACATTTTTCTTGGTAAAGTTGGCAAAGTTAAAACACTGTTAAATGCAGTTGAAAAACGTTTATTTTGCAATACCAAAGTTACAGACAGGCAGCACAGAATAACCAAAATATCAATTTCAGACAACTCTACGGTTTTTGTGATTTTTAATACATGTGTAGTTCAGTTCAATTAAGTGACAATGGCTAGTGCAACATATGTGCATGTGATTTACAACAACTGTCAAATCATATATGATAAAACATAAATTAACCACAAGTTGAACAAGAAAAACAAAATAAGGCATATAATTAATTTACATTCTTTTGAGGATTAAGTTTGTAACAGTAACATGTTAATATTTGTCAATTTCACTAAACAATGTTTATTTCTATGTTTTGTGGAGAAAGTTCAACCCCTCGTCCTCGTCGAAGAGCCTGGAAACGTTGTATGCCGACTAATGGGGCCATGGTGAAGCTAAAGGGCCAACCCATCCATAAATGGATAAATGCGGTTACAGAAACGAGATCACCCTACGCAGTGCAGCGCAGTGGATTTAGTCATGTAAATCATTGTAGATAACATATATAGCTTACATACAAAATGGTTTAAAAGCCTTTGTTTTGTTAAAATACGACTTAATTTTCAAAAGTTTAATGGACGACCACTCGTTAAATGACTGGGATGGTAGCATTTTACAATATCACATCATGCGTTTCGTATTTGTATTTGGCCAGTTAATTTTTACAAAGTGCATGTTTTTTCTTAATTTCTAGCTATATTCAGATATATTTCAAATTCACCCCTATTCGACAAGTTGCAGAAGTTTGATGGTTTTCTCCGGGCACTCAGTCTCCTCAACATCCTTGAACTGACCGCCTCGATATGCCAAGGAATATTGCCTTAGGCGTTTTTACAACATTAATCCAATCATGCTGGTTTTCTTATAAAACATTATAGTTGTTTATATATATATATATATATATATATATATATATATATATATATATATATATATATATATATATATATATATATATAACATGCAAAGTTTTACCTTAATATCTGGTCAATATTATTTATTTTCTTAGACCACCCGCATTCTTTTATTTATATGGCGTGTTGCAGGTAAAATTTTATCTTTATGCTAATTTGTGTCCACTGCCATTATAAAGTTATTAACCTCTTAAATTCCCATGGCTAGTGTTAATGTCACATATAAGTCTAAAATTGTATACCATGGCATTGTAATGGCTAGTTTACTCTCTTAATTTTTGTTAAAATGTTGACTATTTACGTGTAAATTCGCTTTGGGACATTTATAACTAGTATATATATATATATATATATATATATATATATATATATATATATATATATATATATATTTACCAGCTTTAGGTGAAGTGACAGAAATTTTGACCTTTGCAGTGCGCTTAGGGCGGTGTGCAGGGAGGGTTCTTAACGTGCCACGCCTGCCGTGACAGGAGACATCGGTTTTTAGGGTCTTACCCGAAGGACCCCGTGACATTCATTTCTAAATGCCATAAATGCCAAGTGCTTGGCGAAAGAACAGTCGCTACCAATTTTCATGTCTTGGGCAGACCCGACCGGGGTTCGAATCCCCGACCTTCCACGTAAGAAGCGAGCACTCTACCAACTGAGCTACCGTAGAAGATGTTATAATGATTGCAAGCTTGGTTGTATCTAGAATATGATTATTGATGACCTATCGTAAATTTGATTTTGCTAGCAGGTTTTTTTTTCATTCTACATGTTTAAAAATAGTTCAAAAAGATCATTAGATATGATTGTATTAGTATTATACAAAGAATTATCAAGTGTTCACAGAACAGTAATTTTTTCACTTTAAATTCTCATCTGTTATCAAACTCTGTGTTATATTCATCGTCTTGCACATCATTAATATTTTCAGGGTTTTTCTTTCAGTGCTTTACAAAACACAGGTAAATAATCAGTACTTTCAGTTTCTAACCAAAAGTACCCGTTTAGTTCTTTCTAGACAGTGTTTATCGCGTCTGTATATTTTAAAAATTTACATTTTAAAAAGCAAACTGAAATTGAAACTTTAAGTACGTATCTCGTTACTGTGAAATATATCCCGCATGACTGACGTGTGTGTTGTGTGTTGTGTGTGTGTGTTTTTTCTCCTTACCTGTGCAGGCGCCCCTTTCACTTTCGGACTTAATTCATAAAATTTTCTTTTATCTTCCAATTCAAACTTTCTCTGATATCTATGTGGATCAAACTGTGGAAGAGATGTATCCAAATGTGAAATTTCATAATGATGATGAGCTTTTATCCATCTGTATACTGGAAAATAAAATGTTTCCTTAGTGGTGGAATTTTGAACTTCTACTGTATCCACATACCAATCCGCCGAATATCCGGCATTGTCTCTCCATAATTCAATTTTGTGTATTTTTTCTAAATAAGTATCATCTTTAATTAGAAAATCATCAAGTTTTCCCCTTTCAAAATCGTCCCTAAAACGTTTATCTAGTTTGGTAGGTTGTGTTGCATTATCATTCTCTCCATGTAAAACTATCCGGACATTTGCATCAGTTCCTGCTCGTTTCCTATCTCCAGTCTTCACTAAAACTTTATATATTCCTTTTCCATTCGACATCATCCGTGCATGGTAGATTTTTGATGAGTTGAGTTTAGACGAATCCCTGTTTATTGATCGCGTGTTTAAACAATACTGTCTTACTGGCCTAATATGCGGTAAGCTTAAATACTTTATCACACTATGACGTAGCCAACCGAACATTTCCGAGTGCCTGTCAACCTCAGATTTTTGTGTCCCAATCGCTTACCTAAGGAAGTAAATAGATATATATAAAGATATCTGGGTCAGTTTATAAATACTATGTAATAAGTTGAATGTCAACTCAAAAAGTAAATGTACCAAGACAAAAAATAGGAAATCACCCTTTTTTATGAATTATACACGTGCACTCACATATCTCGACTGAGTCCGTATCTGATTTTTTTCATCGTTTGTTTGATTTTAATCCCCATTAGAAAATAATTTCCACTCTAAGTAAACTTTTTATATCAGTATCTTGAGTAAATAATAAAAAATATATACATTTGATATATCAAAGTTAAGTATAATTTATTAATTTACCTGTAAGTTGTTTCACGGCAATTTGAACATTTTATAAATAGCTGATATATAGATAGATATGCACGAAAAATTGTCGGTTAATGTTTACAAAATAAAGAAATGTGTGGTAGGGTTTTTATTTTTTAAAAATAAACTGTCAAAAAGAAGTAATATATGATGGTAAACAATACTTGCATTTGTAATTTATACGCTTGTTAACAAGGGGAAGATTGATTAATTATTTTAATATGATGTATTACTTTAGAGAATAACATTTTTAAAAAGGTTCGAATTTTCTATTGAAGCGTAATGCAAAATTTAAACAAGAAACTTCATTTAAAAAACACGAGGTGAATTGGAGAGAGAGAGAGAGAGAGAGAGAGAGAGAGAGAGAGAGAGAGATTGACTGAAAAAACAAAAATACTTCATTAACCAATTCCTTTTGAATATTAATATAAATCTGGGAAAGATTCTCGTAGTTACATGTATCTGAATTAAATATTTTCTGATCAAGATTGCATTTCCAAGTAAGCGCCAAGATGGCATAAACATGGCAAAGTCCTTTTTCTGCAAAATTATAAATAAATAAATTTATAAAATTAATTTTTATTTTTTTAAGGTCGATTGAAAGATCTGTCAACTTTTTAAGATAATACCGACATCGAATATTCCTGAAAGCTGATATACATGTTTCTCTGTAGTAACCGGACTCAAAAAGCTTGCCCGGTTCAAAACGTTAACAGATAGAAACATATATTTCAGTTGCAGGCCACTCTTTGCAAAAACGTGTATTCCGAATGCAATCAGTCAATTTTTCTTTCAGTCTGTCTATATTTTTTAACCAGACGTCTTTGGTTTGGTCCTAAAATTATGCCTCTGTTGTAGTCTTGGTTTAACTTATTAGGAAATCTGTTACACCACAAATGTTAACTCAAATTTCTAATAAATAAATAAATAAATAAAAATAATAATAAATAAATAAATAAATAAAAAGGGTTAAGATTTTTAATAACTAAGACTAACTTAAACTTGTGGTTCGATTAAATTTTTCGTTTTTAACTGGCGACAGCAGCTTTTGTAATCTTTGACTTGTGCGAAGAAGACACATCTTGAAAAATCAATTGCAATGCACCTTAGTCAAATTTCCCGACTTTTTTCCTTTAAAGGAAACTCCCGGATGCTTTATTAGATATGTATGGTAACCGCCAGAAATAGACATTCTAGCATAATTATCATTTATCAACACCCTTAAAACTTGGAGGAAAAAAACAGTGACCATGTCTTTGACAGTTAATGTTTAGGCGACCATATATAAGATAAAGATGGAGCAAATCAAATTGTCTGAATAATAATAATAATAACAACAACAATTACAATAATAATAATAATAATAATAATAAAGGACAAATAAAACTTGAAATTTTCAATGAAATTAAAAGATATCCCGGATTCCAGATAAATTTAAACATTAAAGTCATATTCATTTATTACATCATGTTAAAGATCAGTACGTACATATGAATGTCGCCCAAATGGAATGCATTACACCTACACGAATGTTTTCCTTTTTACCCGGATTATCTCCTTGAATGACTTGGAGATCACACCATCTTACTTTATCTATTATATTAAACTGCCATGGAAAATAAACACATTTGTCTAAACTTCTGAACTTTTTGTTTCAAAATACTTTAATTATTATTATTTATAACCCCGAAAAAATCTAACATGCTGAAGAAACCTTTAGGAAGATTTGGAATAAATTAGTATATTAGGTTTCGTACTTGAAACGGTCAGGCGATAGAACTAACTACAAAGAATCACTTTCTGATTGGCATTAATATCCTTGTTTTTTTCAATGACTTAATTACTTAATTAAAAAGCTCAAAACTTCTCAGTTGGAAGAGAGAGAGAGAGAGAGAGAGAGAGAGAGAGAGAGAGAGAGAGAGAGAGCGCAATGGAGTTATCATTTTACATTAACAAAAGGTTTTTTTTATTCGAAACATATTATAACTGTAAAATGTAGCAAAAGCATAATGCTTAATGGTTAGCTATTGTCAAAAATAGTTTAGTTTGTTACAGCATACATTTCACCAATGAAATATCTCAAACTACTCACGTTCTGCTCATGCAGTTATCATCAGCTTTCCTAAAGTAACCATTGGTTACGTAAAACAATTTTCGTGGAGGCTTTCATTTTACTATTATGTCAGATAGTCACTGATGGCTGTTTCTTAGCAAATGTGACAAAAACTTCGAAAGATGCTTTCAACAAGGTAAAATTTGTGCTTTCTTTGTTCATATTTTGCTTTCACAACTTTTCGAACTACGTTGGCCTACTTGACATTGTCTCGAAGCGACCTTTGTTTTCCCCTATGATTTCTATAACATGCTTATCTATAAATCTTCCACTCAGGTAAATGATACAAGTAGATCGCCACCTGATGATTTTCTGCTACAGAATCTGATAATTGTTTGACGCGCTTTTATCTAAATATTGACAGGAATTATTTACTGTATGCTACATTAATTCAATGTGATGCCTTTTGGGATGAAGTGTATTCAATTAGATTTCCTGATTGTACGGATACTAATTAATTATATATAAAGATAAACGGTGAATTATTATGATTGCTTTATTGTCTCATTTATCATTATATCCGTCCATTTTTTTTATTCATTTGGTCTTAGTTTCACAATCATTCACTCAATTGAGTATACACTCAAATGAAATATTCTCAAATATGATATACCTACATTGATTAATTTAAATATAACATTAGATATTCAATTTAAACGGTGTAATGTCTTAAAAACTGACATTATAAAATTCCTTTCATTTGAGCTGAGTGTACACTCAACTGAGTGAATGATTGTGAAACTGGTGCCCGGACAACATTTTTAGCATTTTTGTATTTTATCATTTAAAAAACCTGAAAAACTAATCAGTGCTAATTCAAGCATATTTGGAATGACTGGTTTTGTTGAAAAAAATAACATGATTAAATGAGAATTAATACAACTTCAACAGGAAAAACTATGACGTCATACTTCAAATTTACAACTATTTCAGTAATACCCTAGAAATTGCACAAAAGTGTGTAAGTGTCCTTTCAAATTTTAAATAAAAACAGATTCAGAAATGGAACATTGATGAAAGTGCAATAACTTAATCTTAGTCTTTCACAAAGACCAAATAAAAATCACCGCGTAGTTATATACACTGAAGTCCTACGTTGTACGAAATGACGTCACCGTTCTGGTACGTGAGTAGGCATGGCTAATATAGCGTTTGGATCATGTGCTTGACAACAGATATTTGCCAATATTTAAGAGCACGCGACAACGAACAAATGAAAAAAGAATGTTACGATTAAAACAGATTATTAAATTTTGTATTGTTCTATTTGTAAAATGATATCCAAGTGTCACTAACTATCGAACTTACATTTTATGCGGCATGATTGATCCAAATTTTTCAATCATCATTTATATCATATTTGCTGAATATACTTGTTATGTTTTACGTTATCCCACTTTAAATCAAGAATTTTTTTTTATGACGCCAAATATAGGATCCATCTTTTTACAGGGGCCTCGGTGGCCGAGTGGTCTAAAGCGCGCGCTTACGGATCACAGTGCCTCTCACCGCCAGGGTTCGAGTCCCACTTGAGACAGATCCTAGTGTGAGAAAGTTTGTCAGTTCGCTTGCGAAGGTCGGTGG
>CM056604.1:17271125-17515873 GCA_029721355.1 Tegillarca granosa
GAGAGAGAGAGAGAGAGAGAGAGAGAGAGAGAGAGAGAGAGAGAGAGAGAGAGAGAGAGAGAGAGAGAGAGAGAGAGAGAGAGAGATCAAGCCTTGATGGCTGAAATGTCTTAAATCACAGTTATTCTCACTGCCTAGGTTTGTATTTCAACTTTAGGCAAATCTTAATGTGGAAAAGTTTGTCAGTTTACATGTAAAAGGTTAGTGATTTTCTCTGGAAAGTCTATTATTCTATCTACTCTTCATATTAATTGTTTACTAGTAATAACTAGACAGTTGCTTGGTTAAATGTTGTTTTACGTTAAACCAACAATTTTTCAGCTTTTCACGAGGAAACAATTTTCATTAATCTAAATGATTAATCTTAACAAAACTTTATGAATTTGTGAAGTTTATGGGTCTAAAAGTGTTTCTGATACACTTATGATAACATTTAGAGTGCTAGTGCACTAACCAGCTATGCCATAGATAAACATCACAGACCACTTAGTTCATACTGGTACCAAGCCAACCAGTAAAATGACCTAGTATGACAAGGTAAAACCTTTCTCACTTGCAGTTGACCATGGTCAAACCAACATTGGTGAAATACCTCAAATTTGAAGACTAGATGCTTAACCACTTGGCTTTTATGGTCTCTAAATAATTACTAGAGATACAGGGTGTAACACATCAAAAAATAGCTGTACCTAAAAACAAAGAACAGGTGGTGTTTGATCTTGTAGTCTGCCAAATCATACACAACCAATACTCATGCAGTTAAAAAAAAATTTGGAACAAAAACAAACTAAATTACTGATATGTTCAACTATAACAACCAGGATGTACCAGGCACAAGATCACAAACTTACTAAAAATCAAGTTCTACATCAGGTTCAGGTGAACCAGTTCTGTCAAAACAAGTGTGACCAATAGCAAAAATTAATGTACATATACAGAATTGTTTTAGAACTAATAATTTTTAACAGGATAATTCATGGTTTAATGTCAGGTGTTGCCAAGTTTTCTTACCTGTAAATCGACCTAACAACCCCCCCCCCCCCCCCCCACCACCTAATCTTTATTTCTGTGATTCATAAGATATACATGTGGATTGTGTAAATTAAAAAAAAAAATTATGATTATGTGTTTAAACTTAAATTTTCTTTCACAAAATAATGGTACAGATGGTTAAAGTGCAAGTTCATGCTTTACAAAGAGATTAAATAATAAATACAATTTTTCATGTTTTCCTTAAAAAAATTAAATATATATATACAATACATATTGCAAAAGAGATCAAATGAGAACCAGAGTAAAGATAAAGATATTATTGTTGAAGTATATTATTATAACTTACGTGGGTGTGTTTGCCCTCTGTATGGGGCTTGGTGACCTGTGACCTGTAGCAGTGGTTGGTCGAGACAGAGGTCGCATAGAAACACCAGTACTTGAGGGTTGACGGAAACCTGGCTGTGGATGCGGTGCAAGCTGTAAGACATAAAATATCTTTTATATAAAAGTTCAGTACATAATAATGAAATAAAATAAAAGCATAAAATTTGACAGAAATACTTTTTTTTTTTAAAAAAAAAAGTTGCCACTAAATTGGTACCACATTCATTGATATTTCAAGAAAGACCAACAATACAATAAGACCACCTATGAAGAAACAAAGCTATTCTTTTCAAATAATGCACTGTATTTTCTCAAAATTCATCCCGAAACTATCTGTATATTTTTAAACTTCATGGAGGTTACAGCACCTTACAAGTCATCCCCATAATCCAGATGAAGTTTTCATTTTGTTTGTAGTTGTCATTGTTTATTTAGTGGCAATTATATTGTTACTGGCTTAATTAACGTATAAAATTTTATTAATAATTCTACTGTTGATACAGTAACTATAAAGTGTGACAGTGCTTCAAACAGTGGTAGAAACAAGAAATGAAGGAGGAATTGACCTATAATTATAAACTTAATATAAAAGTTGAAAGATTTTATCTGCAAACTTGTGGTGGGACAACCTGAAATGTTTATCTTTTTGTCAATATTCTGTGTATAAAGTATTAAAAACATAGTCTGTCCTATTTAACTGCTTCACATTTTTTCTACGATGATATAATAAATGCTACTCACATGGTGGTCTAATTTAAAAAAAAAAAAGTTTCAAACTTGGCAGAAACTGAAAGAAAATTTTTTCAAGTGCATAAACAGAAGGGAAATAACTCTTCAAAGGAGAGTGCTCTTAAGTTCAAGGAAAACCCCAGATGTGATTTAAATTAGTTGATAGTGCACAAAATTAAATTGTGGAGGGGTCTCAGGTTGAGATGCTGGCTGAACATGCATCTTTTCTTTTTCCTGTTATATCTGATTTATTTACCTTGGTAGAGCTAATTAGCAACTATAATATTGCCTTATGTAAGGATGTACAAATGTATATACATTGTAGACATAAGATGTAGTTACCTTTTCTTTATAAGCGGTCATCTCATCACTGACCATATCAATCATACTATACACAGCATCTAGTTTGACCTCTTTCATTCTTTCCTCTGCCTGACTCCCAACAACTTGTCTGAAATTTCAAAAACACAAACATTATATAAACATAGTTAGTTATTTTAGTATTATATGTGATCTATTTATTTATTTATTTTTTTTATTTTATTTTTTAATTTTTTTTTTTTTTTTTTTTTTTTTTTTTTTTAGCTTCCAAAATCTGTTTTCTGATCTAAAATCTTACATGTTAAAATATGTTAAAGAAAAATCAGGGACAATGGACAAAAACCAGAATTTCAGTTGAAAAGTTTTGAACATCTTTTTTTATCTTATCTTAATAAGGATATATATTTTTCTATCATTATTGCAACAAAATTATTAAATGTGTAATATGTAATATTTAATTATGTATTATGTATTATTAAAAAGGAATTTAAAGTTGTTAATGCAGAAAACATTTTTCAGGATTTCAATTTCTCTGTTTTGATCACCTAATAACAATCAGACTTAGTCATTAGTCTTTACAACAATAAATTTTTGCCAAACCTATGAAATTAAAAATTTTCTGAATTACTAGTCAAAAATTTGGAAATTATAAAATATTGGGATCTTTTTTAGAAATATTCACTTGCAAAAGTCAGTAGTTTTCTTCGGGTACTCTAGTTTTCCACCATTCCAGAAATCCCTGCCTTGACAAGTGCAAAAATCACTATTACTCCTCTCTGCTTTTTCTAGAAGACGAAGTTGTTACTTACTTAATTCCTGGTTGTAGTAAGTTTTTCCCCAGTGGTGCAGCTTTGGTTTGTGGTGGTTTAAGTTCAACCTTTTTATGTTTTTCCTGTGGTTCATATGAGCGTTTTGGTGGTGCAGACCTTGGTTTTGAAACTGGTTTATATTTTGGTATCTTATGTGGATAATAGCCATCGGTCAGTTGATAAAATTCCTCAAGTGGCTGTTGTAGCAACATGTTTTCCTTTTCCACTTCGGCTGGAGTTAGCACTATAAGATTTAAATGCAAAACAAATTCAAAATTCATTAAGCATACTGCATGGTTTCTATGGCAACTAAGCCATGCTTAGTTTTTTTTACATTTGAGGAAGCATTATTTTTTCAATTATAATGTAAGCTTTTTAACATAATTACACAAATACATGTATGATATTATATATTTTTCAAAGACCTATTTAGTTGTAGATTTTACAAAATAAGGAACCTATTCTACATATGGCATTGGCATAATTTCAACTTGATATAATATTTTAAGTGAACTATACTGGAACATTTAATTATCATTAAACCAAAACTATTTCCTTATGTTAATTAGGAAGATGGGAAAGTTCTGCATCACACAACATGGACATAAAATGTTTCTATGACATTGAGTTTTCAACTACACCCCGTTATAGAGAACTGATCATACTTCAGGGCCACTGGTACTTAGCCAAGTACAAGTTGAAAAGTTACAGTTTATCTTGAATTAAAATTTAAAATCCAAAGTAGGTGCACAAGGGGTAAACATGTGTCAACTCAATCATGGTACCCTCTCAGCCAGTTTAGTCTAGTTAACACAACTTTCAACATGGTGGAGAAAAGTTAGAAATGTCATAGTAGCTTCCTGAAAAAGATATATTATATTATTTATATTTTAAAGATACATAGAGATTAACACATGTGCATTAACTTGATTCAGAAACATGCAATGAACAAACCAAAGTACATCAATAAGACCAGATGTATTGATTGATCAAGTGATTAATTAGGGTTTTACATCCCAATCAAGAATATTTCACTTATATCAAGAAGTTATCAGCTATAGGTGAAGTGAAAGAAATTTTGAACTTTGCAGTGTGTTCATGGCATTATACAGGGAAGTTTCTTTAGTGTGCCATGCTTGCTGTGACACATGGCATTGGTTTTTAAGGTCTCTTGGCGAAAGAACAGTCACTACCTATTTTCAAGTCTTGGTCAGACCAAGTCAAGGTTCAAACCCTGCTCTCCCACATACAAAGCGAGCGTTCTACAAACTGAACTACCATAGTGGTAAGACCAGATGTAGATCTCTTCCATTTTTGAATGTAACAAACCTTCAAAACTTACAGTACCCTATTTTTGTAAATTACCGAAGAATCTTCAATAAGCAAGACAAATCAATATAACAGTTTAAGACACCATGGATAGGACCAGAAATCATTTTATGACAAACAAATTAAAGAGCTGGTTATACATGTATATTATATTAGTCAATTAGTGGTAAGTTGACCTGTTATGTCAATGTTATAACAACAACACCCATGCTTTATATTACATTTTTAGAGTAAAATCTGCAGAGAAAGACCACCTGTGGGACGTAAGAAATACAATAAAGCCTGTATAGAAAACCACATACAGGACCTAAGAAATATGTACTTTATAGACAGGTGTTCTTTTTACAGAGGTTTATTTTTGGTTACCGGTAAATTGTGAAGCAAAAAGGTTTCAAAACACTGATCTTATTGGACAGGTCGTCTTTTTATACAGTGGTTGTCAGAACAGGTTTCACTGTTTTATTTTCATTACTGAATACAAACCTGTCAAAAAGCTTGTATGTATCTTAAATTACTTAGGACTTCATAAATATAAAACTCAAATATTTCCAAGAAGTTTTCATTAATACATTTCAAGGGAAATAACTCCACAGTGACTAAAATGCCATGTCCTATATGGACCATACATTGTCTTACAGGAATAGAGATTTATTTAAGATATTTTTGTCAATGGAAATAGTAATAAAAATTATGCATATAAAATACCAGCAAGTGGGGGCTCTGTGATGGACTTAGAGTAAAATGATAAGACTTGTGCTGTTTTATCCTCAGGCATATCTGCGTTATCGTGAGCTGTGTATCGTACATCCATGGCAGTGCCACTTCTTCCGACAAAGTTTAGTTTACCTTAATATCAGATACAGACAGGATAAACAAGAAGATTAGAATTATAACTAATTAGTACAGCAGCAACAACAACAACAAACAAAACAAAAAACATATAATAACAAAAACAATGGTCAGTCAGTGAAGAAATTTTACTGAAAAATATTCAACTAAAGTTTAAAAAAAAAAAAAAAAAAAAAAAAAAAAATCTTCATTTTTATGGAAAATAATTCAATTGTATATCAAATAGGAAAAATAGTTCCACATACTAAAATCTAAAATGAAAGGGTATCTATTTTGGGAAAAGTTGGAAAATCCCATTGATTATATGACATTATAATAAGAAATCAGTCAAACAAATTTCAATAGTATATAAGGCATTTCTTCACTGACTACAGTACAAATTTAGATGTGAAGAAAAATTAAACAAATCTGCAAGAATGTATTAAAATATATCATAAAAACATAACTCAAAATCACATAGAATCTGAAAAATAATTATAGACAAAATGAATTAAGTATACACTATACAGGAAAAACTTCCATGCCTGGGTAACATTTATATAAAGCGATATTGCAAACATACAGAAATTGACATGTCCAAAAGGTAGATACAACCCATCTAAATCTCTTTTTTGGTAAATACATGAATAGGTTGTTGTATACCGGTATATTATGATATACATATTTCAAGATATGTGATAGATTTATCTAACTGACTTGGTGGTACAATATTTTTTCCATATGGCACCCCACGTGTACATATGTAGCCTATCTTAATTGAACGGTGACTACTTTTTCAATTGGCAAGGGACATAATTTAGTGGAAATTTTTTTTGGTATTTTTCATAAATTATATGCGAGAAAAATAATTAATCAATTACTTGACTGTGGTCATTTTACTCGTGATCAGACTTTTTGCATCTCAAACTCATCAGAGCCTCATAAAATGAGATGAAAAATCTGACCACTCGATTGGAATTTTCCAATCTCGACCTAAAACTCGTAATAGATTCTCTTTATCTACACAAGTAAAATGTGCTATCTTAAACACTTTGGGAGCAAAGAAGTGAAAGAGGCTAAAGGGGCAGATAGACAAACAGATGCACAGATGGTGTTTTTTTGAGTATCTAAAAATAGCAAGGGTAGGCATAGAAATGACACACCTATGCTATAAAAGATTTTTTTTTCAATGCTATGGATGTTATAAATTTGATTTCCAAACAAAAAAATTTCATGTATTTTCAAAATGGTTAAAAATTTATTTATATATTCTGTATGTTGTTATAACTTTATAAATACTGCTGTTCTTACAATGGTAATTTTCCTGTAATATGTATACCCATTGTAACTGAAATGCATTTAAACAATACAGTGAAGATTATTTATAAAACGTCCATGTTACAAAAATAAAACAAAAGTATAGAGGGTATGTTGATTAACAAGATATTAGTTAATTAATACATCATTACTTCTATTATCAGGTGAAGAAAAAACATGCCATTTTACAGTATATACAAGGGTATTAGATAAGTAACAACACTTAGCTATTATCAGATTTGAATGAGCAAAATAGCAAGACACACCAGAAGTGTTATACTGCTGTAAAAACATCAGACGTTTTACACTGCTCAAAAACATCAGATGTTTTATACTGCTCAAAAACATCAGATGTTTTACACTGCTCAAAAACATCAGATGTTTTACACTGCTCAAAAACATCAGATGTTTCAACACTGGTATAAAAATGTCAATGATCTACACTGCTCAAAAACATCAGATGTTTTACAATGCTATATAACCATCAGATGTTTTACACCTGATGCAAAATATTATTTAGAGAAACATATCAGAATGATAAACAGGCAATAAGCTATGAACTTCTGCACAAAACAGAAAAAAGGATTTACAGGATAACTGTCAGCTACAAAAGCTTATGGAAATATCTTAGTACAGGATATCTGTCAGCTACATTAGTTAATGAAAATATTTCAGTACAGGATATCTGTCAGCTACAATTGCTTATGGAAATATCTTAGAACAGGATATCTGTCAGCTACAATAGCTTATGGAAATATCTTAGTACAGGATATCTGTCAGCTACATTAGTTAATGAAAATATTTCAGTACAGGATATCTGTCAGCTACAATAGCTTATGGAAATATCTTAGTACAGGATATCTGTCAGCTACAATAGCTTATGGAAATATCTTAGTACAGGATATCTGTCAGCTATAAAAGCTTATGGAAATATTTCAGTACAGGATATCTGTCAGCTACATTAGTTAATGAAAATATTTCAATACAGGATAACTGTCAGCTACAAAAGCTTATGGAAATATCTTAGTACAGGATATCTGTCAGCTACAATAGCTTATGGAAATAT
The DNA here is from genome assembly GCA_029721355.1 of Tegillarca granosa. Taxonomy (NCBI): domain Eukaryota; kingdom Metazoa; phylum Mollusca; class Bivalvia; order Arcoida; family Arcidae; genus Tegillarca; species Tegillarca granosa. The sequence goes on from CM056604.1 coordinate 17,278,902, forward strand.
CTTAGTACAGGATATCTGTCAGCTACAATAGCTTATGGAAATATCTTAGTACAGGATAACTGTCAGCTACATAAGTTAATGGAAATATTTCAGTACAGGATATCTGTCAGCTACAATAGCTTATGGAAATATCTTAGTACAGGATATCTGTCAGCTACATTAGTTAATGGAAATATTTCAGTACAGGATATCTGTCAGCTACAATTGCTTATGGAAATATCTTAGTACAGGATAACTGTCAGCTACAATAGATTATGGAAATATCTTAGTACAGGATATCTGTCAGCTACAATAGCTTATGGAAATATCTTAGTACAGGATATCTGTCAGCTACATTAGTTAATGGAAATATTTCAGTACAGGATATCTGTCAGCTACAATAGCTTATGGAAATATCTTAGTACAGGATAACTGTCAGCTACAATAGCTTATAGAAATATTTTAGTACAGGATATCTGTCAGCTACAATAGCTTATGGAAATATCTTAGTACAGGATATCTGTCAGCTACATTAGTTAATGAAAATATTTCAGTACAGGATATCTGTCAGCTACAATAGCTTATGGAAATATTTCAGTACAGGATATCTGTCAGCTACAATTGCTTATGGAAATATCTTAGTACAGGATATCTGTCAGCTACAATAGCTTATGGAAATATCTTAGTACAGGATATCTGTCAGCTACATAAGTTAATGGAAATATTTCAGTACAGGATATCTGTCAGCTACAATAGCTTATGGAAATATCTTAGTACAGGATATCTGTCAGCTACATTAGTTAATGAAAATATTTCAGTACAGGATATCTGTCAGCTACAATTGCTTATGGAAATATCTTAGTACAGGATAACTGTCAGCTACAATAGATTATGAAAATATTTTAGTACAGGATATCTGTCAGCTACAATAGCTTATGGAAATATCTTAGTACAGGATATCTGTCAGCTACATTAGTTAATGGAAATATTTCAGTACAGGATATCTGTCAGCTACAATAGCTTATGGAAATATCTTAGTACAGGATAACTGTCAGCTACAATAGCTTATAGAAATATTTTAGTACAGGATATCTGTCAGCTACAATAGCTTATGGAAATATCTTAGTACAGGATATCTGTCAGCTACATTAGTTAATTGAAATATTTCAGTACAGGATAACTGTCAGCTACAAAAGCTTATAGAAATATTTTAGTACAGGATATCATAACTGTCAGCTACAACAGATTTTGAAAATATTTCAGTACAGTACAGGATATATGTCAGCTACAATAGCTTATGGAAATATTTTAGAACCTATTTGAATGCAACAGACAGAAATAAGGCATGCTAAGCAAGAATGTACGACTATAAAGTTTGTAAAGATCTTTTCTAAGACATAATAATCAGTATATTATATGCTTTACAATTTTTCTTCAATAAGAGAAAGAAAGAAATACAACTGATACCTACAATGACTTGGATGAGTTAAGGATGAGAAGATTTTTCATAAGAGAATTAAAGAACTACTATACAAATGACCACTAAACTGGTTTGGATGGATTAATTAAAGGATGGGAACATCTTCAATTACAGAAAGAAATATAAATGACCTACAAAAAATGGTTTGGATGACTTAATTTAAGAATGTGAACATCTTTAAAGAGAAAGAAATAAAAATGACCTCTAAAATTGGTTTGGATGAATTAATTTCGGGATGCAAACATCCTGAATTAGAGAAAGAACTACAATTGGCCTTTAAATGGTTTGGGTGAATTAATTTAAGGATGAAAAAAATTTTAAGTAAGAGAAGAAATACAAGTGAGCTCTGAAATGGTTTGGATGAAATATTTTATGGATTGGAACAATTTGGATAAATAATGTCATATCACAATGATATACTAGTATCTGAAAGATGATATAACTTATAAAGATATCTAAAATCATCATATAAAATTTACTCAGTATATCTTGTCCATAGGACATATCCTTGCTAAAGTTCTTCCAGGCATGTAGATTATCTACCCTTGATCCCATGACAGTGCTTGGTCTAGTGACTGGACGATAAAATGACATCTGTGACGGACCTGTAAAAAAAATAAAAAATTCATTAAAGTAATGACACAAAAATTAAACTAATGCCACTAAAACTTATTCTTGACAGGTTAAATTAGACGGCTAAAATACAATGCTAATGTGAGTGAAAACCTGAAATACTTAAAACAATTCTATCTAAGTGGCTTTCATAAGCACATTTGAATTGACCTCATCATCCACTTCTTCCACCATTACGATCCATATACAAACACAAGCTAGCTTTTTTCAAAAAAGATAAGTATGAGTAAGTTTGACTGTTGACCTTAGTGTGTAATCAATGAATTACTGACAGACAAACCACAATGTTCCACACTGATCAAAATATCACACAGTGAGCAGTTTGTTCTCAGAGGAAATAAAAAACATATGTAAATATGTCATTAAATCAATTTATTAATTATGGTTGTATTGTACTATTAATCCCCCTGCTTAATAATTGGCCTCTTCTCTGGCAGATAGATACATGTATACCTCTTCTGCTTTAGTGTTTCAGTGGTAGCTATGGAAACAGAGCATAAGAGGATTTTCAGTTGGCCAGAGAAAAGGTGAAATTTTTGTAGGATACCCAATCCACTTATATGGGTATCCTACAAAGATTTCACCTTTTCTCTGGCCAACTGAAAATCCTCTTATGCTCTGTTTCCATAGCTACCACTGAAACACCATTTGATCAGATTATTAAAAGGATGTACAACAGATTCTCTTGGTTTTTCTCTGGCAGACAGATATGCCTTCTCTGTTTTATGGGTTCCATGGTTACCTGTTAACACTCACATCGATTACTTACCTGGATGAACGACAGATCCTCTTGCTGAAGAACTTGCCTTTTCTCTAGCAGACAGATATTCCTCCTCTGCTCTCTGGGCTTCCATGGCTGCCAGTTGAGCATGTGGATTAACAAGACTTGCTATTGGATGAATCATCTTCTTGGGCATGGCAATAGATATACTAGATGCCTAAAAATATATATGTAAATCGGTTTGTATATAAAAAAAATCTTTAAAGAAAATAATGGAAAGATGGGACTAGTTGTAAACATACATTTGTACTTTTATTCACAGTTCCTAACTTTTATGGTTCTTTTATCAAGTGTGGTTACAATTAAGATTAGATGAAGTACATAATACAGATAGAATGGTAAGATTCAGCAGGATTTACTTATGTAATATGTTATTGTCCTAAAGGTATACAGTAGATAGTCTTCAAAGAATACCCTGGTGGAAAATTGTCTAATAAACTTGTTGATTCTGGGTCAGCTTTAAGACTCAGCATGTGCAGACACACAATAATAAGTAATAACCCATATATCGATTTCAGCTACCCTGTGTAACTTAATTTTTACTCATTATCCGAGTAAGTGACTGACAATTATTACAAGAGTACAACAAGAGGAAAAAATATATAGCTGCAGGAAAAGCATATCCTTAGCAATAGACAATACAACCACAACAACACAAAAACACATAAACAGCACACAAAACACATACAGGAAACAAAGGAACAAGAAGATAATACAGTATAACCTGTGTATAAAGTCCACCTAATGGACTGAGCAAAGTGGACTTAATAGACAGGTGGTCTTTATATAGAGGGTCCCCTATATGTACGAGTAAACAGACAGTGTTTAAAATAGTTAAAAAAGTGAAAATATGCAGCACCTTTTAAAAACTTATTAATATTCATTAATAAAGTTATTTTCATTTTATTTTTTAAAACAGATTATTCAGAAATAATTATTTAAAAACCAAACTATTTAAATTTGATAAACTGTACACCAGAACAGATTATTTGGTTAAACTCTACTATTATATACACTTGACTAATTGTGTCTTTGTTGTTATAAGTAGCAGCAAAGGTGTCACAATTAAACAATTATATATAAACATAATAGATAACAATGGGTATTTCTACCTTTATATCTGATGGCTTCAGTTGTTGACATGATACTGTAGTCTTTACTACAGTAGATTTTAAAACTATGTAAGTTACTACCAGTATGTCGTATTTAGTGTGATCAATAATTTATATTGAAATTAATTATTGCCAATCTTCATACATCACAATATCAAAGAAATGTGGCTGATATTTACTGCACAAAATTTGGAAAATTAAAAAATTTAATAAAAAATTATATGAAAGAAGTGGACTTTATAGACAGGTTCTGGAGTCATTTGGGACTGAAAAGGGTGGACTTTATTCACATTAGACAGGTGGACTTTATATAGAGGTTCATTTTATAGTAAAATTCATTTGGGATACTTCAGATCGGTGCTATAGACAGGTGACTTTATATAGAGGTGGACTCTACAGCAGGTTATACTGTACATAAAAAGACAAACACATAATAAGAACATTGAAAAAATTAAAACTCTGGACAGAAGTGGGTTTAATGACAAAACAATATCAGCAGTACTAATAACTTTTATGCTAATGAAGAGTCTCCAATTATATCACTTATGTTACAAAACAATGTCAATTACCCCGGTAATTACCTTTGAGCCTTAATCTTCCCAATAATGATAACAGACTATTTCCTATAATCAAATTTAACAACCATCCTGCCAATACATTGCTGGGTCATCGCTCAGATACTTTTAAATTTTTAAATTTATTTATTTTATTTTTATTTTATCATTATTATTAGTTATTTATTTATCTATTTATTTTTTTTTTTTGGTAAACACAAAATTATCGCATTACCTACCTGATTACTTATGGCCCCTCGTAAACTTGGAGACTCAGTTTGTGGTCTAGAAAGTTTTCGCCTCATTTCAGAAAATTCATTGTCATCACAATCAGCTTTTGTTGTCAGATCAATATCATCATCGTCTTCATTTATATCAGCTCGACTTTCATTTACCAAGCTGTCTATGTACCGAGCACTGACAATGGATCCACCATCTTCCCTAGGTGATGTGTTCGGAGGTGAAGGAATGCCACTTAGTTTTGTATCAACTTCTCCAAATGAGCTGTCTAGCCTCTGAAGCTGTAATATATGAAAAGATTAGATCATTAGATTTATCAAAAATCTTTCTACACAAATTAAAAACAAAACATGAGAATTTAATTTAAAATCTATTAAGATATACAGTAAAAACTGCATCTAAAGACCATGAAAGAAACCTAATAGATATGGACTTTTATAACAGGTGGTCTTTATATAGATGTTACCATATTTATGGTTGAGATATAAAAACAACACTGGTCTTAATGGACAGATGGTCTATTTTTTCCCCTGAAAATAAAGTTATGGGGAAGATATCGCCTTATCTGTTCATCCATCAGTCAATTTATCTATTCATTTTAATAACATGTCTGCTCTATAACTTTCATATCTATGCACGGATTTTGATCAAACTTGACGAAAATATATCCCAACATAAGTCAATGTGTAACATACCAATTTTGAGAGTAAGGTCATTGTGTAGAATCTTAGATCTAGTACCATGGGCCTTGTCGGGGATGATGGGAGTACTTGTTTCTAAAGAGACAGATCTAGTCACTATTAGCTGCTTTTTGGCATTATATGGTTGGGGATTTTCTTTTTCTTTTATAATCATGTAACTATAAACATTTATTATGAAGTACAAATCTGTTTGTTCATTAATTTTCTAGAATATAAAACATAAAAATGCTTTTTAAAAATTCTGAAAAAAAATTAATGTCGATATATACCAGGATTATAAACACAACTGATGACAAAATAAATACCAGCAGATTTAAATTATGTTATCCTCCCACTTATACTGAATTAAATATTACATCAAAATTACATTATTTCTTTAAATACAAAGTGAAAAAAGTTTACATAAACTACATATATCAAGCTAGCTACATTTATTATGCTAACACGCCCGGGCGGGATCTTTGATTGGTCATACATGACTATTTACTAAAAATAAAACAAAAAAAACATCATTAACCATTTTCAGAGAGGACAGATTTAATACACCATTTGTCGACAACTGATTGTAGTCGGCAATATTTTGGCTTTTCTCAGTGGCAGCAAATTTTTGAATCTCGAATGATAGTCTAAAAACAATTTTTGTGTATGGTGTAAGATGTGCAAGTGTGTACTTTTTTCTTTGTACTTGTGCACAAGGGCAACTTATTGTTAAAGTGCTAGCTCAATGAGTCAATATGCCATAGTTAAACACACCAAACCCCCTGTCACATTATCCTGGCACAGTCAATGCTCTGTTTCCTTGTGCTGAGTGTCAGGTCAGAAAGAAGTATCTTAAATTTAAAGTTTATTTATGCCTCGTCCAGGGTTTGAACCCACAATTTAAGATGATGCACTACCACTACCAAGCCATGGAAGTGGTTATCAACTGTCAATCGGAAATTGTATGAAAGTGTTGAGAAAACTTATTCAGAAAAATATTTTATAAGTTTAACTATAAAATGGTCATTACTAAACTATCAAAATATGTATTAGATTGGTATTGGAGACTGTAACAATGATATTAAAAATGACAACAACAACAACGGCAAAAAACAACTGTCTTTCATCTGAATTTTTATATTACAAATTTAATGAAATTTTTCCATCAATTTACCTATGAAATGCAAAGACAGAAAGTTTTTAAAACCAAATAAAAATAATGTTTTAAAGAAACCAAAATTCCTGGGAAAAAAACAAACAAAGTCATCTTAGCCATCTTTATTAATAATTTTTATCGTACACCTAAAGAATAGCTTAAATCTGCATTTATTTTTGTAAATATATCCAACCAATCTTTATTCTTTTACTTTAAGAATCTATTTTCAAGGAGGAAGGGGGGGGGGGGGTGTCAGGGTTCCAAAGTTTCCTGTATCAATTTTTTTTCTTTACCTAATATTTTGTAATGCTATGACTGTAAGCAATGAATAATGAAATTACAAACCATATGTAGTGTATTTCATGTCTTGAATAAAATCTTGTGAATTTGTCCTTAACTATAAAATCATTATATAGATATAAATACTTTGAAAACCTTTTATGGAAATATCAAATCCGCAAATCATCTTATCTGTTATATATTATCAACAAACAAACCAGGGAAAGAAATAAATTGTCTTAAAATATCTTTTATATGTTTTATGGTTTTTTCTTTTATACAGTGGATCACGTATTCATCTGAGTTTAACTATCTTAAGAATCATAGCAACCAGCATGCTCTTTTAAAATAAATAAGAATGTATATTTATTTGTAGAATATTTTAGATTGTTTAACATCAGAATATTGTACAATTTAACATAGATACCTCACATGCTGATAAAGACAATGAATAATAATATGAAGATGAATACCCCTATCATAAATCATGTACTCCAGATTACCAGACAGTGTTCGAGAGCAGTTTGATTTGATTTGATTTGATTAAATGGGCTTTTACATCCCATTCAAGAATAGTTCACTTATACTGAGGCATCACCAGCTATAGGTGAAGTGGCAGAAATTTTTGCCTTTGCATTGTGCTTAGGGCAATGAACAGGGAGGGTTTTTAAGCATGCCATGTCTGCTGACAAAGCTGACACATTGATTTTTAAGGTCTCATCTGAAGGATCCAGTGACTTTCATTTCTTTAAGCTGAGTGCTTGGCAAAATAACAGTCACTACCTACTTTAAAGTCTTGGACAGAAAAAGCCAGCATATTGCAGGGGCTATTAATAGAGTTAGCATTATAAATAGGCCAAAGCTCTATACATTTTTCCAGTTATAATTATGGACGAAGCCTTGAACATAACATTATAAAAGTCCCCACAAATTTTGGATGTATGTTTAAGTCAAAAGCGAGTCAAAGGCTAAATATATTCACTAATGGTGGACACAACAAACAAGTAAAATTAAAGACTAAATTTCAGACAGTGTTTACTGAATCAGGACAGATGGAAAACAAAAATAAACAACAAAGAAAAACAATCCAGTAAGAAAGGTCGAACACAATGTACTTTCAGAAATGTTGGACAAAATCAAACAATGGGCCAGCATGTAGACCAAATTTTAAACAGAGTGTTATTTACTAGAACTGGATTGAAAAGTAAACAACAATGAAATAAACAATGCTGAAATTAAACAGATAGGATTGGATTGGAATGGATCGGATTGGATCAATAGTGTTTTACACCTATGTCAAAACTCTTCCACTTCTATTAAGGGTGTCAGTTCTAGAATGGAGGATATCAGTGTGTCCAGATAAAAACAACCATTTTGGTCAAGTAAACTCTCTTACTTTCTCACACAAGGATCTGCCTGAGTGAGATTCAAACCAAGACAGTGAGAGCTACTGCGGCCAATTGATCAATGCCAATATTTTGGTTAAAAAGACTGGTCACAGGAAATATTATTCTAATCAATCAAAAAAACATAAATAAATAAATAAATAAATAAATAAATAAATAAATTAATAAATAAATAATAAATAAATAAATAAATAAATAAATAAATAAATAAATAAATAAATAAAATAAAATAAAATAAAATAAAATAAAATAAAATAAAATAAAATAAAATAAAATAAAATAAAATAAATAAAATAAACATCATTTTACTTTTATATGATAACAAGAACTTAGGTTTCAAGAATATACATGTACATGTACATTAACCCTCCTTGAAATTTTTGTATCCCCTTCTGGCCTTATATCCAATAATGGTGGGCTGTTTAGTTTGAATAGTGTTTCAAACCAAAGTCAAAATTATATCACATAGGCTGATGTAACCAGTGCAGTATCATTGGTGGAAATAAAGTATTCAGAAGGATCAAGAATCTTCAATCCAAAAAGGGAAACAGGTAATCTGGGTAATTTAGTTATTGATTAAATCATAACTAGAACTGTACTAATTGATTTGTTAAATAAAGTTTAATTAATAATTACCATTAATTATACCTTGTATACCAAGGCCCTGATGTAAGATTAAGATTTCAATTTCTATGGTTAAACTCTGATTAAAATTAAATAAGATACATTATTTTGTTCAAAAGACAAAAAAAAAAAACAAAAAAAAAACAAGAAAATGCCATTGAAAATGGATATTACCTGTTTCTTTAAATGTTCAAATAGTATATTCCAAAATTACCGATAATCAAACTGTACAAGTGTCAGACTCAGGTACAGAAACAATTAATACAATAAGATCCAAATCGCCATTATCAGTACATCATCTAAGGTAATTCATGTAACGGAATTCACTCACATGGTAATTAAAGTAACGTACACAATTCACTCACATGACATTTAAAGTTTCAAAAACGACAATATAATAAACCACTTGTCAAACTCTGAACAAAAATCAACTTCACTGAAAGGCTTTTAAAAATTTAGCAAGTACCCTGCATTATAACAATCTAGAAAGTAAAATAACTTAGCCCATTATTATGTCAATATCATTTAGAATTTTACATAATAACTTCATATTGATCCTTTATCTGAAGCATGAGTTAAATTGCTGGTGCTAATATTTATTTTTCTGTTCAATTGTAAACTTTAAAACTGACCCTAAGTATCGTTAATCAAGTACATTCAAAAGCTATAAACAAAACTTGCAATAAAACAACAAAGAAGTACGGTATAGGTGATTCTGTCGTCAATAAGTATGACTTGTCAACGCATACTAGAGGAATTGTTTGTAACTCTGGGTTTTCAGTGTTTTAAACTCTGTTAAAATCAAGATGGTGTAATAGATATACATGTATAAAATGTTTTCAGTGGAGGTCATATGTGTGATTTTAGATCTCCTAGATACTGTACATTGAGATATAAGTATACATGTATTAATACATTTTGTAGAATCAATTTTGAAGTATTAATGGTCAAATTCCATAAATATTTATTGAAAATGTCGCTGAATATAAATATTTAGATTTTAAATTAATTTTTTTAAAAATGACCTGGAAGAATTTATTTCATTTTTATTATTTCATATAACAATGTTTATTAACATGCCAGATGGTCGAATTCAATTAATATTTGTTTTGTTAATATACCCTGACTATATATATTCAAAATTTTTTTTTTCATAATGGAAACATTTATCAAAAATTTTATTATAACATTTCACAATGTTTATTCAGAAATATGTGCAATTAAAAACAACTACTGGAAACTATGGACACCATTTCTACATTCATTAACTATTTTATCATAAGCAAAAACCATTTATTAATACCCATAATTCATTTTGCAAAATAAAATAATTTAAAGATACATGTATTCAAAAAAATTATATAGGTATGCAAAATTTTTTATTGCAAATATAAAACTATAATGCCAAAATCTTGCTTGGCGGTTTGCACTCATTACAAGTTTTTATATTATTTTATTATCATCAATTGATTATGACACTGCAGTAGCTCAGTTGGTAGAGTGCTTGCTCCGTAAGTGGGAAGTTGTGGGTTTGACTGTTCTTTCGCCAAGCACTCAGCATTACTCTTCTTTCGCCATGCATTTGGCATTACAAAATGAAAGTTATGGTTTTTTCAGATGGGAATTTAAAATGAACGAGGTCCTGTGTCACAGTAGGTGTATGAATACTTAAATTTGAACATATGTTGAAATGCTGTAGATTTGCATTTGTGAGATATTCTAACAAATGGGCTACCTTGCCAGCAATTAAGACTGGTCTCATGCAAAATATTATCGTTGTGAGGACATTAAAACTCAGTTTGGAATCTAATTGCAATTGGTCTCACACCTAGGATCTGAAATTCCATCTGACATAGTTTTTTTTTACACAGTCTGTTGTATCTCTGGAAAAAAGAAGCACACTTATCTACAGTCAGAATTGTTAGTAGCAAATACATGGTCTAACCTCCTCCCCTTCCTCAAAAAATACATAAAAATTCCTTTGGGGCTAAATTAAACCTTGACATTGTGCAAATATCCTATCAGAAAAAAACTGAACAATGAACATAGCTTTATTATTTCAATGAGTGATTGTAAAAAGAAAATTAAAAGTGTGGGGTGGGGGTAAGTGCCAGTGTGTTTATAGTTTTGGTAGCTCAGTTGGGAGTCACATTTCAGAAGATTAAAGATTTGATCCCTAGTCTGACCAAATATTTTTCCTTTACCTGTTGCATACCTGTGATATTTTTGTTTCAATTAAACTACCTGTACTTATACACATTTATATGTAAACCAAAATTTGTTATAATGAAACATAGGCTGATCAAAAACAAAAACCCTTATAAATTACAATATAAATTACTTTTTTGACAAAAATATTTTTGGGTGAAAAAAATTTGTGTTAAAATGTAAATTTGTACTATAAGTCTAAATGTTAATATCTTTATGGTTCATTAATTATAGGATTATCAAAATAAGTCATTTTCTGTTCCACTTAACATTTAAGATTATGTACTTTCAAATAATACATATTTATCAAATACAGAAATCAAATATTAACTCTGTATGTATAAATATGGACATGGCAATATAAGTTCACTATTATGTATTTTTAAACTGATAAATCTGATCAAAATACTTGACACGGATTAAATATAATCCTACCATTCTACACAAACATTTTGACAAATAAACATAAATATATAAATGTTTTCTATTGTGGGAATTACATGTACCAAACAAAAAATTAAAATATCATCTATTCTACATTTTCTGGGCAAGTAATTTTCTGCAAATACCTTATGAAAGATATTTGTATACTTTTTAAATTTTTTTAAAAAATAATTTTAAAAAATCATAAACCTCTTGTCACTGACTGACATGGTTTTCCTATAAACTGTTGAAGTTTTAACAGTTCTGCATTGATGTAAAGTGATTGTGATGTAATCAAGGACAATGCAGACATGTTGACATTTGCTTCGAAGGATGAAGCAGTAAATGTACATGTGCCAATAATTTATTTTTGATTTTGTTATTTGAAAAAAGAATATTTATATGATTGTAAATATAGATTGTCATTCATTTTTTTAATACATCATCAAGGTATAGACCGTTAAAGGTAGACAAATGTCAATCTTAAAATGATAGAAAAAGTATTTGCATACAAAGACTATGGGTTGTACCTCTGGTATAAGGATTATACCAATGAAATATATATTCTAAAGCTGATTCTCTGATCTGCTTTTCCCCAAAAAAGCAGAGATATTAAATGAGATGAAACAACATTATTATGATTGCATAACACTGTACAGACTTACCTCAGGTTCCGGTCCATCTGCATAAGGACTAACAAAATCGTCTGCTGTAAATTCCATTTTTCCAGCTGATTGTGGTAGAAAATTACTGAATAAATAATCACTGACATAGTCTTTACTGGAAGGTAGTTCTGTTGCAAATGGATCTCTGGGAGTGAATGAATCGCCTCCTGTCATTTTGGAAGCTGGGCTTTCACTTTGAAAAAATCTTTTAGCAGAGGAACCAGCTGATGTAAGACGGACAGTAGTGGACATGTTTTTGTTTTGATCATCTTTCGGTTTATTTCCATCTGTCCACACATTTTTTGATTTTTTTGTTGTTGTCTTTGGTGGCTGATTATTTGTTCTAGGTGTTGTGCACAATTTCAATATGTCTTCTGCTTCTTTTTTATGATGAACTTTCCCAAAATGCTAAAAAAAAGAATAATACATCAATATTAGTAAATATAAATGTATAAAAAAAATCAGGGTTTAACAAGTTAACAGATTGGCATAAATGCATAACAAGTGTATGTGAGAAAAACAACTAAAACTGAAAAATAACAATCTTAAAAATGTAACATCAAAAAAGATGAAAATTACATTTTTTTTTACATTCTTCGGAATTAAGTAACATCAAATGTCTTACTTCTAAAACTTTCTTGCAATGTGTCAATTATTTATTAGAAGTCATAATTTTTATTATCAAATGTCTTGTATTTTGGGATTTTTATTAACAAATGTCAGCACATTTTGGGAATTTTATTATCAAAGGGATTTATACTTACCGGACCAGAATGTAGTGTGTGCCTGTTTAACTTGAACCATGTGTATACTTGCTTCAAAGATTCTCTTTGTTGTGCTGTCTTTAACCTAATTTACAGTAACAAAATTAAAATCTATATGCTGCAATTGATTCATCTTTATACATAAAATAGGTAATTCTATAAACTCTTCACAATCTTTATATATGTGTAAGAGTAATTCAATTAGAGCAATCTCTTGAGAGAAAAATTCCTTCTATTCCCAGCAAAGTTCACAGGGCAAATTGTAAGATTTGACATAGAGACCTTGACCTTTGACCTTAACATCTAAATTGGTATGTAACAAATATTGGTTAACATTTGTGTGAAGATTGATCGAAATCCATCTGTAGATGTAGTTGTCATTTAGTGCACACAATATTGGGACAGACAGTATGAAAGATTGGCCAAAAAAAGGGGTGAGGAAATTCCTATAACACCCCCCCCCCAACACCAATACCAAATCTGTTCATAAGGGTTTAAATATAAATGGCTGTTTTGCTAATTTTGATTACTTATGAGTTTAAACATTACTGTATTTATATCAAGAAGATAACCATATAAATACATCTCATTTTTAAAAACATCAGTAAAATTTTCATATACTTTCATTTTTTAAAATTGAAAATCTATTCATTTTTAAGAAATTTAAGCTATATGACTGCAAATTTATATCAGATATATAGGTTTTTTAAACAGAAGACATGGATATTCAGAAAAATTATACTTCTGGTATTTCTACATTCTGGGCAAATGACCAAAAACAAGCCTATCCAGATGAAAAGCATTTAACATTTCAACACAATGCTTGTCAAAAACAGATATACAGGACACAAGTTTGATTCTGCTACACACATACCAAGCTGGGATATCTCAAGAAAAAAATATTGGTATATTTTTACTAATTTCAGTGAAATGTATCAAATTTGCTGTATAATAATTGTATATTTATAATTTCTCAAAAATACTTACTGTTTTACTTCAGACATCATCTTAATAAGTATATGATAAAATCGAGCATCTTGTTGAACTTGTACCCTGAAAGTTCAAAGGTTACACTTAACATACATGACTGAAGTTACTTTAGGCCAATTCAACTTAATTGGTAGATTCTCAACCTGCCAGTCCCACTGAAAATGTGCTGCACCCAAAGTCGTTTTATTTCTATTTTCTATCCTGGACACATTCAAAGTCTTTTCCCAGGGTTATATAAAATCTGTGGCTTTTACAAAAAGGGTTATAAGCACTCTTGTAAAAACCAGAAATGTGAGGTTAAAATTCAAAGTAGCTTTATACATGTTACGGATAGAGCATGGTTTTCTTAATTTTGCATCTTGTCAGTGGTATGAAAGAATTTCAGGCATGGTACAGGGCAAATATAGCAGACATTCAACAGTAAAGGGAGGTGTAAAATAATTTAATAAGTGGCAATATAAATAAAAAATCCCTATTGCTGATGCAATATAATTAAGTCTATAATGTAATACTTGGTTGACATATTTTATGTTTATCTATACTTCTGCATGTGGGACCTGAGCCCAAATACAGACATGTAAGCAGCTTTCAAATGAAAGCAGAATACTTTAACTCAAATTTTATCACTTAGTTTTTTTCTTCAAATTCACAATATTTTGTCATAATCAAAGCTAAACTGAAAGATAAACTTTTGCAATTTGCAATGATTTCTTTTCTATTAAACTTTGTTTGAGACCACTGACATTGATATGAGTTAATATAAATATCACTGATTGTAAGACTTCCATAGGAATACACATGATGCCATGTCTGTATCAGTGACAGTGATAAGAAGTATAATAGTCATAATTTCTATGACAAATGATCAAAGGCAGACAAGAAAAGTTGTGTTCATAATGAAACCATATACATGTAGGTTAAGTCTGAGCTAGCCCCACATATACAATTTACTTGACTAACTGCTATTCTTTTCTATCAAACATGCTACGTTCAGTCATAATTTCATTTAATAAACTGTGTGCATAATTTATATAAATTAAAATTTACTGAAGCAAGCTCTCAAGATAGACATACAATCTTTATCAAGCCTGGCATTGCCATAAGGTGAGACTCAGGTGATACTTTTCTGGTGTTGTCATAGGCGACGGTGGTGGCAGCGTATCAAAATATGAAAGTGTATGTTAAAGTAGTGTATTTTCTACTTGATCAAAAACTAACCAGGCAAGACATTTAAATCTGTGGAATTCTTGTTGTATAATGGGACATCTTGCATATAGTATGAGTACAAGGTATGTCAGACTATCAAATACAATTGCAAACATAACCTCATTTGACCTATGACCTCATGTAACCTTTAGATAAAGTGAACAGTTTTTTTATTATCTCCCTTTAAAACTTGAGATAAAAGCAATTCATTTTAAAGGAGGTCCCTGAATATTTTAAACTGACAAAGGTTAAAGGGAAACCAGACTGAGCTGTTAATAATGTTATCATTGAAACTCTTAAAGTGGCCTGTTATAGATATAAAAAATACTTTAATCCCAAGATAATCGGAGACAATAAAAAACTGAACCTATCACTAGCTATAACAGCTTTATAAACAAGCTCAGTGGTAAAGTAAACAAATGTCTTAACGCAGTAAGTGTCACCGGAATGTAAAAAGACAAAATATATACACTTTGTTCTGCGCTGCACTTAAAACATACAACTTTGTCAATGTTTAAGTGTGCTGCTTTCATTAAAAATTTAAAACTGTTTAAAATATTGATTTGAAATATTTTCAATACCTTGACTACATATGAAAATATTATACGAAGAAATCTATTGGAATTGAATTCAAATGTGTACCAAGAGACATGGTGAACAAGTGCCTTAACATCTGCACAAAACTACAAAACTATCATTTCTACTGGGCGTAATTAAGGAATTTTAATAATTCGATATTTTTCACTAAAAAATACTTGATTAAAGAATGTGGGTAATATTTTCCATATAAGGGTATTTGAATTAATTGTTAAATACAAATACTATAGCTGATGTACCATAATACAATGTACCTAAATGAGTAAGTGCATTTGGTTCATCACAAAGTCCTTAAATGAACCTACAAATTATTTAAAAAATTTTCTCTTTTTTCTTAAAAATCCTAAATGATGAGTTTGAAGTCTTTGTTATTTTGAAAAGTACTGTTCCAAAAGGGTTTGATAGTCAGTTGTTTAAGCATTTATACACAGAATGTATCCCTCCCTGTACAGGATCTTTTGGATGAGACCTTAAAAATTGATGACCCAAGTCATGGTAGGCTTGGCACACTAAAGAGCTCTCCCTGCACATTGCCCTGAGCATACTGCAAAAGACAAACTTTCTGGTACTTCACCTAAAGCGGGTGACGTCTAAATATAAGTGAAATAATTTTTACTGGGACACAAAACTCCATTCCATTGAGCAATCTTCCATGTATATAAAATTGAAAGCGGGATCCAAACACTCTCAAAAGATGCTTCATGTCAATCATACAGTGATTAGGCTCTACGAGCCCACTGACTAATGATATGTTGATACTTGATTACCACATTGGTGTCTATGAGTAAAAGCAACCATATTAAAAGCTGGAGTTTCTGGGTTTGAACCCTGGCAGAGCCAAACATAAGACTAGTAATTTGAGACACTGCTTCTTCACAAAGCAAACTGCATTAAGATGACTGGTTCACTGGTGTCAGAAAATTGTAACTGGGGTAGTGGTATGCTTTTCTGTGGCATACTGACTCTGTGAGCTAGTACCCTGTGTGTTATAGTGCAAGGCTGACCATAAAACACACTAACACATCTCTTACATACATGAACTTGTTCTTAGATTAATCCTTAGTAATTAAAACTTTGCTGTTAAGTGCCGAAAAATTGCTGATGAGATGTCAAAAACATTACAACTAACCAAACTTGATGACATAAGCAATCAGAAAAATTTAACTAAGTTACTTACAATATATCTTTAGCTTTTCCCGTCAGATGAGCTAACTTTAAATCTCTATGATGTCTGTCTATCGCATTGTACATATCTTTAAACTCCTGAACATTCATCAACTGAAATACAATAAATTAATTATACAGATATAGAATATTTATTAATATTTTAATCATTTTTTTTCCTATTTAATACATAAAAACGTGTTATAATGCCATCCATCAAGCTTGTCATTTTTGATAATATACAAATCACTTATAAACAATTATAGAGTAAAACCTGTACATAAAGTATGGACTTTACAGACAGGTGATCTTAACATAGAGGTTTTTTGGTCACATATATCAAGCAACAGGACTATAAAACTTTTTAAAACACTGGGAAGATGATTGTTATAAAGAGGTGGTCATTATATAGAGGTGATCATTATATATGGTTGATCATTATATAGAGGCGATCATTATATAAAGAAGCAGTCTTTTAATAAAGGTGATCATTATATATATATATATATATATATATATATATATATATATATATATATATATATATATATATATATTCTAATATATAGAAATGTTTTTTTTTAGGTGTGGCAATTATTTAGAGGTGCTCATTATATAAAGGTTATCATTAAATAGAATTGATCATTATATAGAAGTGTTTTTAGATGTGGTCATTTTTAGAGGTGCTTATTATATAAAGGTTATCATTATTTAGAGGTGCTCATTATATAAAGGTGATCATTAAATAGAGTTGATCATTATTTAGAAGTGTTTTTAGATGTGGTCATTTTTAGAGGTGCTTATTATATAAAAGTTATCATTATTTAGAGGTGCTCATTATATTAATGACCCAAAACTAGAAGTGACTGTTCTTTCACCAAGCACTCGGCATTAAGAAATGAAAGAAATGGTTCTTTTGAATGGGAACTTAAAATAAACGAGGTCCTGTGTCAAGGCAGGCATGGCACGATAAAGAACCCTGCTGTATAATGCCATCAGCGCAACCCACAGGCAAAATTTCTGCACTTTTGCCTATAGCTGGTGACGTCTTGATTTAAGTGAAATATTCTTGACTGGGACGTTAAACACCTTTACTCAACTCAACTCAGTCTTTTTTAGAGGTGGTCATTATAGTATGTTTTACTGTCTCTGGTAAAGTTATATATATATATTTTAACTGAATCTGACTTCAATTATTTAATTTGAATGAATTACAAATAAAAATGTTGGTTTTCTATTGTAATTATCAATAATCAAAGTTCCACTATAATTCTGTGCTAGGCATTACTATATATTTAAAGCAATATGCCATAGACATATTTTAAAATATCAAAGCCTTTATATGAAAAATTTGATATTCCATTCAGAAACCAATCATTATGTACAAAATGTATGGAATACTTTGAACAAATTAGCTCATTTTAAATTTTATTGAGTACAAAAGCTTTATTATCACAGATATTGACAAAAATTGTCCCAAGTCAAGACAACAAATAATGTCCTACATAATTATAAATCACTAATTATAGCCAAACAGAATTACACATCAACAAAATAGACTAGCGCATTAATGCTTAATGTTTAAAATTCAGCCATCACAATATAGATTCTGAACACAAAAGGACCAAAATAGCCCTATTACTAAAGAGAAAATTATCAATTCTAGCATCATTTGTCTAAACAATAAAATAAATACATAAAATAATTTTAATTAGTACCTAGAATCTCCATGATCAATAATTTCAATTTATATTGACTATACAGTTTACAGAGGAAAACTTCAAATACTGATTGGTAGTGTGGTAGAAATTCTTTTAACATGTAGTTCAGATTCTATCACTTGAAATTAGTTTGTCAGTTCTGGGATGGTGGAGAAAACTGGAATTCCTGTAAAACCACTGACATTTGACAAGTAAACTGAAAAACTTCCCTAAGCCAATATTTACCAAAGTAGGCAGAACATAATTTTGAAATTTGCACCTTGACTGTGAAAGATGCTATTTAGGCTTATACTTCCTATCATTTAGCCAGTCAGGCCTCTATAAAGTAGCAGCCTCGGTGGCCGAGTGGTCTAAAGCGCGCGCTTACGGATCACAGTGCCACTCATCGCCTTGGTTCGAATCCCATTCGGGACAGATCCTTGTGTGAGAAAGTTTGTTAGTTCGCTTGCTGAAGGTCGGTGGTTTTCTCCGGGCACACCGGTTTCCTCCACCATCACAGAACTGACCGTTTCGAAATAAGTGAAAGATTCTTGACTGCGGCATAAAACACTATTACTCCACTCTTCTATAAAGTTAGGTGAATGGAAGCAGTAATTTATGCCTCTATCAAAACCTTTTTTACCAAGGCAGTCAATTTGGAAAATGTGGAGAGAAATGTTTTGTTTACTGGGAAACCCTATATTTTCTAAAGCACACAGTAGTAATGGAATCTGAATAATGCCATTAAACATTATTTCCATAAATCCCTCTCACTTATGATAATAAATAAACCATCAGTAGCATAAAATTAAAATTATTTTAATATGACTACCAGAACGTACTTCATTAAAATTTCATGAGCACTTAGGTTTTAAAATTTAAGATCAAAATTTAAATCAAACTTAATGGAATTTCATAACAGAATTGGACATTTATTAAGAATAAAGAGGGCCATGTTTCACCTTAGCACAATGGAAAACTTTCACATAAAGATCATTCTTTTTAAAAAATCAATAAATAAGACATTATGATTACACAAGCTGGATACCAAAACAAAGAATGAATTTAAATCATTATTAAAGATGATTTACATTCAACCATTTGAATAACAGAACTAAATATATATATATAAACAATTATAAACCATTTTCATTTAATTGCAGAGAAAAAAAGGAAAAGAAAAAATCTAAATTCAGAGCGCAAAACAAATAGACCAGTTTGATGTATATTTTACTTTCTATATATACAATATATAATGATTTATACAGTTTAATTTTCCAGGTGTGACAAGCTTTCTATTTATCTTATACCCGCATATACAAATACAGTTAATGGAAACAATAATTTTGAAGAATTTTTTATTTGACTAGTAAGGCTTCCATATTATTTACCTATTGATCTACTTAAAAAGTTTGATCACTATTTACTTTATATAATATATATATATAAAGCCAGACAGTCAAAGATATATAGACCAAAACTGTTGATATAAGTGGAGTGAGTGGAGTAATGGCCTGTGTTTCATGCCCCAATCCAGATTTTTTTTTCATTTATATCGAGAGTCAGTTCAGGGATGTTGAGGGAAACTGAAGTGTGTCCAGAGTAAACCACAAACCTTTAGAAAGTGAACTCGCAAACTTTCTCGCACTAGGATCTGCTGAGCAGGATTGGAATTAGGCAATGAGAGGCACTGTGATCCTTAATCATGCACTCCTGAGGCCCTTCGGTCACTCGGAGAAATAAAGACTAAAACTGTTAAACTGTAACTGACAGTAGTTTTACTGATCAATTTAAAAATATTTGAGTTTATACCCATTTCCTCAAAACTGCACCACCAACTACACTACCATTGTTATATTATGAGTATCTCAATGAGTCTGAGTTTATGAATTCCATTATGTTTAACTTGATAATTTTGAGGGGCTCAATTTTTTTTTTTTAATTTTAAATTTAAAATACAAAATTTTAAATACACCCAAATCGGACTTTATTATAAATTCTGTTATTCTGTACGTGATAGTTAATTTTAAACAAACTTTTAATTATGTAACAGGAAAATGGGAAAATGCAGTGACCAAAGAACCCAGAAACACAGGACCTTCGAAATACTACCTGGATGATCTACCTACAGAGCTACCAGGCCATTTATCAAGCACAGTCTGCCAGATCATTTCTTTCCCTTTTCTTTTTTTTTTTTATTTTTTTGACAATCAGGTGTCCCATTCTTAAAATATGGTAAATTAATAGATTATTTACTTCAAACTACAAACGAATTTGCAAATTAAAAAGTGCATGATTTTTCTAAAGTTCTTGAGAAATTTTATCTTTTTCTAAAACTGGAACAAATAATGAAATATTTATGACAACTGATAATCAATGGCTGTTTATTATGATTAAATACTTTCCATGTAAATAAAATCATCCCATCTAACTGAAAGAATGATGTTGCCATGGTTATAAAAGAAAAATTAACCCCTCGAACTGAGATGTTGATGTTGCCATGGTTATACAAGAATAGATGGCAATTTTTTTTTCAAACTTCTTATACCATATATCCATTGACTATTTACCTAGCACTTTATTTGATCATGTTTGTTGCTAATGACAAATCCTTGCAAAAGTTGACCAGATTGAAAGTGTTTTATACCCAAGTAAATATTCTTTCACTTTTATCAAGGTAGTCAGTTTTGGATGGTTTGGAAAACTGGAGTGACCAGAAAAAAAACCATTGACCCTTCATAGTGTATGTTCTCTTTTTTATAGTGATTTATTTTTACAATGTACTGTTAAATTTTGGAAATAAAAAAAAAATTGGGTAATAATTTCCCAATATGCTGTCAGTTTGATAATGCAGAAATTTCAAGATGAGAAAAAATGATTGGTTAAAAAATGCCCAAAAAATACTAACCCCCCCCCCCCCCAAAAAAAAAAAAAAACAAAAAAAAAAAAAATGAATATATACAGTACTGTATTGGTAATTGTCATAATGGCAATATATAACCACAATCTTCTGCTTTATTTGGTTGACAAAGCTCTGCATAGATGGCAGAACTTAACCAACCATTCATTATTTAAAATGACCTATTATATACTGAAAAATTAACTTGAATCAATTCTTACAATCTTATGTAATAGATTTCTTTTATGCAGAATATTAATAAATAACTTGTATCTTTCAAATAAATCTTGTTAAATAGCCCAGCATGACCTGCACTGATGACACTTCTACATGTTTATAATAAAATCTACTAGATTTATATGTAAGATACACATTACTTTACAATCTTCTACTTCTTTACATTTAGGAGGCACAGTGACAAATTAATTTGTGAAAAATGTAAGGTTTGAAGTCTAGAAGTAATCCCCTGATCAAGATCATTTTAAATAGAACAACAAGGAAATGGGCCAAAATAAAAAGGCTCGACACTATGCCCTGTAAAAACGACCTAGCTAAAACACTGGTCATTATGGTCTCATACACCTCCCAGTTTTACAATTTCAAAATCATGGTTTTCCCTGCGAGTTTTTCTTAAATGGTTAGTATGTTGTAAGTTTAATCTGATGGATTATTTGCAATGTTACTTCGTGTGCTAACACTAAAAAAGTGAAAAGTTTTGAGTGACCAATCCAATCATATAATAATTCATCCACAAAGTTAACTACTTATTCATCTATCTCAGAACAAACCACATATCTATTTACCTACCTACTATTCCATCAATCCCTTCAACCACTCAACCATACAACTCACCACTCATCCATAGCCATCCATCTCACTACTTATCAATCCGACCACCACCTATCCATCCATCTCACCACTTATCCATCCAACCACCACCTATTCATCCATCTCACCACTTATCCATCCATCTCACCACTTATCCATCCAACCACCAACTATCCATCCATCTCACCACTTATCCATCCAACCACCAACTATCCATCCATCTCACCACTTATCCATCTAACCACCACCTATCCATCCATCTCACCACTTATCCATCCATCTCACCACTTATCCATCCAACCACCAACCTATCCATCCATCTCACTACTTATCCATCTAACCACCACCTATCCATCCATCTCACCACTTATCCATCCAACCACCACCTATTCATCCATCTCACCACTTATCCATCCATCTCACCACTTATCCATCCAACCACCAACAATCCATCCATCTCACCACTTATCCATCTAACCACCACCTATCCATCCATCTCACCACTTATCCATCCAACCACCAACTATCCATCCATCTCACCACTTATCCATCCAACCACCTCCTATTCATCCATCTCACCACTTATCCATCCATCTCACCACTTATCCATCCAACCACCAACTATCCATCCATCTCACCACTTATCCATCCAACCACCAACTATCCATCCATCTCACCACTTATCCATCTAACCACCACCTATCCATCCATCTCACCACTATCCATCCATCTCACCACTTATCCATCCAACCACCAACTATCCATCCATCTTCCCACTTATCCATCTAACCACCACCTATCCATCCATCTCACCACTTATCCATCAAACCACCACCTATTCATCCATCTCACCACTTATCCATCCATCTCACCACTTATCCATCCAACCACCAACTATCCATCCATCTCACCACTTATCCATCTAACCACCAACTATCCATCCATCTCACCACTTATCCATCCAACCACCAACTATCCATCCATCTCACCACTTATCCATCAAACCAACACCTATCCATCCATCGAACCACTTATCCATCCATCTCACCACTTATCCATCCAACCACTAATCCATCCATCTCACTACTTACCCATCAATCTTACAATCTATCTAGTCAACAATCCACTCAGTTACTAATCTATATATCTAATCATCTGATTATCCATCTGTCCAACCACTCATCCATCCATCCAACCACTCATCCATCCATCCAACCACTCATCCATCCATCCAACCACTAATCCATCAATCTCACCACTTATTCATCAATCTTACAACCTAACCATTTCAACAATCCACTCAGTTAATAATCAACATATCAAATCATCAATTATTCATCTACCCAAACACTCATCTCTCAATCTATACATATGTATCCACTTATACTTTCACTAATACTACTATGCAACCACCCAACTGCTTACCAATGCATCAATCTCTCTATCCATTTAACAATCAACTATCCATCCTCCAGTCATCTATCACTCCATCCATTTAACATTCAACTATCCATCCTCCAGTCATCTATCACTCCACCCATTAACATTCAACTATCCATCCTCCAGTCACCTATCACTCTATCCATTTAACATTCAACTATCCATCCTCCAGTCACCTATCACTCCATCCATTAACATTCAACTATCCATCCTCCAGTCACCTATCACTTCACCATTTTAACATTCAACTATCCATCCTTCAATCACCTATCACTCCACCCATTTAACATTCAACTATCCATCCTCCAGTCACCTATCACTTCACCATTTTAACATTCAACTATCCATCCTCCAGTCACCTATCACTCTATCCATTTAACATTCAACTATCCATCCTCCAGTCACCTATCACTCCACCCATTTAACATTCAACTATCCATCCTCCAGTCACCTATCACTCTATCCATTTAACATTCAACTATCCATCCTCCAGTCACCTATCACTCTATCCATTTAACATTCATCTATCCATTCTCCAGTCACCTATCACTCTATCCATTTAACATTCAACTATCCATCCTCCAGTCACCTATCACTCTATCCATTTAACATTCAACTATCCATCCTCCAGTCACCTATCAATCCATCCATTTAACATTCAACTACCCATGCTCCAGTCACCTATCACTCTATCCATTTAACATTCATCTATCCATCCTCCAGTCATCTATCACTCCATCCATTTAACATTCAACTATCCATCCTCCAGTCACCTATCAATCCATCCATTTAACATTCAACCATCCATCCTCCAGTCACCTATCACTCTATCCATTTAACATTCAACTATCCATCCTCCAGTCACCTATCACTCCATCCATTTAACATTCAACTATCCATCCTCCAGTCACCTATCACTTCACCATTTTAACATTCAACTATCCATCCTTCAATCACCTATCACTCCACCCATTTAACATTCAACTATCCATCCTCCAGTCACCTATCACTCTATCCATTTAAACATTCAACTATCCATCCTCCAGTCACCTATCACTCTATCCATTTAACATTCATCTATCCATCCTCCAGTCACCTATCACTCTATCCATTTAACATTCATCTATCCATCCTCCAGTCACCTATCACTCTATCCATTTAACATTCAACTATCCATCCTCCAGTCACCTATCACTCCATCCATTTAACATTCAACTATCCATCCTCCAGTCACCTATCACTCTATCCATTTAACATTCAACTATCCATCCTCCAGTCACCTATCACTCTATCCATTTAACATTCAACTATCCATCCTTCAATCACCTATCAATCCATCCATTTAACATTCAACTATCCATCCTCCAGTCACCTATCACTCTATCCATTTAACATTCATCTATCCATTCTCCAGTCACCTATCACTCTATCCATTTAACATTCAACTATCCATCCTCCAGTCACCTATCACTCTATCCATTTAACATTCAACCATCCATCCTCCAGTCACCTATCAATCCACCCATTTAACATTCAACTACCCATGCTCCAGTCACCTATCACTCTATCCATTTAACATTCATCTATCCATCCTCCAGTCATCTATCACTCCATCCATTTAACATTTAACCATCCATCCTCCAGTCATCTATCACTCCACCCATTTAACATTTAACTATCCATCCTCCAGTCACCTATCACTCCATCCATTTAACATTCAACTACCCATGCTCCAGTCACCTATCACTCTATCCATTTAACATTCAACTATCCATCCTCCAGTCACCTATCACTCTATCCATTTAACATTCAACTATCCATCCTCCAGTCACCTATCACTCCATCCATTTAACATTCAACTACCCATGCTCCAGTCACCTATCACTCTATCCATTTAACATTCAACTATCCATCCTCCAGTCACCTATCACTCTATCCATTTAACATTCAACTATCCATCCTCCAGTCACCTATCACTTCACCATTTTAACATTCAACTATCCATCCTCCAGTCACCTATCACTCTATCCATTTAACATTCAACTATCCATCCTCCAGTCACCTATCACTCTATCCATTTAACATTCAACTATCCATCCTCCAGTCACCTATCACTCTATCCATTTAACATTCAACTATCCATCCTCCAGTCACCTATCACTCTATCCATTTAACATTCAACTATCCATCCTCCAGTCACCTATCACTCTATCCATTTAACATTCAACTATCCATCCTCCAGTCACCTATCACTCCACCCATTTAACATTCAACTATCCATCCTCCAGTCACCTATCACTCTATCCATTTAACATTCAACTATCCATCCTCCAGTCACCTATCACTCTATCCATTTAACATTCAACTATCCATCCTCCAGTCACCTATCACTCCACCCATTTAACATTCAACTATCCATCCTCCAGTCACCTATCACTCTATCCATTTAACATTCAACTATCCATCCTCCAGTCACCTATCACTCTATCCATTTAACATTCATCTATCCATTCTCCAGTCACCTATCACTCTATCCATTTAACATTCAACTATCCATCCTCCAGTCACCTATCACTCTATCCATTTAACATTCAACTATCCATCCTCCAGTCACCTATCAATCCATCCATTTAACATTCAACTACCCATGCTCCAGTCACCTATCACTCTATCCATTTAACATTCATCTATCCATCCTCCAGTCATCTATCACTCCATCCATTTAACATTCAACTATCCATCCTCCAGTCACCTATCACTCCATCCATTTAACATTCAACTATCCATCCTCCAGTCACCTATCACTTCACCATTTTAACATTCAACTATCCATCCTTCAATCACCTATCACTCCACCCATTTAACATTCAACTATCCATCCTCCAGTCACCTATCACTCTATCCATTTAACATTCAACTATCCATCCTCCAGTCACCTATCACTCTATCCATTTAACATTCATCTATCCATTCTCCAGTCACCTATCACTCTATCCATTTAACATTCAACTATCCATCCTCCAGTCACCTATCACTCTATCCATTTAACATTCAACTATCCATCCTCCAGTCACCTATCACTCCATCCATTTAACATTCAACTATCCATCCTCCAGTCACCTATCACTCTATCCATTTAACATTCAACTATCCATCCTCCAGTCACCTATCACTCTATACATTTAACATTCAACTATCCATCCTTCAATCACCTATCAATCCATCCATTTAACATTCAACTATCCATCCTCCAGTCACCTATCACTCTATCCATTTAACATTCATCTATCCATTCTCCAGTCACCTATCACTCTATCCATTTAACATTCAACTATCCATCCTCCAGTCACCTATCACTCTATCCATTTAACATTCATCTATCCATTCTCCAGTCACCTATCACTCTATCCATTTAACATTCAACTATCCATCCTCCAGTCACCTATCACTCTATCCATTTAACATTCAACCATCCATCCTCCAGTCACCTATCAATCCACCCATTTAACATTCAACTACCCATGCTCCAGTCACCTATCACTCTATCCATTTAACATTCATCTATCCATCCTCCAGTCATCTATCACTCCATCCATTTAACATTTAACCATCCATCCTCCAGTCATCTATCACTCCACCCATTTAACATTTAACTATCCATCCTCGAGTCACCTATCACTCCATCCATTTAACATTCTACCATCCATCCTCCAGTCACCTATCACTCTATCCATTTAACATTCAACTATCCATCCTCCAGTCACCTATCACTCTATCCATTTAACATTCAACTATCCATCCTCCAGTCACCTATCACTCCACCCATTTAACATTCAACTATCCATCCTCCAGTCACCTATCACTCTATCCATTCATCCATCCACCAACCAATTAATCCATTTTTAATTGAAAAGTTATTATAAAATTATTATATTATAATATTATTAATATTATGTAAAATCATATTACCCGTGATCTCTTCAAATCTTTCAGGCCATTCTCCAAATCTCCCATCTGTGACTGGTTAATTAAAGTCCCCATAGTTAAAGTGATCAGAAAATTAAATCTGAAAATTAAATTTTACATCAGTACTTAAACACTTTTACTCAAACTGTAAATGTCATCAGTCATGCAGAAAAAATCTAATTAAACCATGTCAATATATTTCAATAACAGAATTCACAACCTGTATAATAGAATGGTTGTCAAATCTTATCATAATTTAAACATGTCAATTATATTAATACACAAACAATTTAGGATGGAAAACCCTCTTCCAAGTATTTTACATTACATTGCATGTCTAGACTGAACATGACTTAGTTTACAAAAAGCAGAACCTGTGTAATCAAATCACCTGCAGTGAAGTTTTTTTTTTTTTTTTTTTTTTTTGGTCCAGGTAAAATAAACATTTGGTTTACAAAGCTTAAATAATTCACCAAAAAATTTTTAATAAAAAGATGGGTCCTGATAAAATAAATATTTGCATTTTAATTTAGACAGGTTTTCAGCTGACTCTGGGTTTGGTTGAGTCACTTTGTATTGTAGGACACTTTGTAGACTCGGGGTTCGGTTTAATCACTTTGTATTGTAGGACACTTTGTAGACTCAGGGTTCGGTTTAGTCACATTGTATTGTAGGACACTTTGTAGACTCAGGGTTCGGTTTAGTCACGTTGTATTGTAGGACACTTTGTAGACTCAGGGTTCGGTTTAGTCACGTTGTATTGTAGGACAGTTTAGAAAGATTTTCAGTTGACTCTGTGTTTAGTTGAGTAACATAGTGCTGTAGGACACTTCAAAAAGGTTTCCAGTTGACACAGGGTTCGGTTTAGTCATGTTGTATTGTACGACACTTCAGACAGGTTTCCAGTTGACTCAGGGTTCGGTTTAGTCACGTTGTATTGTACGACACTTCAGACAGGTTTTCAGTTGACTCCGAGTTAAATCACATTAGATTGTAGGACACTTCAAGCAGGTTTTCAGTTAACTATGGAATTGGTTTAGACAGTCTTTAGTTTTCAGTTAACTCAGGATTTGATTAAGACAGGCTTGACCACATTTCAGTTCCAGCAAGGTTTTCATTTTACCCTGTTTGGGTGATGCTAGGC
The DNA here is from genome assembly GCA_029721355.1 of Tegillarca granosa. NCBI lineage: Eukaryota > Metazoa > Mollusca > Bivalvia > Arcoida > Arcidae > Tegillarca > Tegillarca granosa. The sequence goes on from CM056604.1 coordinate 17,307,820, forward strand.
TATACTGTAGTTCAGCTGAGACACGGTTTGGTTTAGACAGGATACATCGTAATTATCTCATTTTTTTGTGACTGTACTTAAAGTTGTAAAATAAACATACAGAATTAGAGTATAGATTGCTACATATATTTTATGTTTTGTGATCTTACCAACCAAGTGTCTAAAATTCAATTTTAATACACATCAAGATAGCTGATTAAAAGTTTTGAGAGAAGAAATGTACATAACAGACCAGGCTCCGGAAATGGTTGGCTACTTGGCTCATTTTTAAAGTGCATTCTGCTAACATATTGAACTTTGATGTACAAGCATTAACCTTACATGCTTACCAAATAGGATTTTCCCCTTTTACAAAGTGACCCTTTGCTGTATGTAATAGTAGTGGCAAAACAGAATGATGGATAAGATTTTAAAATCTGAGATACTGTTTCCTCATCTGGCCCTCAGCATTGAGCGTACAGAGTATTTACTGGTTTGTTCAACTGCTGATGTGACATTAAACAACATTACAGCCAACCAAGAATGAGATAACATGTGCCACCAACATACAGTTGACCTAGTACTCATGTACACAGGATCCAAAGATGACAGATAGACTAAATGCTTTTATCTCTGAATTTTTTAATTAAAAGTGCTATAGAGTTATTTGATTGTCTCTGGTCTGTCCATACAGAATATCATAGTTATGAAAGTTTATAACAATACTGTTTTATGTTTGTATATGTATACAGTTGTTTTGTGGTCACAGATTCAGTTGAATCTAAGGACCTAATAAATAAATAAATAAAGATACAAGCTAAATATTTTTGGGATATGATGAATTGCAACTAGGTAATGATTTTACCAGTATGGAAATAATACAGGGATTGACTACAATAAAACTGTCAATCGTCTTCATTGTTCTCCACCACTGTCCAATATCAGCTTTGCTGCATAAGCTATGAAACTCCTCCTGGTCACACTGACATGAAGTGGGGGGCATGTGGTGGATTGTAGCTCTAGTATATTGATCTATCACTAAGACAGATTAAATTGTGTTTTCTTTTGAACAAATTAATCCTGGGGTAATGTGATATAAAGCAATATGTAACTTAAACAGACAACAGAACCACAAATCTAGAATAATTGTGTTGAAGTGGAACAAGTTTTTAAAGAAATGTTGGCCCAGATTAGACTGAATCAATCTTACCAAGACTTACTGGACTATGAGTGACCAATGCTCACCGATGTTAGAAAAAGTTTTGAAAAGATCTTGAAAAAGATCTGTTGTACATTCCAAAAGTCAAAACTTTTATCAAGTTTTTCAGTTATGGGACCCCCCCCCCCCCCCCCTCCAAAAGCCTTCCTCCTTCCCACACCAACTATAAAACTTATTTAACAATTCTATATATAGTACAATTTATATTTTATATTTCAAAACACACACACACACACACACACACACACACACACACACACACACACACACACACACACAGAGATTTTGAGAGTCTATTACTTTTCTAAGTGTAAGTACTCACCCCGATGTTTGTATTTATAGCAGGTACTCGGTGTTCCCGTTTATCAACAAAAACTCTGGCAACGTTTCAACTTTATCATTTTGACAGATTCAAATGATGATCGATTCTCCGAAATAATAAATAAACATCTACCAGAAACATTTAATGAAATGTAAACAACCACATACTTTACACGTTTATAATGCACAGTAGCACATGTATGTAAACTTGACAACTGTAAAGCTTCATCACGTGACTTGGTAGTACCGTTAACCGGAACACCTCCAAAATATATGTTAATATCCGGAATAACCTCTACAGTACAAAAACCCGCGAAATGTCAAAATAGGTATAATTTATAATTAGGTATAATTTATATTTAAAAAAAAAAGATATTTGGATTTGAAGAAAAAATATGTCAGTTATCCATAGCAGCCCCACAAATGTTACCAGTACAAAGTTTTTTTCAAAACTAGAAACTAGTGTTTAAAAAATCTTAGCAAATTTACTTTATTTTATTTTTATTTTTTTCTTTGGTATTCATTTGAATAGATTTATATTTGTCAATCATTGTCTTGAATTTTGGAAATCTTATTGTAATGTAATAATGAATGTAAGAAATATTTGTGTCCATGAAATTTATAACTACTGGTCTCGGAAGTAAATTACTGTTTGTTTTTATTATATTTATTTATTTATTTTTTTTTATTTTTTTTTTTTTTTTTGGGGGGGAGGGGGGGTATTTCTATTTTGAATTTTATTCACGGAGTAAGAGCAAAATTTACCTGTATAAAAATAAGTAATTTTATTTAGTTATTAATTATTATTATTGATTTATTTACTCAATTTAACCTAATTTTATTTTTTTGTCTCTAGTTGAGAAAAATGATAAAGTTAGTAGTATACAAATAATCTCGTTGATTTTTTTCTCTTCTTATAAAATATGAAAAAGTGCCAAGCTGATTGATCATGTTTATTAATTTTTCAGAATTGTACATTCTGCAATGCTAGTATTCAGCAATACTTTCACAAATATGTGACATAATCATTTGGTGGTTTTGACATAAGCCACATAATTATTTATGCTTATTATCAGCATGTTAATATCTTGATTTCGCCACTTTCAGTCCTTGATTTTTTTTTTGTGCCGTGTTTTTGGTTTTGTTTTTTGTGATTTCATTGAATGTTTTGCTATATGCATTTTGGAGAATAAAGTACACACACACACACACACACACACACACACACACACTATATATATATATACCTGTATATATATACATATAGTGTGTGTGTGTGTGTGTTAAATAGTTAAGGAAATGCTTTTAAGTATTCAAACTTTTAACTGTTGAATGTACAACATATTGGATTTTTATAAAACAAAATATTTGAAATTTTGCATGAGACACTTTTTAAGCTTGATACATTTAAAGAAAATTATATATTGTGGTTGCATTTGTTTTGTTTTAGTAGTGGAGGGTAAAAATTAAAGTCTTTCTAATTAAAAAATGGTTTTAGTATATGATTTTACTCCTATAATGCAATATTTAATTGTTATGAATCTTGACCAATAATATCGGAGCATCCAAAATAATGGAACAGAAGGACAATAATGTTCAATTATCTACTTGTTGAGGACAAAAATTAAAGTTTAAAATGCAACTTCTACTAATGCATCATCTCTGGAAATTTCAATTATCAAATCCTTTCAGATATCCTTAATTATTTTTTTACCTTTAATAATTAGAGCAACCCAAAATTTCAATAATCATGAATTTGTGCATGTGACAAAAAAAAAAAAAAAAAAAAATACAAGATTTTTCCATCAACATGATTAACCATTAGCAATGGGTTTTCCAAATCTATCTTCAAGCAGAAGTTTTATTTAGTAAGAAGGAATCTTACAAAATCACCCACCATGTGATCACTTCCGCTTAAAAATGAGGTCACAGTATGACTTGTAACAAGAGTTTAAAATACATGTATGTTCTGATTGTAGAATTATTTGTGTCTATGTAGGGTTTTTTTATCATCAGAAATTTGGTGTTTGTTGTCACAAGTGTTTGTTCTTTGTTCCATTGTTAATCCCAAGTACATGTACATTTTTTTGATGTCACAGTTTTTTTGTTTTTTTTGTTTGTTTGTTTGTTTTTTTTTTTTTGCAACAATAGGTTCTAGCAAAGTACATTCTTTTCATTCAATATTTTATTTGCAAATCACAAAATGTGATGCTGCAATGATTTTCAGTTGGTACATTATATATAACTGTAATCCTTCAGCTCGGTATAATGGATTTAAATTTAGTAAAAATAGTTTGTTAACTTGCATGCTAGGTTTAAACATACAAGTCTATTTATTATTAATGTGTAAGAAAGTTTACTGCCATTATATGGATTGACATACAACTTTATCACATACCCATTGAATCTTACTCATGAATATGTAAGAACTTTACCTATGTGATGTCATCATTCAGTTGGGAGAATTTTGTCAAGTTGGGAGAATCCTAGTTAACAAATTTTATAAATCAATGTTTGTTTTTAAAGATTTAACCTATGTTAACGATAAAAGTTTTAAATTGTTAACAAATGACACTTAAACGAACAATAATCTGTTGTATTTAATTACTTTTTAGCAGTTTCTTGTACATTTTTCCAGTCAGATATCAGTTTTTCCAATTAGATTAAAAATCAATATAAAAGAGCTGATTGTCAATTTATTGTCAGATTAAGTTAGAAAGAAAACTTTGCATTCAGTTTGGTAAGGTATGTGATATATACACACGTGTGTGGTTTTGCGTATGTATCACCAGTTATGGGAAGTGGCAGAAATTTCGCCCTTAGCAATGTGCAGTAAAGTTTTAAGTCATGCTATCCAAAAAACATCATCTAGGAGAAAACAACAATTTTAAACTTTTAATATTCAGTTGCAAAAGGCAAACACAAATTGAACACACAGATCCCCTAAATAAATTACATCGGGTTCAAGTAGGGACTAAAACACATCTTTTCATTGATACAGAGATCCCAATGATAAATTACATCTGGTCCAAGTGGAGATCAAACCACATCTTTCCATGGATACACAGATCCCCAAGATAAATTACATCTGGTCTAAGTGGGGACTAAAACACAAATTTTCATTGGATCACATAGCAACACAAATCCTAGCTAAGAAAATGAAACACAAAATAAAAATAAAAATAATCATGATTTAATTCATTATCAATTAAATAATACTAAACATATATGATGCATCAAGAAAAAAAACACACTTTTTTTGTTTTCGTTTTGAGAAAAAAGACCTCTGAAAATTACAGGCATTTTCTTCAAGACTGAAACATCAGTTATCATAATTATGCATGACTATGGATTTACTGCTGTATACACTTATCAACAATCCAGGTCTTTCATACACAACAAATTTAAGATAAATTTGAACTGGGTCATAAGTTGACCACTGGACCTGTCCACTCCAACTCCAACAAATGGTAAACAGCAAATATTCAAACTATTTGTAACAAATAGCAACCAATAATAAAGAATTGATACTATAATTGATAAACAGATGGAAATTGATAGTAGGTATACATCTGAATTAAATCTACGGTATTAAATTTTTAACGAAAATATTCAGTTTTTACTACATGATACAATGTTTCATTACCTTATTGGTTTGTTGAGGAAACCAAAAATATATGTATAGAAGTCCATAAAATCATACTGTCCACAGTGTCCGAAAATCCAAAAACTGTCCATAATCACACAGATTTGTATCTGTCTCTTCAACAATATTCCATAAGATGTGCAGAATAGTTTTTGCAAATTTTTATTTACTGGAAAACATATCAATTTTTTTCCTATTTACTGTCATGGCGACCGTTTTGGATTTTGGATTGGGCCTTAATCACATACTATAATCTACTCCATCTAGGGACCTTCCACACCAAATTTTATTGCAGTTAGTTAAGTAGTTTCAAAGGAGAAGATTTTCAAAGAATCATCTAAATTTAGCAAAGCATCTAATTTGCATATTCCACTAAAAATGCCAAATGAAAACCTGTTGCATATGTGAAATAGTCAGATATCTAGACCTTTTAAACAAAATATGAAATAAATACACTTATTTATAATTCTGTAATGACCATTTTTAATTGTGGCCACCTTGTGTTTTGAATCACAAACTTTAATCCAGCACTTAGGGACTCACCACACTATTTTTTATGTCATCTTTTAGGTGTTAAAGGGAAATAACTACAAGAATGCAAAATTCACCAATGAAAATCACAATTGCACATCTATACCTTCCTATGAAAGTCAATCCTTTCAAAACTTTGGAGTAGTGGATACAAAGTTTAAGTATTAAAGGGAAAGAACTCCAACAAAATGCAACATTCAGCAATAAAAACACACATGCACTTATATACTTTCCCATGAACAGGATAACATAACTAAAAGTCGATTCTTTTAAAAAATTTGGAGGAGTAGTGGATACAAAGTTCAAGTATCAAAGGGAAATAACTCCAACAAAATGCAATGTTCAGCAATGAAAAACACACATGCACTTATATACTTTCCTACGAACAGGTCCACATAGTTTGAAGTCAATCCTTCCAATTTTGGGGAGTAGCAGATACAAAGCTATGGGACAGACATGTGGACAGATGGACAACACTAATACTTTATATCCCCTATTTTCAAGGAGGGGTATAAAAACATCTTCAAGAAATAAAATATGGCCAATTTTTTTTTTCTTAGAAGATGACATGACCTAGCATAAATCTCGCATTATATCAAAATTTAGGTTTCACATTCATTTCATTATTTTATACATTAATCAATCATCATATTCAGAAATTGATATAGTTTTAGTTGGAACCCAAAATTCTTAAAATTGATTAAATTGACCAGAAGTATGACTTCTGATATTTCATATATGTGCATTATATAAAATCACTCATTACATAAAACATCTAATGACAATCAAATGATAACAGTGGTACACCACTGTCAACAATTCTCAAGTTTTAAATGCAAGTACTCATCAAGACCAGGTCAATTCTCCATATACCTTAAGATATGGGACATTGTATTGTTTAGGTTTAAATGCCTAAAGTGTTTGATGTCTGGTGGCTATCTATTGTGATGACAACATCTGTTCTAATAAGGCACCTATATTATGATATAATAGTGTGTATATTCTAATAACTGCCAATGTCAGTCTTTAATACAATGTACAGTTTCGTATCCTATTATGGGTAATGGATGATATCAATAGTAACAAATTACTTTAAAGGTATACTGATTTATTTGCAAAAAGAGATCTAACGGAACCAGCAATCAGCAAATTTTGACAATAGTTAATTGCAACCATTAACATTATTGGAAAAAATAATCTTGGTTAGTCTCTCAATCCCATTTTATTGAAGACCAATTTATCAAACGGGTAGTGTTATAAACTAATTGTTTCATTCTGAAATTATATATAAATATTTAACATATATTTCTAAAAATGTTTCTTCGAAAACATAAAAATATTTTTTAAAAAATATTTACCAGAAAAATATACATATTATTATCAGATACAGAATTTTTACAAACATGTATCAGAATTTCACAGTTCATAAAAAACTCGTTCATTTCATTAAAATCACAATCTACTGAATCCAAGAACAGTTTTTACAGTACATATAGTATATATGTATATATAAATACAGATATGTACTGAATTCATAAAACATTTCAAGCACTTCATGCAAAATCTAAACAATTCATGATAATTGTTTATCTTTTTTTCATCTGTATTGTTTCCTCTAAATTCATTGAAATTTCTTATCTCTTCAGTTTTTTCCAAAATGCAGAATACAGCATAAAATCCAATCATGTGACCAGCTGGGATTCGCAATTCCCTGGTAAATTAGCAATCAGAGTGATAACATGACTCTCCAAAAGACATCACACTACAGTCAATTTATTGACTATTTATTTTTATTTTTTTTAATTAAATAACAGGAACTTTAATCATATCTGGCTACATATCATATCAATCTATAAAATACAAGACCAGATGGACTTCAATTCATTCCTCCAGCTTTCTTTTTGTGACTGGGAACTTCACATCCCAATTTGAACATCACTATTATTTCAGTTTTTCCATGTACTCCAGTCTTTCCTTTTGTTCCTTCACTTTTTCTCTCCCTTATCTGCATCAACTTTTTTCTTTCCTCTCCCTCTTCCTCTTTTACTTGCTTTTTCTTGTCTTCTGTTTTTCATGGTAAATGTTATACACTGAAAATATGAAAAGAAGAAAAGTTCTTTACAGATCTGCTATTACTTGTCAAACACGCTTTGTAATGCAGCTTGGTAACACTGTGACATAATTTTAGTGGTTGTTCTTTCTAAAACTTTCGGCTTTGGTGGCTGAGTGGTTTAAACTGCATGCTTATGGATCACAGTGCCTTCTTGTGCATACATGTAGGTTCAAATCCCACTTGGGGCAGATTCTAGTGCATGAAAATTTTTCAATTCATTTGCGAAAAGTAATTGGTTTTCTGGCGGCAACTGGTATAGCATAATAATGACCCATAAAACAAGGATTAATATTAAAGATTATATCAAATTGCATTCTTGATAGATAAATATGAATTGGGTAAATATTATGATTCTGTCTAATCAGTTTAAACATTTTTTTTTTCAAAAAGCTAAAGTCTCGGACATATCATGTTTGATCATGATTTTGAATCTCAAAAATACCTTCAGACTTTTTTTTCAAAAATGAAATGACAAAGCACCTAAGATACCAAAAAATATCACTGTAACAAAATGAATTCTATGAAACTTTAAAATTATTGACAATTACTTTCTTTCCAAAGTTAGGTCTGATAAAAATAATATTTGTATATTTTTTATTGTAGTATTATTTTAAAGCTACATTCAGTTTTTCAATTTTCAGAATTTTTTTGATTTTCTAAAAATATATATTTTTAAAATAGATAACTTTTAATCATGATCCATGAGATTCATTTAATAAAATTTCATTCCTAATAGCTGTAAATAAACGGAATCCTCTAACATGTGGGACACATGTTAAACAATGATTATTATTACCCCGGACAATGTGTACTGATGTACAGAGACTCAAATGAATCAACCCTGACATAAATTGCATTAATTTCCATCATTAATATTCAAATATATTCGCAATAATGTTATTTATCTCTTACAGAGTCACAAATGTCAAATTTAATGAAATTCTGTGTTTAAATTATAGTATTTCACCATTTTGTAATTTGTGGATAAAGGACCCGGTTTTTATAATGTAGCCATGTTCTAAAATTAGACCCCCCAGCTCTACATCTCACTGGGAAATTACTGCTATTTCTATATTTATTCTAGCTTTTATCACTGAACCAGATGTAACATTGTTCATTAGGATCATCATTAAGAAAAACTGCACCATTTTAACTTTTTCCTAGGAAAACTTAATGCAGCTTTAAATCAAATATATGTACATGTATAATCTCCATATAAAGACTTGCCTTTTCATCTAGAAACTCCATAACTTTATCCATTGAACATTTAATACCAGACTCTTTAATCTCTTTCTTCAACCAATCTAACTCCAGTGGCTGCAAAATATAATAAATAATCCATAACAAGATGAGTTTATATTTACCAAGGCAAACGCTTACATTATATTAAGGTCAAAGGTCATTAGTAATAAAAAAAAAAGCCCAGTTCGCTGTATAGAGTGGAGATAAGAAATCATGAAACATGCCAAAGTCAATACTGGTTTGTTCTTTGACTATATCATCATGCATGCATTACGATATTTATTCTATTAGGAGAAAATGCTAAAACATGAAAAATAATCCTCATACTTTAAGAAGTAAAAATGTCATAAACAAATCCCTTTAAAAAGCTGGAAAAGAGCTATGTTCTAATAAAATCATTGTTTATAAATAATTTCTAAAAGTAATGAATATTTACCAATTTCTATGTAATCTTTGTGTTTTACAAAGACAATCATTGTAATTTTGGAAAGACTCATAATAATAATAATCTAAATTACAAAATGTTCATGCTTTCATAGTTCTAAATTAATTTTAAAATGACTTACTGATTTATTATTGATTTTTGGAATTGAGTTACATTGTGCTACAGCACATCATGTGATGACCCTATACATTTGTGTAAAACAATAATTTGGATTACTGGTAGTTATTGAACCAAATGAGTTTTCTCAAGAAAATGATGTTCTTCTGAAAATTTGCGATGTAAATATTTTTCCTATTGTTTGGCACAAACATATGTGGATCATGTGGTACAATAATGAATCTCGGTACAACAAATTGACTTACCTCATACATCAATATTCTAACTTTTATATCTGGTCTACTGTGTATAAAATCTAGAAACTTCTGTCTTAATTCCATACCAGTGGTCTGAAAAAATAATAAACCATCATAAAATTTCAAAACTTAAAAATAATTCAAAAAGGCTTTATCATTGTTTACGATTTGTGTCATATATATGATATATCACTATAACAATGAATATATTTGTAGAAATACATGTAGTACAAGAATCCAGTACACATTGTTCAGACAGGTGGCTACAAAACGTCAGCCATCTTGGGAATTTGGTAAAGACCACCCACAAGATTTGTTGTATCTTTAATGTAAAGTAACAAGAGGACCAATGGGCCTGATAAGCTCACCATAAAAAAGGTTGAAAAGATTGCTTAAAAAAAACACATTGTGTTTTGTAGATGGCATAAAATATTTTTAATTAGAAAATCTTATTTGATTTGATAAAAATCAATTAATTATTATGCAAAAAGCTGTCTTTCAATACCAAAAAGATAAATCAAAGTTATGAAATTGATAAATAATAAAGTCTGCTATGACACATATTCATACATAGCCAAAGTTGTAACAATGCTTATTTCTTAATATGTCTGTAACTGTCATTAATAAGAAATTCTGATTCACATCCGATTGCAAGATTGAGTACATACCATCTGAGATTGTGGAATATCTTCATCATCAAATGGAACATGAAGAAAACTTTCCTCAACCATATAACTAAAAAGTAAAAAAAAAAATAGAACAGTGTCATATTTTAAAACAAAATGGTAAAGCAACCTGATATGATACAAACGAAAAGACAGAAATACAGACAGACAGGACAAACAGACAGACAAGATAAGACAGACAGACAGACAGACAATTTTCAAAGCTCAACAGAACTTTCAATAAAGATTATTGGTACATGTATTTGTACACAAGGTTTTTTATACATGTATTAGGTAAACTAAATGTACTACCATAATCATGTGATATTTTTCATCAATACTGCTTTTTGTTTTGTTATTGTAATTAGATACAAGTGGTATTGCTGACCCTTAAAAAGTAGGTAAATGTGACCTACTTAATGAACAGACTTATTGCTAACTTAAAATTTTGAATTTAAATTTGTATACCATTATGTCAAAAACCTGTAAAAGTTCAAAAAAGCATGCAAGTAGGTTCAAGTAACCTAATAAATTGTCTTACAATGGAATTCACCAGCATACCATGTGACCTTAATGTCTGAAAAGAACAATAAGAAAAATTTTGAATTACTGGTAAATATCCACTATATGGACCTTTTTGTCAACTTTTGTGCTCCCATATTCAATGAAAAAAAAAATTCAGAGTTGGATCTCTTTACATGCTTGACATTTCTTTCAATGACGAACTATTAAATGTAATATTGTGTAATAGATAAAAAAAAAATATGAACCTCTGTACTGATTCTTGACTACAATTAGTCTCATCTGAGCTGGATAAGCTTTCATCTTTCACCACAACCTCTGGCTGAGTGACAGCAGCTTTCCTTGATGAGGAGGTATTTTTGACACCAGTACTAGAACCGGCACCTGATCTAGACTTTGTTGTATTATTCTGGCCTGTTTTAACATGTAACAAGTCATCTTTGTTGGTTTGTTTCTGATCATCATCCTCATAATCACTATCAGTTTCATCTATAAATTTAAATAACAATCATTGCTTCAATTACACCAAAAAATAAAACACGACCTATCAGAGGAACAGTGGAGCTTACCTGTACATCACACCTAGTCTAGTAAAACATTAACAGTTTTGACATACAATATTCACTCTGTCATTCAATATATGATTTAAACTCTACTGTATTTATATTGATGGATTAAGATTGTAAAAAAAAGCCACAAATCTTTGACAATTTGATGATGTGTTTGGAAATGGAAGTGAGTATAAACAATAAAAACAGCAGGTATAGTTTATGTACAATTATGGTTTGTTCTCTTTAACATATCTGATACAAAAATAGACCATATATATATATATATATATATATATATATATATATATATATATATATATATATATATATATATATATATATATATGTGTGTGTGTGTGTGTGTGTGTGTACATAGTTATCAGACATGAATGACCTATATGAGAATAAGTGATCAAGAAATCAAAATTAGTAACACTTCTTAGCTTGCTGTTGTAACAGTAAAATTTATCACCCAATGCTTTACCTACGAGAAAACATTGATCAACAAACAATTATTATGACATTATCACATTATTTTCTTTATTCTTAAGATGTTGAACTACATTTTATTTTATTTCTAACATTCTGACACATTATACTGCATCCTTGAATTCCTTTTGATATAAAATTTTGACAATAATTTTGTTATGTCATAAACCAACCCAAGTAAGCTAATTTTAAAGTTAATTTTATTTTACAGTGAAATTTTATTAAAAACTGGATGAGCATAATACTTTGAATATTAAATGTACATGTACATTCCAGTTTTGTGGGTATTCAAATTGTTAACATTAAAAAAAAAAATCAGTCAGAACAAAATGTCAACTTCATGTTCTCAACTGTATTTAAGAAAATAAGAATGGCATACTGTAAATCAAGAAGTTTTCCTGTTTGTTTTACTTTTTCACCTATTTCAGGAGAGTAACAAGACATAGGCATTTAACAAATACATGTATTTTAGTACATTTGTACAATATTTTAATATAAGTTGTACATGTAATAATACTGGATAATATCAGACACTACTAAAATAGAAGTACACAAATATTTTGAAAAAGAGAGATTCTTGAGAAAATCAACTAACTTAAAAATTCCAAAAATCTTTTTTTTAAATGAAACTTTATTTGACCTTGATACATACATTGGTGTGTTTGCTTATAGATGTCTTTTAACAACAAAATATTTCTTTTCTTTCCAACTGGTTTGACTCCATATTTCTGCACTTCTTTCTGTTGTAAAAAGTAAAATAACTAATTTAGTTTTAGAATATCCAATGAAATACAATTCATTTAATCATCAACATGTGGACTTGCTAAAAAATGTCAAATACATGTATTAAAGCATAAGCTTGTACAAGTATTTAATGCCATGAATTTTGTTTGTACACATTTCATAATTATTTTGATTTTCCTAATTATTTGATAGCCTAAAAATCTGCATAACTTTCAATCCTTTAGACTGCTTGGTAAACTGCTTTCTCAATGTGAAATTGTTCAACTTCATAGGTGTTTGAGTATTTTCATTAGAACATAGAAGCCTTAGTGACATAATGGCTCAAAGTGCTAGCTTACAGTGCCTTATTCCACCAAAGTTTAACCCAGCTCAGCAGATGTATGTGAGATAGAGTATTGTTGCCTTGTCTTTTCTGTAGATACTGCAGTTCTCTTTACAGACTCACTGCCTTGATATTAGTTATATAATGTTAACTGGGATGTAAAACACCTTTCCTACCAGTATCTATTTATTAAAACCTTTCAAAAATACAGAACAGTTCTTACCTTCAATACTGGAGTAGCCATTTTGTCATACTCTGGCATTGGTGTAAATGGTGATGGAGGTATCCACTGTTGTTTAGAACTGCGACTTCTGGCAACTGATGGAGTTTTAAAATCATCCTAAAATTGATTAATACAAACCAATTAAAAAAGACCTAAAGACATAAGTAAATATTTTTTCATCTTTACTAACCAAACAGGTAGCATGAAACTGTTTGAAACATCTCGTATAACTTTTGTAACCATGCACATAAATAACTTTTGTATTACCAATCACTCAAAAATGTGCCACCCCAAGTCATTTTATTTTTGTTTCCCATTCTGGGGTATTCAAAGTCTGTTCAGAGTTAATGGAGGTGTACAAAAATTTCATAAGCCGTGATATAGACAAAAAAGGCCCTATTGCTCATGCGGATGTCAAAAAAAAAAAAATCGTGTAAAAAAGAAAAATAAAATCCTCCCACCCACCCCAAATTTTTGTCCAACCTGGATGAAAATCTACTATTTAAGTTGAATTGGCCTTATACTGGTCGAATGCTGGACTGTTGAGTCAATACATAAAATCAAAGAATGATGTCCATTAAAGTCTTTAACAAACTGGATGGTTTTATTACAGCAAAACTTAAACGGAATCAAAACACCAAGCCCCCAACACTACCCAATCTAAGATTTAATCTTGTAACCTTGACCTTTGACATACATATCTTAATATGGTATGTGACACATCAACACGTTTGAATACATTTGTTTAAAAAAAATTAATCCAAATAGATGTTTAAGTTATGGGACATACACATGATTTTAATAATCAGGCAGAAGGACAGTGTAAAATCCTATATTCTCCTTACTTCATTAAAGAAGAAAATTTATAACTTCATTTATAGGGGGAATGCAACTACATGTAATTTAATTTTCATGATTACCATACATAACTTGAACTCAGTGTTTAAGTTCTATCTGGGTTGATTAAGTTAGGTAATGATGTTAACAGCAGGGTTCTTTATCATTCCATGCCTACCGTGACACAGGACCTCAGTTATTTTAAGTTCCCATCCAAAACAACTGCGAATTTCACTCCGTAATGCTTGGGTCAGACCCAGTTGGGATTTGAACCCACAACCTCCCACTTACAAAGAGAGAGCACTTTACCAACTAAGCTTCTGCAATGGTGTTAGGTTCTATCTGTTATCCATTTGACTTGTACACCTAGATAAGTCATTTAAAATCAAAGCTCAGGGAATTTCAAGTGATTAAAGTTTCTATGTATTCAAAAATGATGTACCTTAGATTTCTTGCTATTAGTCAAGTTTTTACAGCCCTCTTCTACAGTTTCCACTGTAAAGTTATCTACATTTTCAAATGGAGCATTGTCATCTCTCCACATAAAACTATCATTCCCAATTTCTGGTAAGTCTGCCTCTTCTACATGTTTGTCTGATTCATCATCATCTTGTACAATATCTAAACATTTCTGTATAGCAAACACAAATGAAATTTCATGTAATTTTCCACATTTAATTTACATGTAAATATCCATGGATTCACTTGAAGAAAACATCAGAAGTGTCTCTGTAAATGACTGAGTGTTGAAAAAACAACACTTATATGTATGTGTATGTCATTGAGTGTTCATGTATTACTTACTTCATTAAGCATGTTGTTGAGTTGAGTTGAGTAATGGTGTTTAACGCCCCAGTCAAGAATATTTCACTTATATCAAAATGTTACCAGCTTTAGGCAAAAATGCAAAAATTTTTCCTATGCATTGCACTGATGGCATTATAAAGTAGGATTCTTTATCGTGCCACACCAAGATGAGAAAAGATTTATTTTTTAAATATTTCTCTTGCATATGCAATGACCATCATCTGATGAAGTGACAGTAAAATTGGGTTCATCAATTCCTAATTAACTGTCAAATTCAAGATAAGTAGAATAATAATAATTAAAAAAATCAAAAGCATTTCTCTCTTCATTTCTTTACAATATCATCTCATGACAAACCTCAAAACTTTTCTCTCTATCTTCATCTAAATCCCTGTTTTTATCTTTAGTTTTATCCAACTCTATATTACTTTGTGATGCAGTACTTGTGGTATGAGGTACAGTTGATTCCATATCACATGTAACAGGTGTTTCAATCTCACAGTCACCACCATCAAACATGACACCACCACCACAGTCATCAAATCCTTCCCAAACATCATCCACCATATCTTCTAACATTAAATAAAAAAAAAAATAAATAAATAAATAAATACATAAATAAATAAATAAATAAAACATTATTATTTGCAAACTGATTTTAATAAAATAGATAGATAAATAAAAATAAATAAATAAATAAAACTTTATTATATGCAAACTGATTTCTGTCTGTTGTCAAGAATTTTAATTTGTTAAATTAATGTGCATGTTGATCTCAACCAAACAAAAGTTACAAGTTAAATGTAAATGAAGAAATAAAAAAAGTTTTATGCATTATCCCTGAGTTGACAACCTCATTATAAGTGAAAGAATCTAACTGAGGTGTAAAACTTCATTACTCCACTCCACCCTGTGCTGTATACTTCTTTCTTTGGTTCAGTAATAAGGCCAAAATTTCAAAGTCATTTCCTAAGTAAGATTTTTCTTCACTTTATTTGAAATCTGAATAATTTTGTTTAGTGTTGAAAAAATGTCATTTAAAAGTTAATTTCCAACTAAATATATATTTCTTTAAGTTTTGTCAATAAAATGTATTTATAGTTTAATAAAATAATACAAAAAATATATCAGAAAAAGTTTAGTGAAGAAATGTTTGTGAATCTGGGGCCAATTAATACTCATGTTTTACAAATTTCTTTGTCTGGAAGAAAGGCATGGCATATACATGTATGTCATTTTAAGGTTTGTTACAAAATATGGAAATTTTACCTCCAGGTTGACATCCTGAGTTGAGTTCATCTCCATCAACTTGTTCATCAGAATGACTCAAATCAACATGTTTATCATCAATCTTCATTTGATTATCCTCTGCAACAATGTACTCTTTTTCTTCTTCCAAAGTTTGAATATTTGCCAATTGTTTCCTCTTTTTGAACAAGAATTTCTTCTTTTCTTTTACTTTAAAGATTGGTGATTTTGTTTGCGATTGTTCTAAACTTCTCCTCTGTGACAATTCTGTAAAATTATCACTTACAATTTCAACATCATCTCCAATCTGACTTGGTTCCTTCTCATTCACGCTATTTAGTGTATCAATCTCAGACATCACCATTCCATGTGCTTTTTGTTTGTTTACTTTGTTTCTATAACTACTTATATTTTTATCTGGACTACCATTTCTGCTAAGGCTTGTACTAGCACCACTGGAGCTGTCACTGAAAAATCCTGCTGCATCATCCGCAACACTTGAATTGTTATCTAATTTAGTTTTTTTGAAAGAAAGACTTCTAATTTGTGAATCACTGTTCTCATCTGAAGATGTTTTGGCATCCATATGTTTTCTTTTCTTGTGTTTAACACTATCATCATGTGATTTTTGACTTAATGATAACCTTGGAAATCCCTCATCTGAAATCTTCTTTTTATAACTTATTTTAGATATACTAAATTCTGATTTGTCCAAGGCCAATCCATCTTCTGTAATTCTTTTTTCTTCCTCTACAGGAAAAGCAACTGAATTATCCTCACTAGAACTTAGTTCTTTTCTTACATTATCTCCTTTCCTCTTGTCGAGCATATTTTCTGAAAAACCTGAGCCACTTTTTTCTGACAAAAAATCACACTGGAAACTCGAGTTAGTTGAAGTATTGCCAGACACTAACTCACTGGAATTATCATTTTCATAATTCTTTGGCGAGATCTGACACATGCTGTTGTTTGATTTCATTACACTCTTTGAATTTCTACTCTTTGCTTCATGTTCAGGAGGGCTTGCAAAAAGGTCATTACTTGAGGAATTTAACCTTCTATTTAGAATATGATCTACTGACTCATTGAGGCTGCTGCCTTGAGAAAAATTCCTGGCTTTTGGGGACCTATGTGTATTGGAAGGTTGAGATGTTTTTACAGTCTTATTACTTTGCTGTGATTTTATTATGGATATTTCATCAATTTTATTTGTATTTTCACCAATGACACTAAAACTAGGATATATTCTTGTTGATTCTAGAATATTTCTGTTACCATGGTAATTATTTGTCTGTTTTCCTACTGGTTTATCTGTTATACTATCACTGCTATCATCACTACAAATAATTACAGCATGGTCAGATAAACTAATGGAAGAAGACAAATTTTCATCATCCTCCTCATGATACTTATTACAGTTATCCTTTTCTGCTTCATTATTTTCTCCTGAACTCTTCCTCTTTGATTTAATTAAATTTATGTTTATATTTTTATTTTTATAATCATAACTAACTTTTTGATCTAGACCTGAATCATCAAAATTCTTGTCATCTATGTCACCTGAATGCTTAGACAATTCATCCATGTCTTGATCTGCTGAATGTTTGAATAAATCATTACTTTCACTTTGATTAAAGATCACTAATTCTTCATTGTCATAAACCAAGCTAGTATCTTTAACATCTGAAAAAACATCAGGCGATACACATTCTTGTCTCGTTTTAACTTTTCTAGCTTTCTGACTTTTAACCTTCTCATTTTTGTTTGTTTTCGTTGATTTCTGTGATGTATTCATGTTCATTTTTTCAATTTCTATTTTATCTTTCACACTTTTTATTTCATTAAAACTTGAATTATCCCCTGATCCATGAGTTTCTATCCTATTATCTTTATTATCAATTGTACATATATCATTTTTATTTTCAACACATATGTTATTGGTTTCAATTACATGTTTTTCTTTATTAACATAATCAATTTCTTGATTGGCCTGAAAGTGTTTCTTATGATCTTCACCAACAAGATCAATACACTCTTTCTCATCAAAGTTATCACAGATTCCTTCCAAAGTATTTTCCTCTACGTTGTCTTTTGTTATCTTTTGTAATTTTTTTCTCTGGGAACACATTATGTCATAGTAATCTCCATCAGATATATGACCGTCTATTTCCTCTTCCCTATCCTTTTTAGTCGTAAAATCATCCATATTTGAATGAAACTGGTCAGTTTCTGTATCCAAGCTGTCAGATTTTGTCTCCATGTCTTCGTCTGAATCATCCATTATTTCTTTCAATAAACTATCAATTTCTGAAGTTCGCCTATTAACATGGTTATTAGAAACTTCTATATCTTCAGTATCTTGATCATCAGTTTCCATGGAAACTTGACTTTTAATTTGTTCATACACCTCAACAAGTTCATTCAACTTGAGTCTATAAGTAAAATTAATACATTTTCAAATGATTTTAAGCATGTTTATCTGTAAATATAATGTGACTTTAAAGAGGATTTGATTAGAAAAGATTGAACTAATTAATGATGTTTTACACCTCAGTCAGCATTCTTTTACATACATCATTGACACAGTCAATTCTAGCTAGGATGGTGGAGGAAACAGGAGTTCCCTCAGAAAACTACTGACATTCACCAAGCAAACTGACAAAATTCTCACACTCGAATCTGCCTGTTTGGGACCTGAACCTAGGAGGTGAATGGAGCTGTGTTCTGTAAATGCCTGCTTTAGACCACTCGGTCACTGAGGACCCCCCCCCCCTCCCCCCCCCAAAAAAAAAAAAAAAAAAAAAAAAAAAAAAAATTATTATTGTTATTTGTAAAAAGTAGTAGAATGACTAGATAAAATTTTAATTGTTAAAATTTACATGTGTAACTGACCAATGAACATTCAATAACTTAGTCTTTAAAAAATAGAATCAATCTTTTTCAAAGTAAAGATGAATTGCAATATATGGATCTTAAAATAAAATATCTATGTTTAAAAAACCAACCATTAATAACTAAAGTCACAGAGTAACACAGATAAGATGAGAACACAATAAATCTAGTGTTTGGTTCAGGGACAGTGGAAGAAACCAATGTTTAAAAAACCACAGATCTCCCACAAGTGAACTGACAAACTTTGTAATTCCAGGATCAGATTTGAACATAGGAGTGATAGGCATTCAGAGGGGTAAATATCATATCATGTCCTAAATATCTACATGTATATACCTTTCAGCTAATTTTAGTACAGACTTCAGCATTGCTGGTGTAAGAGTGATCTCACCAGCATAAATATACATCAGAATAGATGATACAACATCTGAGGAAAATTCCTCTAAATGAACCAATGACCCTTCTGCCATCTGTAAATAAATAAATGAATGAATGAATGAACAAGAGAAACAAAAGGCCAAATAGGACATGTATCCCTCACTTGGAACACCTCTAAATTTGTTTTTTGGATTTTTCTTTTTAAAATATATCCAATCATTAAAACATAGACAAACTCCTTATTTTTAAATATTTCAAGAAATATTTATCACAGTTTTCCTTTCAATTGGCCATGTCCTTTCAGAAAAGAAGATTTTCAAAGATGTAGGCTAAAAATGCACCTTATTTGCATATTACATAATTATTGCACAAAAAATTATACATGTTATATGTATATGTTTTATCCCCCGACATCTATTTTCTATGCTTCAAATTTCAACAAAATCTGTACATAAATGAACCTGTAATGGCCATTTATAGGCTTTTGTTATTTACAGTACATGTAATAGCAGCCATCTTGCATTTTGGACCAACATGTCAGTAACAATTTTTAATCTATACCACCAAAGGAACTTCCACACTCAATTTCCTTTTAATTGGCCATGTACTTTAAAAGATTTAGGCTGAAAATAGACCTTATTTGCATATAACATAATTATCGGGCTAACAAAAATTGTACAAAAAAACCTGCTATATATGTTTTATCCCCAACATCTATTTTTTATGTTTCAAATTTCAACAAAATCAATACATAAATAAACCTGTAAAGGCCATTTATAGGTTTTTGCTATTTATAGTAATGGCAGCTATCTTGGATTTCAGATGGACATGTCAGATAAAATTATTAATCTATAACAACTAAGAATCTTGCATAATAATTTCATTTCAATTGGCCAATTAGTTTCAGAGGAGAAAGTTAAAGTGCATGTATACAGATTTTAAAGTATACAATGTTCCATCACAGGCCTGTCAAGAAATTTCACCTTTGATAACTCTGGACATCTGCAAATAATAATTGTTCTATGAACGTCATGTCTTCCGTCAAGGGAGATAATCTCTAAGTCACTACCAACTGGATTTTCAAGCAGTTTTAAAAATGAATTCTTCAATTCTTTTGCTAACTGATTCTGGGTTTTTTCCTGAAGACAGATAAAAAATTAACAATTAATTAAATCACCATAACAGAATAACTAATACGGTATTTTAAAATGCTTAGTTAAAACATAAATGTAATTATCTCATTAATAGATTCCAAGTTTTTTTTTTCCAAGTTTTAAAAATTTGAAAATCCTGATAACTAACCCAATATTGAAGTTTTTGATTCTATCAATTATCAAAATTCACAAAAATTGTACAAAAAATGAATATATACATATACAAATGTATATATATTATTGAAAAAAAATGTTTTATAATATATATTTACTATGTAATCAAAACTCTTGTCCCAGCTGACTTATGTTATTTTTTTTGGTGAAATATTGAAGTTTAAGTAGTTCTACAATAATGCTTATGAATTGTTATATCATGAAGGGCAGTGCACACATGTTGGTGTTATGAATGAGTGGATAGACCTGTCGAGTAAATGTATAATTGCTCATTTATTTTTTGTTATGGTTTTTCAAAAATAATGTTTTTTGTTGTAAAATGATTATATACATGATTCTGATTCAAAAGACTGATGTAAATCTGTAAATTAGTCATCAAGGTATGTTAAATCTGTTCAAATACAAACCACTTTGCAGTTTCTATGATTTGCTACATTGCCTCCATGAAAAGTTTATAATTTGACAACTAATTAAATTGCAAATATCAATTCTTAAAAAAATATTTGTTTGTAAATGTACAACACTACAATGACGTCTTACCTGTATTTTTATGTATTTTTCTGGACAGAATCCCCTACAACCTGGACTCTCAATGTCATCATCTTGTTCTCCCCCAACTGAGGCAAGCTCGGCTAGAACCACAGCTGTCTGTGTGGATACCATCATTACATCTGATGACTGAGTTTCATCTGCTGTACCTGTAAAGTTTGTCTGCAAAAAAATATGCAAGAAACCTATGGTTCATGGCACTTTGGCATTGCCTTTTCAGGCAAAATCGAATAAGTTGTCTTGACTGAAAATACCAACCTTCCATTCAGGTACTGGGAAGAGTTGCACAATAATTTCTGTGTTGGGTTTTTTTTTCAAAGACATAACACACATCATGAGAGAATTCAAAGTCATGACTCTTGAATGATGATTATGCAACTGTAATCACTTACACAAATAGATAGAGTGAGTGCAATGGATTGGAAGTGGGAAAATGGTTTTAAGGCCCATTTCAAGATTTTTTCACTAAGATTAAGGCTGCTGATTTTGGGATGGTGTAGGAAACTAAAGTATCTCTGGAAAATCATTGAACTTTGGAAAGCAAACTTACAAGCTTTCCCACTGTAGGATTTGCCTAAACGGGATTTATACTTAGGCAACGAGATGTGCTGTGATCTGTAATAGCAACTTTTAACCATCTGGCTACTTAAGCCCTCATAATAGACAGAGGATACATAAATACATGACTATATATCATTGAATTTTTTTTGTATTGAAAAAAATAGGGCCAAAATCAGACCTTAATGTATACCGTATACTTGAGATCTGTGGATCTTTTTTTCAATTAAAAAAAAAGAATTTCAAGTAAATTTGTGAGAATCATAAGTTGCAAAAATAAAACCATCGGGAATATTTTATTTTGATATATTTCATTTGCATTTAAACAAGCCAACATCTGATAATGAAAATATAAAAGTATGCACTTGTGAAAAGTAACTGATGTGAAAACTTCCTACATTTAGAGTATAGTGTTTTTACTTTGTTTTTTATCTCCAAAATGTATTAATCTAATTAGAATATTTAATATTTGTGTCAGTGTTATAGGTGTATACCTTATTCTGAGTAGCATAATGCACTCTAGCAGACTTCCCCCTTCCTGGAATTTCTGACATTCTTCTGACCTTTGACCCTGCTATCACATTACTTTCTTCAACTGGTGGCATCAATGTTTGGACATAAAACATTTCTTTATTGTTCAATTTGTCAATAATAATTTCCTGTAATTGACTTTTTTGCCAAAACCCTGGGGCCTAAAACAGAACAATAAACCTAACAATGACTGACACTTTCACCTATATATATATATATATATATATATATATATATTGTATCATTTAATTTAGTTTTTTAATTTGATACAGTTTAACCCACTAAATTACATACTGGAAAAAGGATATCTTGGATAATTGCATATGATTCGAATTCTAAAAATATTTTCTATCTATTCTGTTGAAAAATACCTGCTTAATTATACTGCCAAAAATGTTCATCTTTATTAAATTACATTGAAAACTTTTTAATTTTGTGACAAAAACCCTCTAAGGATTATAAATAATCAGAATTTTTCTTCAAATTTAGCATGCACAGAAATACAAACAAATAAAATTTTCCTTTGTAAAAAGGTGCACGAGGTAAAACTCAAGTATTACTGGTAGATTTCTAAAATGGTGTCTTTGGTCAGATGAACAATCAAGCTCACCTGTGCATAAAGGCCTTTAAAATTTTGAACAGAAAATTTTAGACACTGATCACCAACCATAAAACTAGTATTTGGTATGAAGAAAGAGGGTTAGAAAGCAAAGGTAATAGTTTTATTTTCATTTTTCCTATGGCCTAGAGAAGAAAAGAAGAAACTCTTTAAGAAATTAACCAAAAAGATAATGGTAAGTGTAAATCATAAACTTGACCCTTGACCTCATCTTCAAAGGTATTTCAAGGAAAATTTTAGATCTTAAAACACTACACAAACATTTTATTAAACATAAGAACTATATGTACTTGTATTTATGTTTTTTTGTTTTTTTTTAAATAAAATGCAAAACATGTAATAAAGAAACAATAAATAATTTACTTAAAAATTCAAATATCATGAAAGATTTTGCCTTGCAATTAGCACATATTCTACCTTGTTAATTCCATTTGTTAATGAAAACGCACAAAATTAATGCAAATGGAATGCCACTAAAATGTATATAGGAACTGACAATGACAGTAGCCAGATTATGTATAGATATATATAGTCATTACATACTTCGTTTAAGTCTGCCTGATATTTTTCTTGTAATACACTTTTC
This sequence comes from Tegillarca granosa, assembly GCA_029721355.1. NCBI lineage: Eukaryota > Metazoa > Mollusca > Bivalvia > Arcoida > Arcidae > Tegillarca > Tegillarca granosa. Next base: position 17,331,518 of record CM056604.1, read on the forward strand.
TGTAGACTTGGTGGAGTATTTTCTATCTCTTCATCTTCATCCTAAGAAAAGAAGCAATAATTTTTTTTTAGAAATTAAAAGAAGAGTCGTCAGAATCATGGCGAAACTCTTGAGAACATCTAGTTCATAAATACCTAAAAACTTTTACATCTGGCACAAATACTCATAAAGCCCCACTGTAAATTGTATGAGATAGTAAACTATTAGCAAAAACAATATTTATTCAAATCTTTTTACTTATTAACAAGATTTTGGAAGGTGTAATGAGTTAATCTAGTAAAATCTTTACTTGTCCACAACCAAGTTTTATTTACATGCCATAACCTTTCATACTACGTGCATAAGAATTTCTACATGTATATTATTCTTTGCTTATTTTCAGTGGACTCAATCAAGAAAGTGGAAGGTAGCAAACTTATTTATACAAAATACACATGTAATTGTAAAAGTTATTAGCCATGAAACAAGAGTTGGATTTTAGTATGCACGTACTGAAAAGCCTTTATTACATATTTTCACCTAGGTAGCATATTAATATTTATGACTATTTTTACCTGTGGAATCAGAACTGACATGACTTTATTCTCCATTCTCTTCTGTTTTTCATCATCAGGTAACATCAGTAATACAGGCTGAACATCTTGTCTGGAAAAAAAAAACCCGGGTACTACAGAGATACCGAGACTACAAAAATCATGAATTTGTCTTTCAGTTTCTAGGAGTTTCTCATAACTTGATTTGTACCAACATAATTGTTTAAAGTTACAAAGCATGCACTATAATTCCTGACATTGATGATGCCAGTGGAAAATCAATACCTTATGGTTTTCCTTTGCTACTTCATTATGTCTTGACAATAAAATGGCATAAATAATTTACATGAATACAATAGTAAATCAATAACTATGTTGCTTTTAAGACATACAGACCCTTTAAACAGACATACTACCATAAATAAATGAGTATGTACAACAAGAATTCCACGGAATTAAATGTCTCGCCTGATTAGTTTTTGATCGAGTAGAAAATATCTTACTTTAACATGAACTTTCACATTTTGACATGCTGTCGCCACCTATAATGACACCGGAAAAGTAACACCTAAGTCTCGTCTTATGGCAATGCAAGGCTCGACAATAACACCTAAGTCTTGCCTTATGGCAATGCAAGGCTCGACAATAACAACTAAGTCTCGTCTTATGGCAATGCAAGGCTCGACAATAACACCTAAGTCTCGCCTTATGGCAATGCAAGGCTCGACAATAACACCTCTCGCCTTATGGCAATGCAAGGCTTGACAAAAATTAAAATAAACTTACCCTTTCTTTTTCTTCTTTTTCCCTTTTCTTGTATCTCCTTCCACTTTGTCTACTGAGGACACACCAAGTTTATTAATTACTGTTCTTTCTGGTTTATTTTGTTCTTCTGTCAGTGAGGATGATATAGCCATGGCTATCTGTGTATCTTCATCAAGTTTACTTTAAAAAAAAACATGTAAAATTAAAAACATGCAGAAACGAATATGTGGAAGAAAAATTTTACTTTACTTTAAATACACAAATTGTGGTAGTGATAGATCAAAGGTGACTTATAACTTGAGACAAAAATACAAAATACAACATTATAATTTTGTTTATAACAGATCAAAATAAGGCATTATTATAACAGAGTTTATTAATAGATCAAAAGAAGGTTTTATAATAAGGTTTCACAATAGATCAAAATAAGGTATGATAACAGGGTTTAGCAACAGAGTCAGCATCCAAGATGGTCAATGTTGCTTTAAATAGAAAACTACATAATGGCCATTACAGGCAGGAGTGGATGGACCTAAACCTTTTCAATGAGGTATCTTTTACACAAAGTTCTTAATGGAGAAATAACTCCATCTTAGAATCGGGGTCTCACTGAAAGAGTGGACTACATTTAGCACTTAAACATCACAGCCTCTTTCACCGCCTTGGTTCAAACAGATTCAGAACAGATGCTAGTGTGAGAAAGTTCGTCAAGTCCTTGTCAAAGTTGGTAAAATCCACGAGGCACTACAGTGTTCTCTTTATTATCCTGAAAAACAAACTGTTTTGATATAAGTGAAAAAACCTGATGATGGGGTGGAGTAGAGTGTAAAACATTTTAATACTGGTTAACTATGTAAAAAAACCTGATGATGGGGTGGAGTGGAGTGTAAAACATTTTAATACTGGTTAACTATGTAAAAAAACCTGATGATGGGGTGGAGTGGAGTGTAAAATATTTAAATACTGGTTAACTATGTAAAAAAACCTGATGATAGGGTGGAGTGGAGTGTAAAACATTTTAATACTGGTTAACTATGTAAAAAAAAACCTGATGATGGGGTGGAGTGGAGTGTAAAACATTTTGATACTGGTTAACTATGTAAAAAAAACCTGATGATGGGGTGGAGTGGAGTGTAAAACATTTTAATACTGGTTAACTATGTAAAAAAAAACCTGATGAAGGGGCAGAGTGGAGTGTTAAACATTTTAATACTGGTAAACTATGTTAAAAAACCTGATGATGGGGTGGAGTGGAGTGTAAAACATTTTAATACTGGTTAACTATGTAAAAAAAACCTGATGATGGGGTGGATTGGAGTGTAAAACATTTTAATACTGGTTAACTATGTAAAAAAACCTGATTAAGGGGTGGAGTGGAGTGTACAACATTTTAATACTGGTTAACTATGTAAAAATAACCTGATGATGGGGTGGAGTGGAGTGTAAAACAACTTAATACTGTTAACTATGTAAAAAAAACCTGATGATGGGGTGGAGTGGAGTGTAAAACATTTTAATACTGGTTAACTATATAAAAAAAACCTGATGAAGGGGTGGAGTGGAGTGTAAAACATTTTAATACTGTTAACTATGTAAAAAAAAAACCTGATGAAGGGGTGGAGTGGAGTGTACAACATTTTAATAGTGGTTAACTATGTAAAAAAAACCTGATGATGGGGTGGAGTGGAGTGTAAAACATTTTAATACTGGTTAACTATGTAAAAAAACCTGATGATGGGGTGGAGTGGAGTGTAAAACATTTTAATACTGGTTAACTATGTAAAAAAACCTGATGATGGGGTGGAGTGGAGTGTAAAATATTTAAATACTGGTTAACTATGTAAAAAAACCTGATGATAGGGTGGAGTGGAGTGTAAAACATTTTAATACTGGTTAACTATGTAAAAAAAAACCTGATGAAGGGGCAGAGTGGAGTGTAAAACATTTTAATACTGGTTAACTATGTAAAAAAACCTGATGATAGGGTGGAGTGGAGTGTAAAACATTTTGATACTGGTTAACTATGTAAAAAAAACCTGATGATGGGGTGGAGTGGAGTGTAAAACATTTTAATACTGGTTAACTATGTAAAAAAAAACCTGATGAAGGGGCAGAGTGGAGTGTTAAACATTTTAATACTGGTAAACTATGTTAAAAAACCTGATGATGGGGTGGAGTGGAGTGTAAAACATTTTAATACTGGTTAACTATGTAAAAAAAACCTGATGATGGGGTGGATTGGAGTGTAAAACATTTTAATACTGGTTAACTATGTAAAAAAACCTGATTAAGGGGTGGAGTGGAGTGTACAACATTTTAATACTGGTTAACTATGTAAAAATAACCTGATGATGGGGTGGAGTGGAGTGTAAAACAACTTAATACTGTTAACTATGTAAAAAAAACCTGATGATGGGGTGGAGTGGAGTGTAAAACATTTTAATACTGGTTAACTATATAAAAAAAACCTGATGAAGGGGTGGAGTGGAGTGTAAAACATTTTAATACTGTTAACTATGTAAAAAAAACCTGATGAAGGGGTGGAGTGGAGTGTACAACATTTTAATAGTGGTTAACTATGTAAAAAAAACCTGATGATGGGGTGGAGTGGAGTGTAAAACATTTTAATACTGTTAACTATGTAAAAAAAAAACCTGATGATGGGGTGGAGTGGAGTGTAAAACATTTTAATACTGTTAACTATATAAAAAAAACCTGATGATGGGGTGGAGTGGAGTGTAAAACATTTTAATACTGTTAACTATATAAAAAAAAACCTGATGATGGGGTGGAGTGGAGTGTAAAACATTTTAATACTGGTTAACTATGTAAAAAAAACCTGATGATGGGGTGGAGTGGAGTGTAAAACATTTTAATACTGGTTAACTATGTAAAAAAACCTGATGATGGGGTGGAGTGGAGTGTAAAACATTTTAATACTGGTTAACTATGTAAAAAAAACCTGATGATGGGGTGGATTGGAGTGTAAAACATTTTAATACTGTTAACTATGTAAAAAAAACCTGATGAAGGGGTGGAGTGGAGTGTAAAACATTTTAATACTGGTTAACTATGTAAAAAAAACCTGATGATGGGGCAGAGTGGAGTGTAAAACATTTTAATACTGGTTAACTATGTAAACAAAACCTGATGATGGGGTGGAGTGGAGTGTAAAACATTTTAATACTGGTTAACTATGTAAAAAAAACTTGATGAAGGGGTGGAGTGGAGTGTAAAACATTTTAATACTGTTAACTATATAAAAAAAACCTGATGATGGGGTGGAGTGGAGTGTAAAACATTTTAATACTGGTATAATTTAAAAAAAAACCTGATGATGGGGCAGAGTGGAGTGTAAAACATTTTAATACTGGTTAACTATGTAAAGAAATCCTGATGATGGGGTGGAGTGGAATGTAAAACATTTTAATACTGTTAACTATATAAAAAACCTGATGATGGGGTGGAGTGGAGTGTAAAACATTTTAATACTGGTTAACTATGTAAAGAAATCCTGATGATGGGGTGGAGTGGAGTGTAAAACATTTTAATACTGGTTAACTATGTAAAGAAATCCTGATGATGGGGTGGAGTGGAGTATAAAACATTTTAATACTGGTTAACTATGTAAAAAAACCTGATGATGGGGTGGAGTGGAGTGTAAAACATTTTAATACTGGTTAACTATGTAAAGAAATCCTGATGAAGGGGTGGAGTGGAGTGTAAAACATTTTAATACTGGTTAACTATGTAAAAAAACCTGATGATGGGGCAGAGTGGAGTGTACAACATTTTAATACTGGTTAACTATGTAAAAAAACCTGATGAAGGGGTGGAGTGGAGTGTAAAATATTTTAATACTGGTTAACTATGTAAAAAAAACCTGATGATGGGGTGGAGTGGAGTGTAAAACATTTTAATACTGTTAACTATGTAAAAAAAAACCTGATGATGGGGTGGAGTGGAGTGTAAAACATTTTAATACTGGTTAACTATATAAAAAAAACCTGATGATGGGGTGGAGTGGAGTGTAAAACATTTTAATACTGTTAACTATGTAAAAAAAACCTGATTAAGGGGTGGAGTGGAGTGTAAAACATTTTAATACTGTTAACTATGTAAAAAAAACCTGATGAAGGGGTGGAGTGGAGTGTAAAACATTTTAATACTGTTAACTATCTAAAAAAAACCTGATGATGGGGTGGAGTGGAGTGTAAAACATTTTAATACTGGTTAACTATGTAAAAAAACCTGATGATGGGGTGGAGTGGAGTGTAAAACATTTTAATACTGGTTAACTATGTAAAGAAATCCTGATGATGGGGTGGAGTGGAGTGTAAAACATTTTAATACTGGTTAACTATGTAAAAAAACCTGATGATGGGGTGGAGTGGAGTGTACAACATTTTAATACTGGTTAACTATGTAAAGAAATCCTGATGAAGGGGTGGAGTGGAGTATAAAACATTTTAATACTGTTAACTATATAAAAAAAACCTGATGAAGGGGTGGAGTGGAGTGTACAACATTTTAATACTGGTTAACTATGTAAAAAAAAAACTGATGATGGGGTGGAGTGGAGTGTAAAACATTTTAATACTGTTAACTATGTAAAAAAAACCTGATGAAGGGGTGGAGTGGAGTGTAAAACATTTTAATACTGTTAACTATATAAAAAAAACCTGATGATGGGGTGGAGTGGAGTGTTAAACATTTTAATACTGGTTAACTATGTAAAAAAAACCTGATGATGGGGTGGAGTGGAGTGTAAAACATTTTAATACTGGTTAACTATGTAAAAAAACCTGATGATGGGGTGGAGTGGAGTGTAAAACATTTTAATACTGGTTAACTATGTAAAAAAAACCTGATGATGGGGTGGATTGGAGTGTAAAACATTTTAATACTGGTTAACTATGTAAAACAAGAGGCCCATGGGCCTTAACGCTCACCTGAGGATATGGCCAACCTGAGTATATATCTCATAACAGAATGATTACCATATCAATTCCTACAATATTCTAATATACATGCCAATACAAAAAGTTAATAGTTTCCAAGATAATTAACAATTTCAGTCTTTTTATGCACCTATGACCTTGACCTTTGAATGTATGACCTTGAGCCATATATCAAAATGTTCGTCATGTCAATACCTACAATATTCTAAAATACATGTCTATACAAAAAGTTTATAGTTTTCAAGCTAATGCACATTTTAGTTTTCATTGGCAGAAAAATAACATTTCAGGGGCAACAACTCCTACATGTATTATCATACAGTTACGAAACTTTGTACCTCTTTACATTTTGTCATGCTGAACATTTTAACAATGTTTTGATATTATATATCTCTTAAAATTTTGAAGAAAATAGCCTAAAACTGCACAAATTACAAACTAGGTCATGACCTTGAACTTTGACCTTGACCCCATTTTGAAGGTTATTTCAAGAAAAAGTCAAAACTGAAAATCCCATGTCAATATCTATTCATATAGTCAAGTTATAACAATTTGAAGCTATTTTACGAAATTTTTAAAATTAAACGCAAAAACGCGTAACCCAAATTTTTACCAAATTTCACGAAATGAACAATTTATAAGCTTAAGACCCTAGAGAAGCCAAATATCACATTAGATTTTTTCTACCATCTTCACTTTCGGAGAAGAAGATTTTTTAAGTTTTTTTGAACCATAGGTCACCTTGACCTAGTTTTGGGAGCTAGGACAACGTCATGAACAAATCTGAATTGCACTGGCCCATATATGCATCTAAACAAGTTTCATTGAAATCCACCTTGTAGTTTCAGAAAAGAAGTCGAAAATGTAAAAGTTTATGCCTCGGACGACGACGACGACAGACAAATTTTGATCAGAAAAGCTCACTTGAGCCTTCGGCTCAGGTGAGCTAAAAACCTGATGAAGGGGTGGAGTGGAGTGTACAACATTTTAATACTGGTTAACTATGTAAAAAAAACTTGATGAAGGGGTGGAGTGGAGTGTAAAACATTTTAATACTGTTAACTATATAAAAAAAACCTGATGATGGGGTGGAGTGGAGTGTAAAACATTTTAATACTGGTTAACTATGTAAAAAAAACCTGATGATGGGGCAGAGTGGAGTGTAAAACATTTTAATACTGGTTAACTATGTAAAGAAATCCTGATGATGGGGTGGAGTGGAGTGTAAAACATTTTAATACTGGTTAACTATGTAAAAAAAACCTGATGATGGGGCAGAGTGGAGTGTACAACATTTTAATACTGGTTAACTATGTAAAAAAACCTGATGAAGGGGTGGAGTGGAGTGTAAAATATTTTAATACTGGTTAACTATGTAAAGAAATCCTGATGATGGGGTGGAGTGGAGTGTAAAACATTTTAATACTGGTTAACTATGTAAAAAAACCTGATGATGGGGTGGAGTGGAGTGTAAAACATTTTAATACTGGTTAACTATGTAAAGAAATCCTGATGAAGGGGTGGAGTGGAGTGTAAAACATTTTAATACTGGTTAACTATGTAAAAAAAAACCTGATGATGGGGCAGAGTGGAGTGTACAACATTTTAATACTGGTTAACTATGTAAAAAAACCTGATGAAGGGGTGGAGTGGAGTGTAAAATATTTTAATACTGGTTAACTATGTAAAAAAACCTGATGAAGGGGTGGAGTGGAGTGTAAAACATTTTAATACTGGTTAACTATGTAAAAAAACCTGATGATGGGGCAGAGTGGAGTGTACAACATTTTAATACTGGTTAACTATGTAAAAAAACCTGATGAAGGGGTGGAGTGGAGTGTAAAATATTTTAATACTGGTTAACTATGTAAAAAAAACCTGATGATGGGGCAGAGTGGAGTGTACAACATTTTAATACTGGTTAACTATGTAAAAAAACCTGATGAAGGGGTGGAGTGGAGTGTAAAACATTTTAATACTGTTAACTATATAAAAAAAACCTGATGATGGGGTGGAGTGGAGTGTAAAACATTTTAATACTGTTAACTATATAAAAAAAACCTGATGATGGGGTGGAGTGGAGTGTAAAACATTTTAATACTGGTTAACTATGTAAAAAAAACCTGATGATGGGGTGGAGTGGAGTGTAAAACATTTTAATACTGGTTAACTATGTAAAAAAACCTGATGAAGGGGTGGAGTGGAGTGTAAAACATTTTAATACTGGTTAACTATGTAAAAAAACCTGATGAAGGGGTGGAGTGGAGTGTAAAACATTTTAATACTGGTTAACTATGTAAAAAAACTTGATGAAGGGGTGGAGTGGAGTGTAAAACATTTTAATACTGGTTAACTATGTAAAAAAAACCTGATGAAGGGGTGGAGTGGAGTGTAAAACATTTTAATACTGGTTAACTATGTAAAGAAATCCTGATGAAGGGGTGGAGTGGAGTGTAAAACATTTTATTACTGGTTAACTATGTAAAAAAATCTGATGAAGGGGTGGAGTGGAGTGTAAAACATTTTATTACTGGTTAACTATGTAAAAAAATCTGATGAAGGGGTGGAGTGGAGTGTAAAACATTTTAATACTGGTTAACTATGTAAAAAAACCTGATGAAGGGGTGGAGTGGAGTGTAAAACATTTTAATACTGGTTAACTATGTAAAAAAAACCTGATGAAGGGGTGGAGTGGAGTGTAAAACATTTTATTACTGGTTAACTATGTAAAAAAAAAAAGATGTTATTTCTTTACATGGTTTGGCTGATCATTTAACTAATAAATTTCTTACTTTTTTGGTTCTTTAATGCCTCTCTTTTTACTAACACCAGAAGTTCCTGATGCTGACTTGGTTAGCTTTCTGTAATATTCAAATGCAAAGCTTTATTTCTGTAATTTTTTCTAAACCTGAAATTGTTCTGTTATTTTTTAAATATTTCTTTAGCATTTAAACTATTAAACCAGGAACACCAGAAGTTCCTGATGCTGACTTGGTTAGCTTTCTGTAATATTCAAATGCAAAGCTTAATTTCTGTAATTTTTTCTAAACCTGAAATTGTTCTGTTATTTTTTAAATATTTCTTTAGCATTTAAACTATTTAACCAGGAACACCAGAAGTTCCTGATGCTGACTTGGTTAGTTTTCTGTAATATTCAAATGCAAAGCTTAATTTCTGTAATTTTTTCTAAACCTGAAATTGTTCTGTTATTTTTTAAATATTTCTTTAGCATTTAAACTATTCAACAAAAAAAAAAAAAAAAAAAATTAATTAAATAAATAAATAAATAAATAAATAAATAAATAAAATACAATATCTTACATTAACAAGAGGCCCAATACGGAATGTGCTATTTGATTGGTACTGTATTAGAAATTTTAACAACCACTATAAACAACTTGAATTAACAGAAAGTAGTGACAATTCACAATTTCTACAAGCACTACTTTGAAATAACAGGAAGTAGTGACAAATTACAATTTCTATAAGCATTATAACTACCTTGAATTAAGAGGAAGTGGTGAAAAATTACAATTTCTATAAGCATTATAATTATCTTGGATTAAGAGGAAGTAGTGACAAATTACAATTTCTATAAGCATTATAATTATCTTGGATTAAGAGGAAGTAGTGACAAATTACAATTTCTATAAGCATTATAACTACCTTGGATTAAGAGGAAGTGGTGAAAAATTACAATTTCTTTAAGCATTATAACCACAAATGCTTTAGATTAAGAGGAAGTAGTGACAAATTTTAATTTCTATAAGCATTATAACTACCTTGGATTCAGAGAAAGTAGTGACAAATTACAATTTCTACAAGCATTATAACTACCTTGGATTAAGAGGAAGTAGTGAAAAATTACAATTTCTATAAGCATTATAACTACCTTGGATTAAGAGGACGTAGTGACAAATTACAATTTCTACAAGCAATATAACTACCTTGGATTAAGAGGAAGTAGTGAAAAATTACAATTTCTACAAGCATTATAACTACCTTGGATTAAGAGGAAGTAGTGACAAATTACAATTTCTATAAGCATTATAACTACCTTGAATTAAGAGGAAGTGGTGAAAAATTACAATTTTAACAAGCAATATAACTACCTTGGATTAAGAGGAAGTAGTGAAAAATTACAATTTCTGTAAGCATTATAACTACCTTGGATTAAGAGGAAGTAGTGACAAATTACAATTTCTTTAAGCATTATAACTACAAATGCTTTGGATTAAGAGGAAGTAGTGACAAATTTAAATTTCTATAAGCATTATAACTACCTTGGATTCAGAGGAAGTAGTGACAAATTACAATTTCTACAAGCAATATAACTACCTTGGATTAAGAGGAAGTAGTGACAAATTACAATTTCTACAAGCATTATAACTACCTTGGATTAAGAGGAAGTAGTGACAAATTACAATTTCTATAAGCATTATAACTACCTTGGATTAAGAGGAAGTAGTGACAAATTACAATTTCTATAAGCATTATAACTACAAATGCTTTGGATTAAGAGGAAGTAGTGAAAAATTACAATTTCTATAAGCATTATAACTACCTTGGATTCAGAGGAAGTAGTGACAAATTACAATTTCTACAAGCATTATAACTACCATGGATTAAGAGGAAGTAGTGACAAATTACAATTTCTATAAGCATTATAACTACCTTGAATTAAGAGGAAGTAGTGACAAATTACAATTTCTATAAGCATTATAACTACAAATGCTTTGGATTAAGAGGAAGTAGTGACAAATTTAAATTTCTATAAGCATTATAACTACCTTGGATTCAGAGGAAGAATCCCTGCGGCTAATTTTAACTGGTGTTCTTCTTCTTGTTCCTTAACCAACTTTAACATCTGTTCAGTTTTAACACCAAGTGATAAAGCACATTTTTTCAAATGATTCTTTCTTCCCTGAATTACAAAGAAAACCCATTACATAAAACAGGCATTGTTATTATTGTGACATATTGTTAGATTAAGCTACATGTGTATGCTAACATGCTTTTTGAGTGTCGTGTAAAATCAAGTATACATGCACAGTAAAAAACTTGATTCATTGCCACCATTTGTTCACGCATATTCAATGTCAGAGTAGGGCAATAAATAAAATAAAACACTTGAAGAAATACATTTATGATCTTTACAATACTCTGGGGTAAGCAAGGTGGCTAAGTGATGTCTTAATTATGTATCTTCTCTGTTGGACAATTTACACCTGCAGCCAGCTGCAATAAATATAGCACCAGAAAATAAAACCAAAGTCCTGCAGCCACTCTCATTATTCTTTATCTTCCCTATTGAATAACTGACTCCTATAACTAGCCATACAGACAAGGATATAAGGAGAGAAACATTACTTATGCAGCCTCTTTTTTTTTTTTTAATTTTGCCTTGTAGTGCAAGACAATTTACCCCTACAGCAAGAGGCATTGTCAAGGACATCAGAAAATAACAATAACATCCTGTAACCCCTCCATTAGTGGTTGATCTGTACCTGAAGCTAAACACAGATGTTTGATGCATTAGGAAAGATTCACCAATGTCATGCTGCTTTTCCATTTTATTTTCATCTTTCCAATTACTATGGACAAAAGTTTCTGTGTAATTCAGATAATGTGAATTACATATAGTGAACCCTGTCTGAACTGAGCACATGTTACTCAATTTTTATTCAGTTCATACAGTTATTTTTTAGACAGGTAGACATTATACTTAAGGATTATTTGACAAAATTGAGGGCTCAATAGTAATGTGTTAATCTCCAGATTGGGAGGTCAAGGAATTGAACCTGAGCCTAATCATACACAAAACTATTAAAATAATTTTGATAATGTTTCCTCGCCTGGAACTCAGCATTAGGAGGTCTGAATATCAACTGGTTCAGCCTGTACCAGGATAATGTGACTGGGGGAGCAGTATGTTTGTCTGCGGCAAACTGTCTTGCTTTGCTAGCACTTAGACAAAAAGCCACTAAAAGTGCACTAGTACAAGATGGTTCATAATACACACTCAAATATGAACATTTTCTTAGATTAATCCTTAGACATAATAATACTTATTCTCCTTGCCAATAGCTGAAAAATTGCTGATGCGACACAAAAACTTTACAACAAACCAACCAACATAATGATTATTAGGTTTTTGGTTTACTTACAGGTCAGTTTTTACAGGTTAAAATCATGTAGGAATCCAAAGATAATATAACAAAATTATTGAAACTTAACTCACAGTATCAGTTTTAAATGGTTTTCCACACATAGGACAGGATAAAACAGCTTTTTTAGCTGATTCTAAGGCTTTTTTCTCCTCTTCTTGTGCTTGCTGTTTCTCTTCACCCTGTAAATAATCATGGCTAACCTTATCAAAACAAAACTACTAACTCTATGAACTGAATACTGCATACTGCAAACATACTAACTTTAGCGGGTACGTATTTTAGCGCAATTTACATTCTTGACTAATTCGCGTGGATTTAAATTAGCACAAAACAACTATAAGTCAAACATTTATTTTAGCGGTGTATTTAAATTAGCACTACTGAACTAGCAAAAATCGCTAAAATTAATACACCGCTAAAATTAGTATGTTTACAGTATTTTTAAAAAAAAAATTTGCAGGTCTCAAAAGACAATTAAAAATTACTTTATATTTCTTACTTATATTTTATTTTTACAGGAAAATGACCAAAGTATTCACTGCAGTATTGTGAATATGAAGTTTTAGTTAACTGCATTTTTCACAGCAAAATGACCCATAAAATAGGTGAGCATGTATTTAAAATTTTAAGATTTAACAGTACATGTAAGTTGACATAAAGGTCATCAGGTCTTCTGTAACTATAAATATGACACACAATAACTTCATGCTACAAGTCTTCTGTCACTGTAAATATAAACCACAATAACTTCATCTGCATAATGCAACAGGTCATTGGTCACTATGATATGACACAATAATTTCGACAGCATCATGCTATGAATTGATAGCAAAGAGAAACTTTTCATTAACTTTGATAATATTGAAATAATTTTGACAAAGTCATGATCATTGACCAACGCATCCGTTTGTTCATTATTCGGTTAAACAAAAGATATATAACTTTTGATTACCTCATCAATGCATTTGTTAACATGCTGTAATTTACGCTGAGAGTTCAATCGAGAAATATCTTTCTGACAAATATGACAGAAATCAACATCTGGGTCCAACGGGGAGTCAACAATCTGTGACAGTTCTTTCTGATTCTCTTCATTTCCATCTTTATTTTTGTGTCCTACCTTTAAGACACGATCTTCATTCTGAGGTTCAGTATCTAATTCATTACTGTTACCTGTGCTTGATGATGTTACTGAAAACATAATCATTTTAAAGATATATAATCTCACCTAAAAAACTTTAAACATAATTATCATGGTTTTTTTTTCACAAGGACTTATTGAATTACATCAAGAACAGTATCATTATTTTTTGGTTGAAGATTTTAGTGATTGTGGGATATTTTAGGTAAGTTTGACAGTGATTTACAAATCTCTTGTTTGTTGTTTTTTCCAGAAAGACTTATTTATGAAATTGTTGTAAATCAAGTGGTATGTTTAGGGGCAATAAATTACTTTTCCACAAAAACTATAGGCAGTGTTGCCATAATGTCTTGAACCTGACTATAGTTGAGAGTAATGGTGTTTAACGTCCCAGTCAAGAATATTTTACTTATATCCAGACATTGCCAACTACAGGCGAAAGTGCAGAAATTTTGCCTGTGCATTGTGCTGAAGGCATTATACAGCAGGGTTCTTTATCATGCCTGCCATGACACGGGAATTCGTTTATTTTAAGTTCCCATCCGAAAGAACCGTGACTTTCATTTCATAATGCCGAGTGCTTGCCGAAAGAACAGTCACTACCCACTTTCAAGTCTTGGGTCAGACCCGGCCGGGGTTCAAACCCAGGACCTTCCACTTACGGAGCGAGCACTCTACCAACTGAGGAACCTGACTATAGTCTAGTGTTTTATAATCAGTACTCAAGATGTTTTCATGTGTTCTTCTATAAATTAGGTTGCACTTCGATACATTTTGGATTTATAACATCAATGTAATATGGGTTTGCAACCTTGTATACTCAAAAAACAATTATATATATAGACCAATGGTGATAATTTTCAAGACAGTAAAGTTCATGCATATCTTTTTCTATATTTTCAATTCACGATTATAACTTTTTACTGACTTTGACTGTTCTGACATACTTATGGCTTTCCAACATCATCTAGTCCTTCTAGCAAAATACTTTTCTGAGAATTATAAAACAGAACAAAAACTTTTATGACATGTAGATTATATATATGCAGATTAGGCAGTCACTAGTAAAATATATATTACCAGTTAGCCGCAGATAGCTGCAATAGTGTTGATGTGGCTTTAAACAATAACATACTCACTTACCTAGTTTTCATGGGAATATTTAAAGTAATTGACCAGTTATGTGTGGAAAACTAAATGTAAGGTATTCCTGATAATGGTTTCGATTTTAAATTATATAAACTAGGACACTGCCTTTAAACAAGTAAATTGTTTATTAGATTTAGATGCAGTACGTGTGTCAATTTTTGTGTATGACTAATCAAACTCATTTTTATGGTGGGCCCAAAGAAAACCATCCATCACTGACTGTTAAACTCTCCAACACAAGTATCTGCCCTACTGTTCCAATTAACTTAAACTAAGTTTGGTATTTTTCCCTCATTTAGGTCAAGTCATAACTGAAAATCACAATGTGCATCAAAAATTACCATGGAATATGTCTGCCCACAGTAAAAAGTTCTTACTACAGGGATTTTACATGTTGAAAACAAGACAAAAGGTTAATTCTTTAACACATACAACATAACGTGTCATCAAAAGCATCACTCCCCATGTAAACATTGTCATTTGTTTACATGTAAAATCCCCACAGCAACAATAGTTTCCTGTCTTCAGAAATATTCTATTGTAATCACAAATGGGCACAGCAGTTTTTTAGTTACAGCTAGACTCAAGTAAGTGAAAAATACCAAACTTGAATTGAACTTAATTCAATTCAAGTTAACTGAATTTTCTATGAAAATTTTGTATATATGTAATTCACTGTCCAAAACACAGCAACACAAACAGTAGTGAATTTGTTGTCTCATGATCAGTACCAGTATGAAGGACCTATGACCTGTGATGTTTATATGCAAAATTGCAGAGGAGTGTAAATGTAAGTAAAATATTCTATGGGTCGACATAAGTACACACTGGTATTTTGCAGTTCAAGAACATCTGCACAAACTCCTGAACTTTTGTTGAGATTAATCTACAAGGTGTAAATGTATTAGAAAATTGTCTAGTCAAAAATAATTGAAAATTTGCTGGTGTGATGTAAAACAACAATGAAACCAATCAACTGTAATATAATCATAAGATGGTTTCATTTAAGACCGCAAATGTAAGTACGGTGCAGCAAAAGATTTTGTTTTGTTTGTTTAAATGGGGTTTTTCACCTCATTCAAGAATATTTCATTTACATCGAGACATCACCAGCTATAGGTGAATTAGCACTGCAATTACATGTCTACTTATTATTAGAACTTTTTTGTTATAATTATGATTTAGATTTGTGCAGAAAAATGAAAAATATTAAATGCTGTTATAATATGACTTTATTTCAGCGAGCTCATGTGTGCTTTCAGAAGCTCTGGGCAGTAACACTGTTATTTGGAATCTGATGATGATTTTAACTTTAAGCTAGATGTATCTTTTTAAGCAATATATTATAACCCAAGTTTTGTCCCGTTTCCTTTGAATTTTTAATGTTACAGACACTAGTACTTGCAGGAATTGTTTGTTCATGGTTTGGTAAAACATGGCTTACTTAAATTTTTTTAAAATCTGATATTTATGGACAAATGGTTGTAAAATAAGCAGGATGTTTGAGGGTACTCTTAACAGTATATGTGCTATCACTGGACATTTTCCCAGTATGCCATCCAAAGAATTTTATAATCAGTGATCCCATTTTGTGTTTGTCTTTCCTTGCCTTGACTTGTTTGACCATTTTTGTTTTTGTTGCTGTTGTTGTTGTTGTTGTTTTTTTCACAGATTTGTATTGTGTCATGTTTTTTTGGTTGGTTGCTTTGGCTGTTGCCAAATATATGTTGTTCATTAAGTTGTTTCTTTCTAATTACATGTTGTTCATTTAGTTCTTTCTACCATATTTCAAAAGCCCTAAATAAGACAGTAATGTGATAATTTCTTTTTTTTAAAAATTAACAACAGAAAACATTTAGCAGAATGTTCTTTTTTCTTTTCTTTTCTTTTTTTCTTTTTTTTTTTTTTTTCCTTTACAATTTTCTATGGATTTACTTTTCCTGATAGCCTTCTAGTTTTAGCTAAATTGCTTCAGACATATATTATAAAACATAACAATTTCACAATTTGAAATTTCTTAAAGTCCAATGATTATCACCATGATGAATTGTTAAAATACAGCTTTCAAATTAACACTTAAAAATAAAAGTATTTGTAATTGTAAAATTTGCTTAAAAGCACTTGAATCACTCATGCAATGCAAAAAAAAAATAATAATAATAATAACAAAAAAAAAAAAATTCTGTGAAAAAGATTCCTGTCCATCCCATAAAAGGTAAGTGTCATGTAAAACTGCCTACTTTAATTATTTACAGAAGAACTTAATCAGAATTTACCTTCCTTTTTAGGAGCACCATTTCTACCGAACTTTCTCTTTAAACATGTCTGTAGGTGGCACTGCAGATTGCCTTGGATAACCAACAGGCATGCAGGACATTTTGAATTTTCAGTTTCACATTCTGGTTCTGTTATGAGATTCTGTCTTGATATTTTCTCATTACTTCTGCTTGGTATTATTTTCTCTTCTGATTTTTTCAAAGTCAAACTTTTCACAGTAGATGATTTACTTAAAATCTTTTCTGGTTTTTTGAATTCACATGTCTCATTTAAGTCTCCTGTAATTGTGAGGATATTTATTTTTGTTTCTGCTTTTTTCTTATTACGAGATAGCTTTGTCTTTGCAGAGCTTTTCTTTTTTTCCATCACTATATCATCATCTCGACATTTATCACAATGGAAAAACTAGTTTTTTATAATCATTATAAATACATCATACACAAAACAATATATTTCTAAACCACACTATATATAAAAAATAAACCAATGATCAAAGAAACCATGGATATACATGTAAATGTCTTTTAATTCAAACTCAACGAAATATAAAATTAAGTTTTTTTAGATATAGCAGTTTCCTATCTTTTTTAAACCCTCAATCAGTTCTTTACTTTACAGTTATCCTTTAACAATATCCAATCTTTTTCCAACTGATGTAAAAAAAAAACTTAAATTCCACCTTCTTGATCCCTGATTTTCTTCTGTCTTTCTAAATATGCCAAATGACGTGGGTCGCTTGGACGCTCCCACATAAACTTCGGTTTATATGTTCCATCCCTAGGTGGAAAACATAAATGCACTTTCAATTAAATTTAATTACTGGTCAATGAAATAAAAAATGTTACAATAATTTACAAGGATATAAATATTACACCTTAGTTAATGATGTGTAAGTATGTAACCATTTCAACAAAACTATTGATATGCAAGCAAGCGTTGGGAAAACTTAATAAGGTAATGTTTGTTTCAAGCTCTGACAATTATGATATTCACAAGATATTGTGGGCTTATTAACTATTATATTCTAACTAATGATGTACAAGCATATTACTGTTACACTGTAATTTGTGATGTACAAAGACAATACCATTTTATCTCAGCTTTCAATGTGATCATTACATCCTATCAGTTCATATTTTCTTTATCCTCCGTTTCATATTATATGCAAGGGTTGGCGTGCAGTAATGGTGATTTATGACCAGATAACGATTGTTACACATTGTAAAAATGGTTAGTTCATTTAATTACTCTCATCTCAAGAGTTTAACTCGTCAAATGTTTCACCATAAACAGTAGGAACAGAAAGTCAATTAAAAAAATTAAACAGTTTTTTATGTCATAAGTTCATATGTTCATTTATATAATGGATAAAACATGTTAATGCAAAACCTGGAAGGGGGGCTTGAACTTATCTGTTGGGTCAACTTACATCCTTTTTTTGATCATCACGAAGCATGCTGCAGAGAATAAAATAGTATACGTAATCATTCCATACTTAATGTATCGACTATATCTCCCGAATTTGGTGTCTCGACTAGACACATATCGTTTTGTATCTCTGTTAAACATTTTGGGTCATGACATTTATGCCCTTTTTTCGAAAGGACATCAACGTACCACACTGAAAACGTGCCATATATACTTTAACGTACCATATTAATAAGCAAACCGTAGAACTAATGATCCGGTGTAATGAAGTATTTTGAACCGGGTTGAAAATTGACCCGGGGTTCATTTTTTAAACGTTGAATATTGAACCGGGGTGCTTTTTAGCTCACCTGACCGAAAGGTCATGTGAGCTTATGGCATGGTGCGGCGTGTGCATGTGTGCGTGCGTATGTGCGTGCGTGTACACTTGTGTGCGTGCATCGTTAGCACATATTTTCGACTTCTCTTCAAAACTGCAGGACAGATTTCAATGATACTTGGTCAGAGGCATATTCACCTTTTCGAAAACATGTTAGGGGAAATAACTCTTACGTTTGAAAACGAAGCTGGGGGGCAAATTGAAATCCAGTCTCATTTAGCCTATGTACTTGTTGGCTTGTGAGTCGCGTTAATGGTTATTTTTATTATTATTTTTTTTAATATTATTATTGTTTTTTTTTTTTTGTATCAATTTGTGTATCTTGTAAAGTTAGAAATTTAAATACAACTTCTTCATTCCACGTAAAAAATATACGTTAATCCGGCGGCTGAAAAAAACTGGACATTCTTTTTATTATCTACATTTAAAATCGAAAAAAAGACTTGAAATTAAATTTCCACTGCGGTCCACCGCAAAGAATACTAGTATTTCTGCCGCGGTGGAATATAAAATCGTCTACCGCGATGTTTATTGAAAACTAAACACATTTAAAACTGGATGTGTACTTGACCATTTGAGATGTATCAAGATCAATTAAAAATATAATGTAAATCCCGGTTTTAAGAAAAATCGTATTGATCGAATTAGATTTACTAATTCAAAAAAAAAAAAAAAAAAAAAAAAAAAAAAATGAAATGAAATGAAATGAAACATCTTCATTGATTATATAACTTGACAAGAAGTTTTGACTTCAAGCTAAATACGACCACGGGTTTCAACGATAAATCACTGTGCACGTGCCCTTACAAGTCAACCTTTGCAAATGTTTGACACCTAAAAAAGGATGTTTAGGTCAGCAAATATAAAATGGTTATTATTTCCACGAGAGACGAGAATCTGTTCCGTTTTTATTTATTTATTTTGTCTATTTATTAGTATTGTTACTTTTTTATTGTTAAAAAACCCGTCCCGGAAAAAAATTCCCTCTCTTAAATAACATTGGACTGAAATGAAATGAAGAAATAGTGATTACCATTAGGGCATTTAAAACGTTTTGAATTATACATTAATTTTATTATATTTTTCTGTTATGATAAATAAGCGTTTAGCTTAAAAATACATTTTTGCGAACGCGCATTTTTACCAATTTTTTTAACTTTATTATTATCAGTGAAGAGTTATACTTAAGTGAGTCGAGCCATAATTCTTTTTTTATTTTGTTATTTTTTTTAAAACTGCGTCTACTGAACCTACCGTAGGCATTTAATATGTTAATTACGGTAACTTCTCTATAGTTTCTCCCGTTCACTCCTGTCCCACGCGTATTGGTGAACAGTATCGTACATATTCATACATATTTTCGTAGTAAAATCGTTAAAAATCATCCTAGAGTCATATTTTTTAAAAGATTTGTTCATTTTTTAAACTGCATCTACTGAACCTACTGTAGACAAAATATCTTAATTAACTTTTCTTTTATTTCTCTCGTTTACCCCTGTTTGCTCCCGTTTACTATTTATACCTACCGAAATTGTTGTTTTCCAGGCTGTTCACATCAAAGAGACATTTGTATTAAAAGAGATTGACAATCTTGATACTTAAATTTGATATGTTATTCATGTATGATCATGTACTGAAAGGATTATTTATAAAATAATTTCCCACTTGAAAGAATAATTTATAAACATTATGTTGCAAATTTTATTTCTGAAACATCTATTGTTTTCTTTCAAAATTTCGAATGTATCTCAAACAAATTCAGAAAAATATGGATTTAATTGCAAATGTATATAGTGTACTTATATGCATTTGATGAATCTTGATACATTCTGTATTCATGCATATTTCCAGCCTCAGAAAATTTGACTGTTTGTTAAGATTTTTTTATTTTCGGACAGTCTTTTTACATCTGATACCCATAAGAATAGTGACAAATGAAATAGTTTGTTTCATAATATGAAATTTAGAGGCTGCAGTGGCCAAGTGGTTAAGATGCAAGTCGACAAACCTGAGGTCTTTCACGAAAATGATAATTATAATTATAAAAAGTGAAAAGTGATTTAGAAATCGCTTTGATTAGAAAGTGAAATAACGATATCTCCAGAATCTATGCAACAAGTTGTCGAAAAAAATTCTCATGAGAAAGTTTTATTTTGATATTTTCTTTATTTTTAATGTATTTACATAATAACCTAACATACGACTAATTAAAAGATTATCAATAATCTAAGTCGGTGGACATCCTGTTTATTAGGCACATTCCATCACCTGTAACCAGGGAATTTCGAACATAAACTTGAAAGGTTCAAGAGTTGTAAATAGTAATAGTGTTCGCGACGAGGAAAATCACAAGAGATCTCAACAAGGTTATCGCCCTCACAGAGGAACAGATGTACGCACAAGGGAAGACAATTCGCGAAGTAATTTCTCAGGCGGTCATGGACGTAATAATCGCCAGAGAAATTAGTTAAAAGCCGGGTTTTGGAATGTCAACGGTTGGAACGTTTCAACTGAATCTGACAATGCAAAACTAAGGGGTGCGTGTTTATTACATAGTGAGTTAGATTTAATTGGAATTGCTGAGTCACACTTAATTGGTCATAATAATTTAATTTTAGAGGGTTACATGTGGTTAGGTAACAATAGATCAACAATACATAAAAATGCCAAATGTGGGTCTGGTGGAAGGTTTATTTATAAAATCGTACTTGTATGATTATTTCCATGTTAGCATACTTGATGATAATCATGATGGTATTTTATGGGTTAAATTTGTAGGTAAAAAAAACAAATACTATTTTTAGTGTATGTGTATGTTACCTACCACCGGAAAACTCTAGTAGGTGCGTTGATGTTAATAAATATTTTGACACACTTTTAACACAAGTATACGAATATCAAAACTTGGGCTTATTCTACTTGTGTGGTGATTTTAATGCCCGTTGTTCTGATGAATCTGATTGCATTGTAGGGGTTGATGATTTACCAGAAAGAAATATCATTGACTCAAAAATAAACTCTTATTGCAGTGTTTTTATTGATTTCTTAATTAATAGTTACTGCTGCATGTTGAATGGCAGAAATTTTATCAGTAATGATTTTACAAGTGTAAGTGTTAAAGGTTGTGCTGTAGTTGACTATTGCTTGGTAAGTTATGAATCCTTGAATTTATTTAATGATTTTGAGGTAATTAGAGCACTTGATTTAGTGAAAAAATCTGGTTTTGATATAGGTGTGGAGAGTAGGTTGGTACCGGACCATTCTCTTTTAAAATGGTCTATTGAAATTTGGTCCCATTTTACCATCTATACCTAGTGATGTAACTGTGCCTCAAATTCAGATCGTAAAGTTCGATGTTAAAGAAATACCGACCGATTTTTTGATAACTGGTGAAGTACAGAGTCAGCTAGATGAGGCTATCTCAACACTTGAAATGCAGCAACATGCTCAGCGTGACATTGACAATTCTTACCCAATTTTCTTGAACACTATAAAGCGTGAAATGAATAACAAACTGACTAGTAAAACTTACACTATGTTTAGTGGTAGTGTCAATAAAAGGAAGCGAATTAAGAAAGCTTGGTGGACAGACAACTTAACACAATTATAAAACGAAATGTGTGTTGCAGAAAGTAAGTGGAATAAAAGTAAAGACCGTGATAAGAAATTTCTGAAAACTGTTTTTGTGCAGAAACGTAAGGACTTCGATAAAGAAGTTCAAAAGTCAAAGCGCAGATACTGGTACAAACTCCAAAGCAATTTGATTGTTGAAATGAATAAAGATAGTGGAAATTTCTGGAAAAAAATAGGAAAGGTGGGAATATCAAGTGAAAGAAAAAATTTAATTCCAATAGAAGTTGTTAACAGCGATGGAGTGGTCGAGTATGAACCAGACACAGTTTTAGATCGATGGAAAACTGACTTCGAAAATTTGTTAAATCGACCTACTGAAATAGTGCAGAACAGCACAGATACTATTCCCCATGTTGATAATGTTACTCGCGATGGTGAACAGTTTTTGAATGGACCCATTAGGTGGTAGGAGCTTGTCATTGCGATACACAGAGCAAAAACTGGAAAATCACCAGGTCTTGACGAAATCCCGGTGGAAGTACTTCGAAATCACAGTGCTTTATATTATTTGTATAAACTTTTCACAAAGTGTTTTGAAAGAGGAAAGATTCCTCACTTGTGGACAAAAGGAATTATAAACCCCATTCCTAAGGACAATAAAAGTGACCCTAGAGACCCTATGTCTTAAAGGGGTATAACTCTCGCTTCATCAGTATATAAATTGTATTGTTCTATATTAAATCAGAGGTTAACGGAGTGGACTGATGAACATTCAATCTTAGCTGATGAACAAAACGGCTTCAGACAGGATAGAAGTACCATTGATCAGATTTCAACACTTACAAACATTGTTGATGTACGTAAAAAGTGTAGACAATCGACATTCTGTGGCTTTATTGATTTTAAGAAGGCATATGACCATATTAATAGAAATATTTTATGGACAAAATTGCAGTACCTGGGTATTGATGGTAAAATGTTTCATGCAATTAAATCTCTGTATGAAAATGTTAGTTGTAGTGTCAGGATTAATGGCATGATGACAGACTGGTTCAAGGTAAATAGTGGTCTTAAACAAGGGTGTAATCTGTCCCCATTACTTTTTAACTTGTAAACGACTTTATACTGCATCTAAAAGGTCTTGATATTGGAGTTAAAATAGGTGAGGAAAAGGTCAGTGTTTTATTATATGTCGATGACCTTGTACTATTAGCAGAATCTGCAGATGATTTACAGTATATGTTAAATTTTTTTATCAAAGTGGTGTGGAGATAATCAGATCACTGTTAATTCTATTAAGAGTAATGTTGTACATTTTAGACCACAGTCGGTACCTAGAAGTACCAAGGTTTTTTATGTTAATAATGAAGTTATAAATACTGTTGATAAGTATACTTATTTGGGTCTGGTATTAACTGAACACCTTGATTATAATGTAATGGCAAAAATGGTTGCACAGTCAGCTAGTAGAGCATTAGGTTTAGTAATCTCTAAGTGTAAAGTTTTGGAGGGGTGTGTGTTCCATTTGACGTTTTTACACAACTGTATGATTCACTTGTTCGCCCCGTCATTGATTACGGGACTGCCGTATGGGGTATAAAAAGTTTTGCTTGTATTCATGCCGTTCAAAATAGGGCATGCAGGTTTTACCTAGGTGTTGGTAAATACACCCCTAATGCAGCGGTACAGGGTGATATGGGTTGGACACCATCATTAATAAGGCAGTGGAAAGTGGTAGCATCTTATTGGTGTAGGCTAGTTAATTTAGATGCAAGCAGGTTAAACTTGTAAAAAGGTATTTATATGGGCTGAAAAAATGTGTATTGATAAAAATGTGTTAAGAACTGGAATTATTTTGTTAAACAACATTTTAACAATAATGTTTTTTTTTAACTATTCACGTGTAGATGTAAAGACACGTTTAGATAAAAACGTAGTTCTTAGTAACCTTTTATCTGCCATGTTTAGTCAATTTGAGATTGACTGGCTCGCATCTCTTTTAGATAATAACAAACTGAATAGGTCGGGTAGAAACAAGCTTCGTACCTATAGATTATTTAAATCCACTTTTAATACTGAATTTTATTGTAAAACTGTCCTCCCCTTTTAAATACAGATCAGCTTTTGCTAAGTTTAGGTGCGGTGTTGCACCCCTCCGTATAGAAACTGGGAGGTATGAAAAAATTGAGATTGAGCAAAGGCCGTGTTTTTACTGGAAAAATTGTGTGGAGGATGAGGAACATGTAATTCTTAACTGTCTTTTTTATGATTTTATGACGATTTTAGAGAAGAGTTGTTTTTAAAGGTGTCTGAATTGCATTGTGATTTTAATATTTTACCAAATACCGAAAAAATGAAAATTTTATTTTCTTAACAAAATGTGATGTTTATTTGTGCCGAAACCTGTGCGTTAATTTTAAACATAGTTGTAAATAATGTTTATATATATCGTCTCTCATAACTCTGTACAGAGTGGCTTTTTAATACGTAATGTTTTAATATATAATGTACATATAATGTTTAAAAAGGTGAGACGTTAATAAAATATTGAATTGAATTGAATTGAATTGTAATCATCGGACATGATCCGTTACCTTGCAATTTGCTAAATTGATTGACAGGTATCCATACAGCGATAAACTAGTAAATGCTATTTGTAAATATTTTGAGATGTTGACAAAATGTGTGGGAAGAACGAATGTAAATTAGATTATGTAATTTTATTAAATTAATTTCAGATTAATTTGAAATGATTAATCAAAGAACCAACTGGTTGGCGGAATAAAATTACTTTTGGTAAATTCAAATTGATTTAAATCGACATCTTTTCCTTATCTGACAATATTTTTATAAAACCATTTAAATTATTTAATAATTTTAATTTCCTTCACATCTCTAGTGCCATTTTTACGACTGAAAAAGTTTTAGCAAATTTTGAACGCTGGCGGACCGACATGTCTTTTCAAGTTAAATATAAATAAATTTTTCATTAAAATGATTTTTTTATAAATTAATTTCAGTCATATAATCACTTTTTTTTAATTAATAATTAGATATTATTATAAATTTCATTAAAACTGACGAAAAACTAACGATATCGCACTACACTAGATAAACAAAATTGCATTCATAATAATATATAAACTTCGCTTTGCCCCCCCCCCCCCCCACGAGACTTAAACGAGATTTCAGACAAAGCGAGATTTCATGTTTTCGAATTCCTGAATGGGACTGTGCAATTCAGATTTGTTCATGGCGTTGCCATGGCTACCAAAACTAGGCCAAGGTGACCTAAAAAAAACTTTTCCCCCGAAACTGATGATGGGAGAAAAAATCTGATGTGATATTTGGCTTCTCTAGGATCTTAAGCCTATAAGCCTACAATTTGATCATTTCATAAAATTTGGTCGAAAAATGGGTTACGCGTTTTTGCGTTAAAGCTGCATTAAGTTTTCCAAAGAAAAAATTAAAGCGGTGCTAATCTATTTATGATTTTTCCAATGAATAATGTTACATTTGGTTCAACGATAAAAGCTCGAATTAATACAGAAATTACAGTAATTACCCAGCGAGATGCTGCATTTGGGATCTAATATTAGAACATGGATACGTCATAAAAAAAACTCGGCCATTTTTGAAAACAACTTCAAAAAAAGGTGAAATACGATAAATTAAACACAGAACTTTGTTGAATTTGTCATTTGTGACTTAGTAAGGGATACATAACACAATTTCAAATACATCTGGATATTAATGACGGACAATTAATGCAATTTGTCATGTTTCACCTTCGATTTATGGGATTTTCCGTACATCCGTGCGCATGCTCCAAGCTCATAATAATCATCGTTAAACATTGACCAACCGGTAAGAGGATTCCGTTTATTTACAGCTAAAGAAATGAAATTTTATAAATAAATTAAAAAAAATTTCGTAAAATGGTTTCAAATTGTTATAACTTGACTATTTGAAAAGATAATGACATGGGGTTTTCAGTTTTGAATTTTTCTTGAAATAGCCTTTAAATTGGGGTCAGGGTCACAAATCGAGGTCATTGTTATTTTTTGCTTATAAATATAAAAATTGTGCATAAGCTTGAAAACTATAAGCTTTTTGTATAGACATGTTAGAATATTGTAGGTATTGATATGACAATCATTTTGATATATGGGTCAAGGTCATATGTTGAAAGTTCAGGGTCAAATCTGTAGAAGACTGAAATTGTTAATTATCTTGAAAACTATGAAATTTTTGTATAGGCATATATATTGGAATATTGTAAGTATTGATTTGACGATCATTTTGATATATGGTTCAAGGTCATATGTTCAAAGGTCAAGGTCATAGCTGTAGAAGAAGATTGAAAATGTAAACTATCTTGAAAACTATTTACATTTTGTACAAGCATGTATATTAGAATATTGTAGGTATTGATATTACGACCATTTTGATATAAGGTTCAAGTTTATATGTTCAAAGGTCAAAATCATTATTTGGAAATTATTCATTGTACTATTTCAATCATGCATATAAGCTTTTTATAAATGAAATGTGACTAGATATTTCTGATTAATTACTGCCGGATTTCCAAACTTGGGGAATTTTGTAAAGTTTTTGTGATTAAGTTCTTTGCAAGTTTTTTGACATTTCCTCAGGTGAGCGTTAAGGCCAATGGGCCTATTGTTTAACGTTGAAAATTGAGACCAAAATTCGTGAAATTTATACCCGGGGTCATTTTTCAGCAGGTTAATAATTTTTTTCCTCGACAAATTATGACCTCATTTTGTTGAAAATTGACCTTGTTGAATATTGACCCTCCCCACAAATTACAGAGTTTTGATCTGTCTATGATCTGGAAGTTGTTTAACATGGTGTGTGTGTGTGTGTGTGTGTGTGTGTGTGTGTGTGTGTGTGTGTGTATGTGTGTGTGTGTGTGTTTATAAGTTTCTAATCAAGAATAAAAACTAGACAGAAATCAGTAAATCATAACATAGTACATGGTATATCCGACAGCAACGGCTATTATGGTACCGAGCAATCGGCATGGGTTGAGTGTTTTTTAAATTCCAGAATGACAGTATATTTCTGCTATCACTTGTTAGATTTTTATGTCGACTTGTCAAATGTTTAGCGCCTGGTCGGATTTAATGTTCACTTGTCAAATAATAATAATGTCGACTCGACAATGATTTTGTTGACTAGTTAGATGACTGTGACGACTTGTTAGAAATTTATGTCAACTTTTAAGATCAAACTCCTCACACTTAAATCTGTCCCGATTGGTATTCGAACCTTGTGAGAGAGAGAGAGAGAGAGAGAGAGAGAGAGAGAGAGAGAGAGAGAGAGAGAGAGAGAGAGAGAGAGGATTCTCCGGGTTCCATATCCACTAAGAAATGAATCCACGGGTTTACGAGAGTAAAAAAAACTAAACAAAATAAAAATAATTTAATAATAATTTTGAATACACCCGCCCTCGCCCTCGCCCTCAACATATTTAAGACTTCAAAACTCTTGGTCATAAGTCGTAGAGGAGATGATTTCTAATGCAGAAAATTGGTAGACGATTGTAGACTGACTAAATAAAAAAAGGGATTTGCAGCTAAAACATGTACTTTGCAGGGGAAGACGGTGTAATATATCATACAACGAAAATATGCCCGACAAGACAAGACAGTACACTTAATACGGCCAATTTTAAATGATAGACAAGTTAGCGAAAAAAGTTTCTTTAACCTGTTGAATTTAGACCCGATCTACTGATCAAAATTCAAAGATCCGATTCAGTTTTTAATGGGGAAGGGTCGTAATTCAACACAGCTGGTCTCAATTTTCAACGTTGAAAAAAGTTTGGTCCAGCTGCTTTATGCCGTTATATAACAAGCGGTGTCAGTCCTTCGAGAAGCCAGGTCAAGCTGCTTATGCCGACAAATAACAAGCGGGGTCTGTTCTTAGAGAAGACGAGTTGGTATGTCATCTGGTCCGGCTGCTTTATGCCGCTATGTAACAAGCGGTGTCAGTCCTTCGAGAAGCCAGGTCAAGCTGCATTATGCCGACAAATAACAAGCGGGGTAAGTTCTTAGAAAAGACGAGATGGTATGTCATCTGGTCCAACTGCGTTATGTCGGTATATAAAAAGCAGTGCCAGTTCTTAGAGAAGCCGAGTTGGTATGTCCTCTGGCCCAGCTCCTTTATGTCGGTATAAAACAAGCTGTGTCAGTCCTTAGAGAAGCCGAGTTGGTATGTCATATGGTTCAGCTGCTTTATGTCGGTATATAACGATCTGTGTCAGTCCTTGTACAAGCCGAGTTGGTATGCCATCTGGTCCAGCTGCTTTATGCCGGTTTATCACGAGCAAGCGGTGTCAGTCCTTGAAAAAGCCGAGTTGGTATGTTATCTGGTTCAGCTGCTTTATGTCGGTATACAACAAGCGATTTTAGTCCTTAGAGAAGCCGAGTTGGTATGTCATCTGGTTCAGCTGCTTTATGTCGGTATATAACAAGCGATTTCAGTCCTTAGAGAAGCCGAGTTGGTATGTCATCCACTTCAGCTGCTTTATGTCGGTATATAACTAGCGGTGTCAGTCCTTTGAACAGCCGAGTTGGTATGTCATCTGGCTCAGCTGCTTAATGTCGGTATATAACAAGCGATTTTAGTCCTTAGAGAAGCCGAGTTGGTATGTCATCCGATTCAGCTGCTTTATGTCGGTATATAACTAGCGGTGTCAGTCCTTTGAACAGCCGAGTTAATATGTCATCTGGTTCAGCTGCTTAACGTTGGTATATAATAAACGGTGTCAGTCCTTTGAGCAGCCGGGTTGGTATGTCATCTGGTTCAGCTGCTTAATGTCGGTATATAACAAGCAGCGTCAGTCCTTAGAGAGGTCGGGTTGGTATGTCATATGGTCCAACTGCTTTCTGTCGGTATATCATGAACAAGCTGTGTCAGCCTTTACAGAAGCCGAGTTGGTATGTCATATGGTCCAACTGCTTTATGTCGGTATATAAAAAGCAGTGCCAGTTCTTAGAGAAGCCGAGTTGGTATGTCCTCTGGCCGAGCAGCTTTATGCCGGTATATCACAAGCAAGCGGTGTCAGTCCTTAAAAAAGCCGAGTTGGTATTTCATCTGGTTCAGCTGCTTTTTGTCGGTATACAACAAGCGATTTTAGTCCTTAGAGAAGCCGAGTTGGTATGTCATCTGGTTCAGCTGCTTTATGTCGGTATATAACAAGCGATTTCAGTCGTTAGAGAAGCCGAGTTGTATGTCATTTGGTTCAGCTGCTTTATGTCGGTATATAACAAGCGATTTCAGTCGTTAGAGAAGCCGAGTTGGTATGTCATCTGGTTCAGCTGCTTTATGTCGGTATGTAACAAGCGGTGTCAGTCTTTTGAGCAGCCTAGTTGGTATGTCATCTGGTTCAGCTGCTTTATGTCGGTATATAACAAGCGATTTCAGTCGTTAGAGAAGACGAGTTGGTATGTCATCTGGTTCAGCTGCTTTATGTCGGTATATAACAAGCGATTTCAGTCGTTAGAGAAGCCGAGTTGGTATGTCATCTGGTTCAGCTGCTTTATGTCGGTATATAACAAGCGGTGTTAGTCCTTTGAGCAGCCGAGTTGGTATTTCATCTGGTTCAGCTGCTTTATGTCGGTATATAACAAGCGGTGTTAGTCCTTTGAGCAGCCGGGTTGGTATTTCATCTGGTTCAGCTGCATTATGTCGGTATATAACAAGCGGTGTTAGTCCTTTGAGCAGCCGAGTTGGTATGTCATCTGGTTCAGCTGCTTTATGTCGGTATATAACAAGCGATTTCAGTCGTTAGAGAAGCCGAGTTGGTATGTCATCTGGTTCAGCTGCTTTATGTCGGTATATAACAAGCGGTGTTAGTCCTTTGAGCAGCCGGGTTGGTATTTCATCTGGTTCAGCTGCATTATGTCGGTATACAACAAGCGATTTTAGTCCTTAGAGAAGCCGAGTTGGTATGTCATCTGGTTCAGCTGCTTTATGTCGGTATATAACAAGCGATTTCAGTCGTTAGAGAAGCCGAGTTGTATGTCATTTGGTTCAGCTGCTTTATGTCGGTATATAACAAGCGATTTCAGTCGTTAGAGAAGCCGAGTTGGTATGTCATCTGGTTCAGCTGCTTTATGTCGGTATGTAACAAGCGGTGTCAGTCTTTTGAGCAGCCTAGTTGGTATGTCATCTGGTTCAGCTGCTTTATGTCGGTATATAACAAGCGATTTCAGTCGTTAGAGAAGCCGAGTTGGTATGTCATCTGGTTCAGCTGCTTTATGTCGGTATGTAACAAGCGGTGTCAGTCTTTTGAGCAGCCGAGTTGGTATGTCATCTGGTTCAGCTGCTTTATGTCGGTATATAACAAGCGGTGTTAGTCCTTTGAGCAGCCGAGTTGGTATTTCATCTGGTTCAGCTGCTTTATGTCGGTATATAACAAACGATTTCAGTCGTTAGAGAAGCCGAGTTGGTATGTCATCTGGTTCAGCTGCTTTATGTCGGTATATAACAAGCGATTTCAGTCCTTAGAGAAGCCGAGTTGGTATGTCATCCGCTCCAGCTGCTTTATGACGGTATATAACTAGCGGTGTCAGTCCTTTGAACAGCCGAGTTAATATGTCATCTGGCTCAGCTGCTTGTCTGTAAATAACAAACGGTGTCAGTCCTTTAAGCTGCCGGGTTGGTATGTCATCTGGTTCAGCTGCTTAATGTCGGTATATAACAAGCAGTGTCAGTTCCTAGAGAGGTCGGGTTGGTATGTCATATGGTCCAACTGCTTTCTGTCGGTATATCATGAACAAGCTGTGTCAGTCGTTACAGAAGCCGAGTTGGTATGTCATATGGTCGAACTGCTTTATGTCGGTATATAAAAAGCAGTGCCAGTTCTTAGAGAAGCCGAATTGGTATGTCCTCTGGCCCAGCAGCTTTATGTCGGTATATAACAATCGGTGTCAGTTCCTAGAGAGGTCGGGTTGGTATGTCATATGGTCCAACTGCTTTCTGTCGGTATATCATTAACAAGCTGTGTCAGTCGTTACAGAAGCCGAGTTGGTATGTCATATAGTCCAACTGCTTTATGTCGGTATATAAAAAGCAGTGCCAGTTCTTAAAGAAGCCGAGGTGGTATATCATTTGGCCTTATGCCGGTATATAACAAGTTTTGTCAGTCTTTCGAGCAGCCGAGTTGGTATGTCATCTGCTGTAGGTGCTTTTTGTCGGTATGTAACAAGCGGTGTCAGTCCTTTAAGCAGCCAAGTTGGTATGTCATCTGGTTCAGCTGCTTAATGTCGGTATATAACAAGCGATTTCAGTCCTTAGAGAAGCCGAGTTGGTATGTCATCTGCTCCAGCTGCTTTATGTTGGTATATAACTAGCGGTGTCAGTCCTTTGAACAGCCGAGTTGGTATGTCATCGGGTTCAGCTGCTTAATGTCGGTATATAACAAGCGATGTTAGTCCTTAGAGAGGTCGAGTTGGTATGTCATCTGGTCCAACTGCTTTCTGTCGGTATATTACAAGCGGTGTCAGTTCTTCGAGAAGCCTGGTCAAGCTGCTTTTTGTCAGTATATAACAAGCGGTGTCAGTTCTTAGAGAAGAGGAGTTGGTATGTCATCTGGTCCAACTGCATTCTGTCGGTATATCATGAACAAGCTGTGTCAGTCCTTAGAAAAGCCGAGTTGGTATGTCATATGGTCCAACTGCTTTATGTCGGTATATAAAAGGCATTGTCAGTCCTTAGAGAAGCCGAGTTGGTATGTCATGTGGTCCAACTGCTTCATGTCGGTATATAACAAGCGGTGTCAGTCTTTTGAGAAGCGAGTTGGTATGTCCTCTGGCCCAGCTGCTTTATGTCGGTATATAAAAAGCAGTGCCAGTTCTTAAAGAAGCCGAGTTGGTATATCATTTGGTTTTATGCCGGTATATAACAAGTTTTGTCAGTCTTTCGAGCAGCCGAGTTGGTATGTCATCTGGTTCAGCTGCTTGTCTGTAAATAACAAGCGTTGTCAGTCTTTCGAGCAGCCGAGTTGGTATGTCATCTGGTTCAGCTGCTTAATGTTGGTAATTAACAAGCGGCGTCAGCCCTTTGAGCAGCCGGGTTGGTATGTCATCTGGTCCAGCTGCTTTATGCAAGTTCAGGTCGATTACTAATAACTGTGAATATTTAACTAATACAAACAAGTCGGATGCAAGTCTCGTTTTCTCGATCAGAATCTTGCAATAGTTAATAAACAACATCATTGAAAAAAAGTTACGATAAAAAGGATGACTTGGGTTTCCAATCGTGAACCTTAACGCTATGATTTTTCAGCTTGTCCCGGGATTTGCTCGTTTGTTCAAATATTTATGATGTTGGCTTAAAAAAGATGGTATCTATAACTTCTTATTTGTTTAAACGATCTCTGAATCGACACTATTGGTTAGTCTAAGACTTATATATAGGTGCAATACCATCTGTATTATGTTATACTCTTGATGACCAAAGTGACCGAGTGGTCTAAAGCGAAAGCTTACGGATCATTGTGTCAATCAACACCTACGTTCGAATCCCACTCGGGCTGAACCTAACATGAGAAAGTTTGTCTGTTCGCTTGCGGAAAGGCAGTAATAATCTACGGTGTCTCCCTTTACCATTCCAGAAGTGACTGCTTCGATATAGACATCTTGAAGGGCGTTAAACACAATTTCTCAATTACACCCGTGCGTTTGAATTCTTATCCCAAGGATTTCGTAGTCACAAACTAAAAATCATTTTGAGAGATGAGCAAATAAATAATTAAATAAATAAATAAATAAATAAATAAATAAATAAATAAATAAATCAAACTTCGTAATAACGACAATGTTCATGTTTTATACCTTTTGGTATTGGAAGTATAATATAAATTTTATATTACATATCCTTTAGACCAAAAAGGAGACTATTGAACAATCAGTCGATGGCTCAGTGATAGAGCGTTCACCTAATTTTATGAACTTATTCAAACATGGTTTCTTGAAGCGTCTTGCATCTTTGCTTTATTTTATGAACTTATTCAAAAATGGTTCCTTGAAGCGTCATACATATTTGCCTTATGTTATCGACTTCTTCAAACATGGTTGCTTGAAGTGTAATTCATCTTTGCCTTATGTTGTGGACTTAATCAAACATAGTTCTTTGAAGCGTCCTACATCTCTGCCTTATGTTGTGGACTTAAATACTTTTATAATGATTTTATATTGGTTCACTGGTAAAGTAAGGTTTATTTCTTAATTTTTACATAGTGGACTACTGATTGTAAAATACCGAGATGTTTGAAGGCCGTGTACTATCATATCAATATCGTTCTGTGTTGGGAATTTATAATCAGTCATAGGAATATGTCATGGCCGCGTGGTCATAAGCGCGCGCTAAAAGATCACAGCACTGTACATAGCCGCCTGGACTAAATAGTTTGTCAATTACGGTGTTTTCCCCGGGATCTCCAGCATCCCTGAACTGACCATCTTGATGCAAGTTAAAGAATCTAACAGGAACGTAATCCACCATTTATCCCATCTACTCAAGTTTTTCTTTAAATAACTTGTGGGGTTTTTTTTTTTGGTTCATTTTGTTTTAGTTTTAGTCACCATTGTATATTGTAACTGCGACCGCGCGTGTGTGAACAACAGCAAAAACAAAAAAGTTTTCACGTAGTTTTTTTTAAATTGTGGTTGTATTTAGTCATAAATGTTTAAGTTATGCAATAAACAACCTAGTACCTATCAGTCAAAGAACCAGTCATACATTAAACTTGATTTAGTGCAAAATATCTTAAACTTATCAACCAATCCAATTGTGGAATTTCTTAAAATAGCGGCCAGAAATTTAACCCTGGTCCTCATGCGGATCTCGTTCGCATGAACCAGAATTTTACCTGAATAAGATATATGTCGTATTTTAAATTTTAGAATTTTTCAATACAATTTTCCTAAAATTTAGTTGTCTCATATTGAATTACTGAAAATGTCATTCGGATAATTCCACATTATATATAGTACATGGCTTTTGTAGTTTGTCTTATTACTGATTGATTATGAATCCTGCTCCAGAAACCAAAATGGCGCAGAAATTTGTTTTTCAAAAATATATGAATAAAATACAGAAGCAGACACAGGATTTTGCGTGGCGAATACGGTGAGAGCCAAAGGCTCGAATTCTAAAGAGGATCTGGAATTTTTAAAGAAAAAAACATTTTGACCTGGTTCGCAATAGGCCTTGCCACATAAGTATAAATCTGAAAGTCATGTAATTAAATGCTTGTCTGTGGCGTACGGTATTGGTGAGTAAGCACCTTGACAAATTAACGGGACCAATGACTAGCGCGAAACAATCGACGATAACTAAAAACAGGCTTTCTTTTGGATAAAGTCATTTTTTGCGAATTTTTTTCGTTATCCAAATACATTTAATTTAAAATGCATTTTATTCATTAAAAATGAAAATTCAATCCAATGTAACACTTTACACAAAAGAAAAGGTTAAATTCAATTTTGAATTATATTCAATATTTACAGTTTCTGAAAACATAACCATAAGAAAAGTCTGAATCTGGGAACGGGAGATAACTCTTGGGTGATTGTTGTGGGCCAAAATCTATTTCATATAGATTGTCACTCACAAGTCAGTGAGTCCTTTACAAGATAATTGTCATTTTGTTAAAATCTCAATTGTTTTGTCATGACTCTTACAATTTTATTCATCAATAAACTTTACGAAACATGACGCAAGGATCAAGGGAAGTTAAAAATATCGGAAAATAGGTTTCGCGAACGAATTTTCACCAAACTTTGTGCAATGATTCATTATACCACAGTTGGACAATTTCGTAAACGTTGTTCTTTGTCTACAAAGTTACAGTCCTTTAACTCTAACAGCTTTATTTATGAACTACTTTTGATGCAAAGCTTAAGTATTTTAGTAATATTTCAGGCTACCTTGTATGTCATAATAAGCGCACCACCTATCTTTAGGTATTACCCAATGTTCATTTCAAATTTTTGTCAGCGTTAAAACAATTTTAGCACTTTTGGCAGTCATTTCTAGGACGTCAAACTGTCAAGTGATTTATACAGTACATGTATTTTTACGGAATAAGAATTGGCATCATCTGTAATGCATTGTTTTTCCGTCACTGCGGTAGCTCAGTTGGTAGAGTAAGTGGAAGGTTGTGGGTTCGAGCCCCGGCCGGGTCTGACCGAAGACTTGAAAGTTGGTAGTGACTGTTCTTTCGCCAAGCACTCGGAATTACGAAATGAAAGTCACGGTTCTTTCGGATGGGAACTTAAAATAAACGAGGTCCCGTGTCATGGCAGGCATGGCACGATAAAGAACCCTGCTGTATAATGCCATCAGCGCAACGCACAGGCAAAATTTTTGCACTTTCGCCTATAGCTGGCGACGTCTCGATATAAGTGAAATATTCTTGACCGGGACGTTAAACACCATTACTCAACTCATTGTTTTTTCCTTTTACTTATTTTTTATTTTGTTTTATGATACAGCACCGGTATTGGTGTCTATGATGACTGCCAAGTAAAATCCAAATTTGTCCTTTGACGCTGTTATTTTGTAATTGTCCATAAAAGTAACCCGTAAACTCCAACAAAGCACGTGCATTCTTCTTTACCATGTATATAATTTTATTTTTAACCATCAATATATTATAGAATAAAAACAAATCAAATTTCAAAAACTACATAAATTTTGATAACACATGACAAAAACTATGACCTTATTTTTTTAAAATATCATTATCCATAGGAATGAGACCAATATCGTTTTTAAAAACTATAAATAACTTTTAATTTTTAGTTCATCTTCTAATAACTAAGATGTGACCACTTGCATGAGACAGACCTATCATCACTGTATCAATCTGTATCGATACACTACGGAATTATCCTCTTTATCAATTCTGTATCACTCTTTATCAATTCGTCTAGTTATTCTGTTTTGCTAGAGGTTTTTCCGATTAAACGATTGTTACCGTCTTTTTTTTTACCAATCGGATCACAGACAACAACCCTTCGTTTATGTTTTGACTGGTAAAAAGCTCTCAATGCGTTCTTCCTAAACAAGGGTATTTTTGGAAGCACTTTACCCGTCGAAAGACAAATGAAAAAAAAATACATTCTTTGATCTGATTGGTCACAAATAAAGGCGGGAAATTATGGGTTAATGGGAAAGCATCATGCTCAAGGGAAAATAACCCGTCGAAAACCAATTATGTCTATCAATGAGGCAAATTGCCTGGTGATATAAGTGAGAACATAGCGACATAATACAACGACAATGCACATACAATGTACAAAAAGAATTAGACCTTTACACTTAGCAGAATAATGAGAAAAGAAATGAAAACGTCAATGAAGTGAGGAAATGTATAACACGGATAGCGGTAGTCTGAATGTATGAACTAAATGCTGATAGAATTCGGCACAATATCCGGATCAAGCCACGTATACGGAGGATTCCGTTCCTTGTTTCTTTCTTTGATCTTCCTACTGATTTCTTTTATATCCTGTCGAAACCTAAAAATTAAAAATATACATATTATTGTGAAAAAATTATTATTCTTTTAATACTGTTAATTTCCACTGAAGGTGGAAACAATTCGAAACAATAAAACGTTTCTCCTAGCACTTTTTAAATGTTGAGCTCGATAATTTTTTTTTGAAAAATTAAATAATAACAATATATATAAACCATTTTAATTCGACTAGCATTACAACTTGCTCTGGAATTTATCTGCAACAAGTCTCATAATTTGATTCTTTACTTAAAGCAAAGTGCAACTTTGTTGTATATTATCCAACATATATTTGTAAAACTATATTAAACAAATATTTTGTAATATAATATTTACGGAAAACAAACACATCAAGGGTTGTTGGTTTCTTGTTTAATAAAACAAACGCTTACTTCCAATTGTCAAATTTTTGCATCTTTTATCATTTGTTGTAAAGAAAGTTTGTCAGTTCGCTTGCCGAAGGTTGGTGGTTTTTTCCGGGTACTCCGGTTTTCCCCCACCATCCTAGAACTGACCGCCTCGAAATAAGTGAAAGAATCTTGACTGGGGCGTAAAACACCATTACTCCACTCCTCTCATTTGTTGTAAAGAACGTGGAACAGGTTGCAATGTTGACTACTGTAGCATTAGGCATGCTTAAGCTATTTGTGACCAGAGCAATTTTTTTATCCTTTAAGAATTGATCCAAGAACGAGTTTGGGTATGCGTTAGATGTGCGATTGTGAATTATTGTCTGATATGTTCTATGGTTTTGTATCTTGTAAATTTGGCAGAATGTCAAGTCGGGTATTTTGTTGTTGTTGTTGTTGCAGCTGCTGCTTTTGTTGACACAATTAATATAACTGTACACGTATCACGATGGTATTTGCGTATTTATCACTCGTGATTCTTAATAAGATAAGCGTGATTTTCGTGCTTTTATCATTTAGTTTTCAGAAATACGTATAATGATGAGATTATAGATGTTCAAATCTTCTAGTAAATATAGGCACACCTGATATGAGCATAGGATGTGTAATATTCATTCATTCATTCGTCTTGCATAAGGCTTTTGTAGAAATTGGACGTTGTGTAAATACTTAAGCCCTTTCGAATCCACCATACAACTTTTTAACGAGGACATTGGACATGTAAATATTGACAGACCTGATATATATGTATAGAATGAATAATATACGTTCATTCGTCGTGCTTACAAATTGGGCATTATGTAAATATCAAAATCAACGGTACTTCTTTTTAACAAGAACATTAGACATGTTAATATAGAATTTTGATATTGTCCTTCAAAGTTCATTAGACTTTTGTCAAAATAGAAGTTCGTAAAACAAGCAACATATACAGGGTTTGGTGACCATGTGTACCGTAGTAAAGCGCGCAATAACGGATTACAGCGCCGCTCACTGCCTAGGTTCGAATAACGCTTAGGCCGATCCAGGGGGTGAGAATGTTTGTCGGTTCGCTTTCAGAAGGTCCGTTCTTGGGTACTACCTTATTTTACCACAATCTTAGAACTGACCACCTCTAAGAAAATAAAAATTTTAACAGAGGTGGGGGGGGGGGGGTGTTAAACACCATTACTTACCTCCACTCCACCTGCAAAATACACATAACAAACAGAAAATGCGCGTTTTAGTACTTGCACATACAGAGATATTATCTATCATAAAATAATTAACTTACTCGTCAACAATTTTTTTAGCTGGCGGATCGAATACATATTGCACTTCAAAATCTCCTAGATTATTTGTTCCCTTGCCACTCAGGATTTTTGTTACAACCATTATATCTAACGTTGTTGGTTTGTCTGGTAAACATTTCAAAACATCGGTTTCTGTCAAAGCTGACTGCAATTAAAATAAATTCACATAGAAAATTTTACAAAGTATGAAAATTAATCACGTCGCCATCTTAAACTAGTTAGTCACAATGTGTAAATGTATCCTTCTTGTATGTTTTGTTGGATCTGGGCACCGAATGGTCTTAAGTGCCAGTTGAAAAAACTGTAGTGTCCCTCATCCTTTATTGCAGTGTCACACGCCGCCGAATTCGAATTTCTCTCCGGGAGATTTTTTTGAGAAACCTTGCCCGTTTCCTTGCATGGTCTATGTTTGTTCTATTGCAGTGTCCCTCGCCGCTTATCGCAGTGTCACACACCGCCTTAGTCGAATTTCTCTCCGAGATTTTTTTTAAAATTTTTTGTGAAAAACCTTGCCTGTTTCCTTGCTTAGTCTATGTTTCTTTCACAATCATAGAATTAACCATCCCGATACAAGTTAAACACTGTTAACCGGGGCGTTGCTTCATCTTCACACTCAAACCTAATAATCTCTTTTTATTTTTAATTTTTAGGCTATATTATAGAACGAAATCCTTTTAGTTTAACATAAACTTATTTTCTATCAAAGTCAACTGATAAATTTGTTATAATTATAGCCATTAAAAACAATTTCATTTTTGTTAGAGTTTATAATCTCCGTCTACATCGGAGACTTTAATCTGATCTAACGAAAGAAAACCGAAATACACCAACTTAAAAATGAATTACATCGGCATTTATTATTATATTTATTATCGGCATGGAACAGCGAAAGATTAAAGCAGCGACAATGTTGCTTTAAAAAATTGTTAAAGCTTAAATCTGGTTGTGTTTTTTTAACCTTAATACCGTACACTAATTACCTTGTTCTTTGGCGGCACGCCCCGTACCAAGCCAGGATAATTTGGAGGGAATGCATATTCATCATACTGTGGAAAGTTTGTGGCAGCATGACCTACACTGCATGTGTAAATGATACATGTAAGTGTTTGGATAATCTGATCCGTGTTTTCAAATTTACCGTTTCCTGGAACACCCTGGAATAAATAAGTCAAAAATGAAGCACATACTTGGTAATAACCGAAGTTAGCAACTTACCACAAGAAAACAAAAGGAAATACTAAACGTCAAGTCTTTTTAACGGGTACATCGGAGCTCTTCCTATAAAAAAAAACCATCTAGATACATATTGCTTTGCCTTTTGCTGTTTCCGACGGGACATCTTACTTCCTCCAACTAATGGCTTTACCACGCCAACCAAAACGATTTGTTACCAGCATTAGGCAAATACAAACATTCACAGGATAAAATGAACCTGAATGTATATATTATCATAAGAAAAAAGCAAGTTGTAATTGTTATAATGGTTTATAGTTTTTCCACAAGTTAATGAAAAAAGGGGGGGGGCTGTTTTGCCACCGAGAACAAAAATAAAAAATAAAATAAAATAAAATAAAATAAAATAAAATAAAATAAAATAATATAAAATAAAATAAAATAAAATAAAATAAAATAAAATAATAAATAATAAAATAATAAATAATAAAATAAAAATATAATAATATCGTTGATTAGATTTTCAACTTCAAAGATTTTTCAAATGTTTAAAAGATTGCTTTTCTATGGTTAACGCATCATATATAAGGGAGTCATAGAGGAAACGCATTATATAATCCCAACTTTAAATCCCAACCACAGCATATCATTGTGATAAAACATATCTTATAGGGCGACCTTGTGATAAAACATGAAAATCGAATAGGGCGGCGTTGTGAAAACACCTGCATTAAAATTTTACCTTTAGTCCACAACCACCATCTTTTTCCTGTCGTTCTTTTGTTAATTCTAGAACCCATTTTTGTAATTCCCAGTCACCTGATATCTTCTCAGGGGTATCTGTGTATATATACATAAAAATTTAATCCTTGATTTCTTTTCTATTTTCTTTAAATAGAAAAGCAACATACTGTATTCAGTTCTGATGATCTTATACTACCGGGTTCTTGATACACTGGCAAACCGGATGAGAGTTGTTCATACAAGAATTTTTTACGAACATAAGGATGTATTACTTCTAGGGTTACACTAATTTTTGTCATACATCATTCTTACGCTTTGTATGTAGATTTTATGCTCGTGTTTATTCCAATACTGTACAGTTTTTATTAGAAATGGTTATATCTGTCAAAACCCTTAATATTTTTTCATCAACCTACTATAGACTTTAAAGTAGAACTACGAGTCCTTTTTTTACCCCAATCCAAGCCAGAAATAAAAAAACAATAGTTTGGTAATCCTTACTTTGCAATTTCGATCATTTGGGCATCTATTAACTTGGATTAATTTCTAACAGTTTTTTCATTGTTACTCATTTCCGATTATCAGTCAATAGCGGCGTTTTTTTTTAAAGCGTCGCAAGAGGCTCTTTCACTAAACGAATTTTTCAATTTGACAAATCAGATTACAAACAACAACTAAGTTTTTTATTTGTCCGATATAAAGTTTAAGGCGCGTCCTTCGTGAACAAAAAGCCTGTTGAGCAATGACAAATAAAAAATCCAATTAGTCACATAAAAGTTGGAAAATATCGGATAATGGATGAGCCTCTTGCTAAACGGAAAACAACCAATCAAATGTCCTTCGTGAACAAAAAGCCTGTTGAGCAATGACAAATGAAAAATTACATTCTGAAATCTAAATAGTCACATAAAAGTTGGAAAATATCGGATAATGGATGAGGCTCTTGCTAAACGGAAAACAACCAATCAAATACGGACATACATCTTCACGCTTTCTCAAGTTTTATATATATTTTCTAATAACCATTTTGTCATACTCACCGTAATATAAATGAACATATTTTTTCACATAGTTGTTAATAGCGTTGTATAGTAACAAGGCATCGTCTCTAAAGTGATAACCTGGCAATACCTTACCAGACGGACTGTATACCTACACAAATAATTAAAAAAAAAAATTACTTAAATGAGGGAAAGAAACCTGATAGTTTTCCAGACATATTACATTTATAAGAACCAAGAAAAATGACGAGCATATTATGCCTTGTTAATAATTAACTTATTTATTTATTTATTTTGGTGTTTACTTTGTTCTTTTGGCTAGTGACAATTATCTGTTTAATAGAAATAAAATATCATTTTATGCTGAATTTAAATTTTGGAGGAGAATTACAAGTTTACTTTTAAAATATTTTACTCCATAAGTGCAACAATGCTATTATCACTGACTTTAATGGTTGATTGAATGATTTAATGAGATTTTACGTCCCAGTCACTTTTATCGGGAAGTCACCAGCTGTAGGTGAATTGGCATAAATTTTGACCTTTACAGTGCACTCAGGACAATGGGCAAGGTTTTTCAACTTGCCACGCCTGCCCTGATACGGAGTATCGGTTTTCAAGGTCTCCTTCGAAGGATCTGGCGACTTTCATTGAAAATGCCGAGTGCTTGGCGAAAGAACAGACACTCCAATTTTTAAGTCTTGGTCAAACTCGGCTGGGGATCGAATTACCACCTCCACCACACTTTACCAAATCAGCTATCGTACTGGCGAGTTTAATAGTGGGTACTCATTACCAGCTCATTAAGACCTTTTTAACGCGGTGAAAGATGGTTAAGACATACTTAAAACTCAAGGCGTTTCACCGCTTTGGGTTCGTACCCGGTCGACCGCAAGTAAGAACGATTTTTTCCTTTTGTAGGTTTTTACTGGTTGGCTCCATACCAGTAAAATGGAGTGATTGGTCTGTGATGTTTATCTGCGACAATGCATCGCGAATGTATAGGCACTCTCAAGGTCGCCATAAATACTAGTACAATGCAGATCAGAAACATTTGCACACTTACACACCACAGGTAACTTCCGTTAAGACAACTTCTAGAGATTAACCCCAAAAAAATCTTGTCACGAACTGCTAAAAATTACTGATGTAACGTAGAACAATGTTCAACCAACCAACGCATTAGATCAAGAATAGAATTGAAAGAAAACCCACAGCTAAAAAAACGACATAGTTATACACCTGTACTAGCGTTATTGTTTTCTCTAAATTAACAAAGCATTAAAATATTTTACTTAATACTATTTAAAGATATCTGTATATTTAAATAGAGTAAAATTATACAATGCACTACATATAAGTGGAAGGATCAGAAATAGGATTAGTTGTAAGTACTTTCAAGGGCAAAACATCTGGTATACCTTTAAGACTGATTACTAATAAACGTACTTTGAGTACTGATAGCCTGGGATCTATACCCTTCATATTGTAAAGGACACTTAGTACTTTTGAATACTTTATCATAACTTACAAGACAAAAATCTTCAATCAAAAATTTTTATAATACCTTCTCTTTCTTTTTCAGGGGCCTCGGTGGCCGAGTGGTCTAAAGCACGCGCTTACGGATCACAGCGCCTGGGTTCAAATTCCACTAGAGACAGATCCTTAGTGTGAGAAAGTTTGTCAGTTCGCTTGCCGAAGGTCGGTGGGTTTCTCCGGGCACTCTCCCTTTTCCTCTACCATCCCAGAACTGACCGCCTCGAAATAAGTGAAACAATCCTGACCGGGGCTTAAAACACCAATAATACACACCACTCTTTCTTTTTCACCCAAGGTGTTCTATTATGAGAATGGGTGTTAACCAAATTTTTCTTAGAGAGTGTACTTAAATTAGAAAAATTAACAAGATATGTTTCAACACTATAGCAAGGCTTTCTAAAAACAGCACAACCAAATCGCCAAAGTCCAATTTTAGACATAGAATGATTTTTTTCATCTTTAAACCAATCATTTTTACCCAGGGACCCGTGGAAATAATTTTATCTATAGCTATTAAAGTAATATTAAATGCCTTTTTCTTTTTCTAGAATCTTTGGATAATATAAACGAACAATTCAAGACAGTCAACGAAAACTTTTTCGAAAAAAAATGCATTATATACATGACTTGGCTATACATCTTCTTTCCACGTGTAAAATTTGAACTAAATCGTTTAATAGAGCTGTATAAACCATTAAAAATTGTTCAGTTTCATATTTTCCCCGTTTATTTTAACAGTAATAGCGGCAATCTTAAATTCCAAAGGAGGCTGATTGGTACAATCATTAATTATTAATCCATCCAAGAAAACCTGAGCTATATGCTATTCAAATTGGCACATTGTATTTAAAAAAGCAGAAAAAGGATGAAGCACGAATGCAGGCACATTTTTGGATGCCATAAGCTCAGATGTAAATAAAGTCATCTCTGTGACATTGTAAGAGACTC
Source organism: Tegillarca granosa (assembly GCA_029721355.1). NCBI lineage: Eukaryota > Metazoa > Mollusca > Bivalvia > Arcoida > Arcidae > Tegillarca > Tegillarca granosa. Next base: position 17,375,558 of record CM056604.1, read on the forward strand.
AATTGTTAGTGTAAATTTTAGTAGATAAATCATCGTTGTTGTTTGTGTTGTGTGTGACTATGAAACAAACTTTTGTTTCATCATTGTGTTTGTTTTTATTTATTTTCAGGACAAAAAATCAATCAATCTTCCCAATAAAGTTTAGAGATTTATAAGTTGTGAAAAGTGGTTACTTATCTATTTAGTATAATCAACACAGAATATTCATCTTACCGTTTTGACTTGCATATTATGCGAAGACGACCCAACGAATTATGTTTACCCATGGAGAAAAATAATGGAAGAAGAGTACGAATTAACTGCTAAATATACCAACAAGCATCTGAAGAAAAACGTAACAACTGTTAAGAATATTTCCATTTAGATGTGTCCAATATAAACAGTTTGTTGAAATAGTTTTTATACTTACACCACGTTGTTTGAGATCTTCGGGAAGTGTGCCATGAACATCTAACCGCCACATTTCAATTCTGAAAGAAAAATACACATAATGTATTTAAAATGTAACCTCATGTACAAATTAGGGGCCTCGGTGGCAGAGTGGTCTAAAGGGCGTGCTTACGGATCACAGCGACGCACACCTCCTGGGATCGAATCCTACTCGGGACAGATCCTAGTGTGAGAAAGTTTGTCAGTTCGCTTACCAAAAGTCGGTGGTTTTCTCCGGGTACTCCGGGTTCCTTCACCTTTCCAGAACTGACCGCCTCGAAATAAGTGAAAAAATCTTGACTGGGGTGTTAAACACCATACTGCACTCCTTTCTGCTCATATACAAATTATTGTAATGCAGGTGTCATTCAAATAGCAAAAAATTATGCAAAGAACTTATAAACTAAGTTATGCAATATATGTTACAAAATACAAGTGGTACTGAAACAACTAAGATTGTCTCCTTAATAATGATGCCAGAAAGAAAAACCCAACCCAGAGGATATCTTTCAGAAACTATTCAATTATAATATTGGTATATATGAGTCCCAGCTTTGCTTCTTAATCATTCAAACTTTAAATTTTGCTTTCATTTACAAAAAAAACTTGAATTTTTCTTAAAAAAAATTAGTTACTGCTCCTCACTCTCCATTTTCTCAGAAGATGGGCGCAGTGCTTAAAAAAAACTTACCCTCTCCTAATTAATTCAAACATTCCAACTATTCCACTATTCATTGTTTTATCTACCCAACCATTTGGTGATACCAACAACTCTAATCCTCTCCTGTGGGGAAATAAAACATAAACTTACCAGTCCATGTCCAAATCACAAACGACCCCCCCCCCCCCCCCCAACACCGAAAACAAATAAAAACATTTACCAAATTCTTATTACAAATATATTTTAGAATGAAGTCATGGCAATTTTAATTGCATAAACAGCAAAAATGGATTTGTTCAAATGAAAAAAACATCGTTTGCATGTGGATCAAGTGTACTGATTAAATCTTAAACATTAGATATTAACGCTAATCCTTGGAGAACCTCAGAAGTTTCTTTGCACTTAATGAGTTAAAATCAAATTTCAATAACTGAATAACTGCTTATTGTCAAGTGCCTTGTGGCACTTATAATCATTCTGTGGAGATTGAAATTTGCCATGTTTGAAATGTATTCTAAATCAGGATGTATATTTCATGTCACTGATATTTTTTAAGAAATGTAATTTCGAAGTCGGGTAGCATACTTACGTGTTAATAGCTATAAGATACAGGAAATGAGGGGCTAATAACTTAAATATGGGATGGGACTGGGAGAGATTTCTGTGAGTGACCACGGTTACTCCTTCCATAAGTAAATGAGTAAAACCTGAAAAAAAGAAGGAAATGTTTAAATGAGCCCATAGATTCAAATGCTTTTACGCCCAGACCAATTTTGTAACATTAGGACCAGCCTTAGTTGGATTCGAACTCTGGGGAGAGGGTTAAAATTTGTAAGCTGGCGCTCTAAGCCATTTGGCCACAGAAGCCCGCATGTAACTAACTTGTTTATATATACACAGTGTAAATTAGGATAGCTTTTAAGCTGTTTGTTTGCCTTTTTATCGGTCATCGTAAAGTCTTCAATGAGCACTTATGTTTATTTTGCCACTTAAATCACTGAGGTCTATCAAAAACATAACTATATCTGTAGATAATTTCAAATTGAAAATATGTCTTTTTATTTAATTTAAAAATAATCTATAAATTTTTCAGAGATTCTTATACAAAAACAAATTTACTACAAATTTAAACTTAATCTAAAAGCGAACAGTCTGGAGCCGATTGAAGAATGCAAGCTTGTGTCAAACAAACAGGAATTTTAAATGTCAGTAATAATTTAGCTGACGAAATTTGTATAGACTAAATACTAGTACTTTGTAAGTTAATTCCAATTACTTTGAACCCAGCTGTAGCTACATACCGGTATTATAGGTCTGATTAAAACCCACCTAACACCTGGTAATTCTAATCTTAAAACGGAAGATAAACCTACCAAGATGTGTAAGTGCTTGATGATAATGTGCATCGGCGTTATTGTACCAGATTTTGGCCATCATCCACGTATATGGTGGATCAGTTGGTAGAAACACCTACAAAATATTAATATTGGTCATAATTAAACTCCAAAGTGCACTGACCCCAAGTATCCCACTGGTGTTATCAATCATAAGGCATTTAAATATAAAAACACATATTATATTTGTAGGTTGGGAAACACATTCAGATAGATAACTGCTTTTTTTAAAATTTAACTATTTGTGTTTCATTTTTCTAGTAGTTGATATCATCATAAATCAAAATAATTATAACTGTTTTATAAAACAGATAAAAAATACTCCCTCTCACATATCATTCCATCTCAAGGAATTAGTACTTCTGGGTGTTAAGATACATTGTAAAAGGTATCTGTGATCGAAAAATGGAAAAATAATTAAAATACAGACAATTACATGTATCTATATTTATTTAAACCTTTTGGTCTGTCAGACACCCATCTCCTCCCCCACCCCTTTATCTCTTAACACTTACCGGATTGTCGTCTGCCTTTTCTTGAAACAACTGTATTGCTATAGGTACTAAATTGTTGTTGCCATTCACTAAGAATAATGCTATGGGTGAACACATCTGAAAAAAAGAGCAATTTTGGGGGGAATTTTTGAAAATCATTTAATACGTAAATATTTTAATTGTGATAAACTATTAAATTATTTATAACGATCGCTATTTGTAAAAACATTTCATTACTCTCAACAGTTGATCATGAAGTAAGGCAATGAAAGCGCCTTACCTAAAACTACTGGTGTCACTGAACAGTTGTTACAGAAACTGCTATAAATCGGGATTTTTATCGGGGAGAGGCGACATTTCAAATTTATCTCGTACTTACATATTCGTAGGGTCTAATATGCTTTTTTAATGTCTGTTTAACTATCTTTTATTTGTTGTTTCATGTTCTTGGTTGCATTAGTTGTTGCAAAGTTAGTGTTTCAACTTTAAATCTTGTTTCTTTGATTTTGATTCACGAAAACTAATGATTGTGAAAATGGTTTATGATTTTATAAATCAGGAAATTTAAGCAAAAATCTTTATTTTAAATGCAAGAGAAATCAAAATAAAATATTCACAAAAGCTTTATTTCATGCCTTTTGTTGCATTTGCGAAATTATGCGACAAAATTTCCAGACTTACAGAAACCAATGGTATTAATGCAACTCTTACATTCCAAATGATTCAGATAAAGAAATTAATCAATGAATTAATACGAATATTGACCTCTATTGACTTTTTGTATGGATCACTCGTTTATTTAAAACTTTAATAATCATTTAGTCCCTTGTAAAGGATGATTGCCGACCATACATCCTATTTTGCAATGCATTTAGATTGATTACTTTGAATGTAGACTTTTAAGTAGCATTCAAATGATTTTATATTTTATTGAATCCTTTGGCCACTAATAATGTTACCGACATAATATTAATAGAGTTTGTTTCATGTGGAGTTTATATTCAATGCAATGTGAGTAGATCTCTTTACAAGTGCCTTAATGAAAAACAATTTCAAAAACCAGAGCCGAGCTTATTATACCCAAGTGTGACTGTAATTAGTTTAGTTAGATATGCTCGTCTAACATGCCCAATCGAATATCCCAATATTATTAATAAAACTGCAGTGGAAGCAAACTTAGAAGTTAAAACATCAAATGTGTATTTGTTAGATTATTTAATAATACAATTTTCTTATTTATTTTTTTAATTCTCTTGAAAAATCATCAAAATAACTTTTAAATGAAACTGGACTATCAGTTGTGCAACATTAATTTCTTGACCGATGATTGGATGTCTTCAAATAAAATTTTATTTCCAGCAGCTTATTATGTACTTTAATCCATGTTTAATTGAGTTACTGTAAATCAAATGATAAAACATAGAAAATCGATCAGGATTAGTAATATTACTCTTACCTAATATTTTGATCACATGAATACATTAATAGCAAAACCTCATGCACCAAAAATTAAAAAACAATAATTATATTATTCATTTCACATGGATATATAATAATCAAAGGTACTAGATCCTAGCCAGCAAAAATAATGGGATGGCATTGTGTTTTCTAGACATGTTTCCTCGGTTACCAGTAATCTAGCCGACAATACCTGCAAAATTGCTGATGCGGTTTTATACATAAATACAATCATCCCAAGCAATTATTCTACCATAATAGTTAAAAAAAGACCAAATATTGGATATATATGTGCTGGAAAGAAATTGACAATCACAGAACAAAGAACAGATTAAATTAAGTCTAAAGCTCAATCAACCCTGAAGTTTTACTTACAATAAGTTCTTCACTTTTACATGGTAAACCTTTCAATATTTCTAGATCTACGATAAACAGACGTTTAGCTTCTATGACCTGCTTCAGATTCCATCCTTCCAAAAATGGTTTCAGCATATCGTCTGTAACACCTAGTCTGTATAAGAAAAACACGTGCTTATTTTTCTTTACAAACCGGAAATTCACTGTCGTCTGCTATGTCTGACTTTTTGTTAAAAAAAATCAAAAGCAGCAGACGACAACAATATCATGAAAATAACAAGTTTGATAAACAACAGTTTAATACTTCAATTTAAATTCATTTCCAGATCAAGTATATATTTGTTTTCATGATAATCAGTTAATAAACTCATTAGGGCCTAATTGATTGTAACCGAACATTGAGGTAAGGGTATGACAAAGAGATTGAAAGTAAAACGAAATATGCTTTAGAAATTAAGATAATAAAAATTTGTCACTCTCACAAAGTACATAGCCACCATTCACATTATGCATTATTAATATTTTTGAAAATCAAAAAGTATTTTAAAATCAATCTTTTGGAGATTTTTTATGGTAAATGGTACTTTTATATAGAAGAGTTCACAGAAAATTACATTTATTTAAAGTTTTTGTCCAGAATGCATGTAAATAATTTATGAAACATAAAACAAATCTTGTTATTTTCAAATCCTGTATATGATACCCCTAAGTCATCCAAATATTGTATATCATTACCAGTTTGCAAAATTAAATGATAAAGATAAAAGTATTTGCACGATTTTAATTTTTTTGAAAAATAATGAAGTAACACATAGTTATAGACTGACACAGTAATTCCTGTTCATTGCAAAATTGACAGTTAAAAATTATATGATAATGTTATGTTGTTATATTTGTGCCATTAAACGAGTTATTTCCCTTTGTATTAGCACTTGCCTTAAACTGAATTTAATCAATTTTAAAAATTGATAAAGGACAGTGTTTATACATAATGTATGGTTTGGTAGTCCTTTGGCTTGTAAAACGAAATATGTTACTAAACTGTTTTAAACAATTAAATTGTATTATGGTTATAAACGTTAACAAACAACAACGAAAACAAAACTCACTTTTCTGGGATTTCTGTACAAAGTTTTATAATTGAGTGATTCATACTTGAAATTCTTTGTAATCCAAAAAACAAATCATTACTCCATCGCTTTGTCCCCTTTAAAATAAATTATTAGTCAAAAAATTCAATATTAAGTCTATGTAATGTGATAAAAAATAGTCGTTGGTAATAAGATGTACTCTGGTTTCCCTACCATCTCTGAACTGACCATCTCAATCCAAGTTTAAGACTAAAAACCCAAGTGAAGGGTCGGTCAATATGGAATTGATACAGTACCAAAGTTACAAAATTTAAAAACATAAACTTACTTTTATAAGTTTGCTTTACACTTACTGCAATAATGAACATTAAATAAACTATACCACTTGTAATTATAAAATACAAACTATTTCGAAGTTTTGAAAATTCTGATTTTATAAAAAAAATACCCAAAACTCATACAGGCTTGTCAAACATGACCCACAAAAAAAAAAAAAAAAAAAAAAAAAAAAAAAAAAAAAAACTTCTTGGATGATTTTAGTATCTACCAAATATGGTCCCCAAACTAGTGCATTAATAAGTATCCGGATGTAATTTAAATGTATCAGGGATAGGTTACTCGAGACTATCTTAATTGTTATATATATATGGAAAATAACCACATGCTGTGTTGTGTCTGTATCATTTTCAGTCTAACAAAAACCTTCTATCTACAGGGTCAATGGGGAACCACCTTTACAAAGAAAAATACATTTCAATTTGATCTTGACTGGGTAACTTGAAGCTATAAAAGACACAAAAAACTTTAACTTTTAATAAACATATATTCATGTAGGTATAAAAGTATTCCTAACAAGCTCATGATAGCTTTCGGTTACCTATTCCTTGTAATAAAATATGTATGTTCGAGAAGGCACTGATAAATTAGAATACTAGTATTAGGTCACATCTTGATGGGTTTAGTTCAAGCTGTATACTTCTAAAGATATCTCATTCAATCTAAAATCAAAAACATTTTAACAAGATGTACCATACTTCTATTAAAACCAGAAAACGTTGTAATTGGTTCTATCTGATTGAGAACAGGTACTTCTGTTGTTGATAAAATGATTAAATCTTTAACTCCGTAATCTCACGGGGTAAACTTAAAACACGTTTATATATATATATATATATATATATATAACTTAAACTTACATAGGGTTCATTAAATATTTCTTTTGTATATATATTCTTCAGTTGGGCCAAACTGTCCCATTTGCCGGTTTGTAACTTAACGATCTTACTAGCAGTAATTAACTGGATTTTTGTTTTGGCAATATTCCACTGAAAAAAAATAAAATCGAATTTATTGGTTGGTAACATAATTTGAAGCGGTCAAACAAATGAAACATGAACATTAATCAATTTCAAAGACATCGCTTAAAACATCAACAGTGTAGGTTGCTGTTAATAGAATTTGTTATAGTGTTTAACATCGAATCAAACATTTTGCAGCTTTTCGCATAGAGACAATTGATTCTGATTTATTTCACTGATGTTTCATAACATAAGTTCATGCGTTGCGTGGGTTTCTGTAATTATGTACTAATCTGCACTAAATGCCGGCCTTTAGAATGCCAGCACACTCGCCCGAAATGCCCAAGATAAGTATATATCGAATCATACTAACCATTCAGCCTAAGACAAGAAAATCCATTGTCAACTGCGTTTGCACGTACGGGTTTGAACCACCAAGTTAAGACATCATTGGGTTTTGAAACCTAGGCTATGCATTGACCACTCGGCCACCGCACCCCTAAAGCTAAGAAACATGGCTGTACAAGCTAATGCGCGGAGGCTTCACGCACTTAATTAGATGCTAGAAAATGTACAGTAATTAAAGATAGCAAACTAAATGCATTGTTCTGTCTTGGTTGTTATATTAAAAAACTTTCCGTCTCAAATTCGACATTTACCTTATAATCAAATGAAAACTGTTCATCTTCTGGTATCTTTTTCACCTGAAAATAAATAAATAAATAAATAAATAAATAAATAAATAAATAAATAAATAAATAAATTTAATTTTTTATTGTACAAGTTTATATACAATGTACTTTTTACTATGCCCGTATGTTCACTTATTCACTTTTCGGCATTTTCTGTGACAAAATGCGTGCCAATGTTAATAATTAGAAATACTATTGCAATTTTTTTTATAACCGACAAAAAATAATCACATGATACCCAGAACAACAACAACAACAACAACAACAACAATAATAATAATAATAATAATAATAATAATAACAAGAGGCCCATGGGCCTTAACGCTCACCTTAGGATATGTCCAAAATTGTTTGCAAAGTGCAATAGACAATATATTCAGTACAGAAACTTTACAAGTTTTCTCAAGTTAAGAACTACCACAAAACTTAATCAGAAATATATCCAGTATCATTTCATTTATAAGTAGCTTATATAATGTGCATGAAGTAACTGTAGTGCGAGTAATTTCCAAATCATTAACCAATTTCACTATACTTATCCAACTATGTCCTTGACCTTTGAACATATATGACCTTGGCATGTCAATACTTACAATATTCTAATATACATTGCCTTTACAAAAAGTTAATAGTTTTCAAGATAATTAGCAATTTAAGTCTTCTTTTGCAGCTGTGACCTTGACCTTACAACATATGACCTTGAACCATATATCAAAATGATTGTCATATCAATACCTACAATATTTTAATATACATGCCTATAATAAAAGTTAATAGTTTTCAAGATAATTTGCAATTTGTCTTCTTTTGCCGCTGTGACCTTGACCTTTCAACATATGACCTTGAACCATATATCAAAATGACCGTCATATCAAAACTTCAATATTTTAATATACATGCCTATACAAAAAATTAATAGTTTTAAAGATAATTAGCAATTCAAGTTTTCTTTTGCCGCTGTGACCTTGACCTTTCAACATATGACCTTGAACCATATATCAAAATGATCATCATGTCAATACCTACAATATTCTAATATACATGCCTATACAAAAAGTTGATAGTTTTCAAGATATAGTGACAAAAATATAATTTTTAGCAATTTCCCCACTCAGAGCCTTACAATATCCCCATTTTGAGCCCCATGGCTACCATTTGTGCAAATCTGAAAATAGATGACCTAAGGATGTTATAAATGAAATAACTAAGGTATATCTCTTGTAGATTCAGAGGAGAAGATTTTTAAAGTTTTTCACTTTTTCCCCCCTTATGGGGCCAAAGGGGACATAACTCCTTCATTTGTGCAAATCTGAAAGGGCGCCACCTGGGCATGATGGTTACCAAGTTTCATTAAATTTGGCCCAGTGGTTTTGGAGGAGAAGATTAAAATGTAAAAAGTTTACGCACGACGCACGACGGACGACGGACGAAGATGGATAGCAATAGCTCATCTGAGCTTTCAGCTCAGGTGAGCTAATAATAATAAGGCATTGGTCATACAAAAGAGACAAATTTACTTGCAACTCTATTTTATCTGAAATTCTAAGATGCGACTGTACCAAAATACCAATGTCTTGGTTAATCAAATGATTGGGAAACTTCTCCAGAAAAATAACTTCAAAACTAAAAAAAATTGCATAGATCTTTACATGTATCTCATTCGTTTTTTTTTAAAATATATAACTTAAAGTTTTTTTTTTGACAATAGACCCTAAATTTGGAAAATGCGAGAAAAAAATAACATCAATAACTAAAAGAATCTTTTTAACATTAAGTTTCTTTTTTATTGGCAACAGAGTTTAAAATGATTTTGTAACTATGTGTAATTTGATCCAACTTTCTAGTTTGACGATTGTTATTTGAAAAAAATGAGCTACAGAATGCAAACATACAACAATGAAACGTCAGGAGTAAAACATGACATAGAATACGTATAATCACATCATTGTTAAGTCCTGATTTTGGACGGAAAATGAATTGTAAGAAAATATCAGTGTTGAAACCCTACCATTACATAACTTGTTAAAGGTCATACATTGACGATATGGATGTGAATCAACTATTTATTAGGTAATGACAAAAATAAGTGTCTTTGGACGTGTTATAAACTCACGAGTCGTGCAAGAAGTGTGTGTGTGTGCGTGCGTGTGTGTGTGTGTGTGTGTGTGTGTTAAATCGCGATAACGCTGAGAACATTTTTAAAAAAAAGTAACAGCATGGGGCGGGCAGCGCGTGAGTTTGAAAAACTTATGGATAACATACAGACCGGAAATCGACAGCAAATTCCTCTAGACAATGCTATATATACAACTGAGCTCAGTGTTTAAAGTATTATTTCAACCAGAATACAAAATTTTGACTAAACATACGGTTTGATAAAATTTATTAAGCATATTATCGAAATCCTCATCAAAATATCCAATGTGCTTTCACGTTAATTTTACTTTATCACTTTGCCGCCATCTTTGTGCTACATAGGTAGAGAGAGATTATGTTTTGCGAATAATGCTCTCGGTGCACGTTCTTGTTGTTATGGTGAAATTCCGATACGAGAATGATGATCTTGCTCCGAGACCATCAAGCCCAAAGGCGAGATATATTTTCTAACTCAGAGTTGCGAAAAAGTTGTGTAAAATCGCCATTACACTGAGAAAATTTTTATTAATAAACAACAAAGAGGCAAACAGCGTCTTATCCTATTATTAAATGAAAAATATTTAGGATTATATTCTACCAGTTCTATGTATAATATGAAAGCAGAGCAAAAAAATTCAAAGCAAAGTTTTCTTGAGCATGTCATTATTTAAAAACAGATTTGGGCCAGACGGACAAATCCTCCAACTTTGACATTATCTTATATACAATTAACGGAGTTAAGTATAGTTATATTATACATGCGGTTTGTAACATTTATTGAAGACATCGAAATTTTCACGGTCAAAATTCAATTTGACTTTATCACTTTGCCGCCATCATTGTGTTTCATGTTCTTGTTACAAAGGTAGAGTGAGATTTTGTTTTGCGAACATTGCTCTCGGAGCACTATCCTATCTGGTTATTAAGGTGAAATTCCGATAGGAGAATAATGTTCTTGTCCCCGGGAACATCTCGCCAAAAGATACCCATAGATATATATAGATACAACAAATGGTACACAAATACGATACATTATATTTTTGTTTAAACATACAATGTGTTATTAATGTTTCCCAAGCAATTTGTTGACAGAAATAAAACTTACATCGCATTTACTTAATTACCCTGGTGAATTTATATAATTTATGACATTGTTTCTTATCAAATTGTTGAGAAATTTTGCCTGAGGGAAAATCAATTTACAAGTTTTAAATTATGATGTAATAATAATAAAAGTTAAAATACTAATATGTTGTGACATTTTATGTATAAGTGTTACATCATAGAACATTATCTGAATTATACTAAGATTGCTGATGAAGGAATGGGCCGCAAATTATGCAATTAAATGTCAAAATTCCTTACATAAGAACTTACAGAGCAATACTGTATCTGTTCAATATCAATTTGTATAGTATCTGCCACCTGCACGAGAGAGAGAGAGAGAGAGAGAGAGAGAGAGAGAGAGAGAGAGAGAGAGAGAGAGAGAGAGAGTATGTTGTAGACAATTGTTGTGTAAAATGCAAAAGTTCACTAAGTAAAATATAGGAATGAAGAAAAAAGGAATAAAGAATAGGAATGCTGTGAGCGAATGTGAAAATCCACTATAGGTGAACTCAATAAATTCTAATATTATGGTATCCAGGAATTTATAAAAGGCGGAGTGGCAATCGCACTTAACCCCAGACGGAAATCGTTCTTGATAATATACATGTTAACGAAAAGCAGTGACATACATGATTTTTTAAAAAAAACCTTTCTTTCTCCCTGAATTTGTGGAAAAACTGAAACAGTATTATTATACATAATGCTGTAAAATCGTGTAAATCGTTCCAATACAAATATGTCAAAAAGAAACGAAGCAACATACTGGAGACTTTTTTATAATTGTGGTATTTTCTTGTTACTTTTTGCTTGATTTAAACCGAGTTGTTTTTGATGTAAAACTTATTTTTATTCTGTGCTATTTTTGCCGTCTTTTTCTCTGTGCTATGCTTTTTTGTGATATGCTTTATTGTGCTGATCCATTATCTACATCATCGTATTGTTATAATTCTACAGTCGATTTTTAGAGCTCAATAGATCTGTTAATTCTTGTACATTGTATTGTATTCACTTCTAAATACAAAGCCTTTGATTTCATTTGAACCCGTTTTAAAATAGTGGGACAATTTTGCATGTTTTCTGAATTATCTTTACAATCAAAAGTATCCAAGAGTGAACGATAAAAATCTGCAAATCATGTGTTAGTAGATATTTCTTATGGCACATTTTTGTCTAATTCAGTGGTAACTTACAAAAATTCGTATATTTCCTGTCATGTCAAACAGGCAGATTGGTGTAAATTCCCGTCTCGGCATCGTTTATATTTGATATAGATACATTTCACGTGCGCGTGAGGGTGTGTGTATTTATTTAACTAATCATGCTTTTTAAGTCTAAATTTCCTACTCTGTGTGAAAACAGAAACAACAAGGGTTAAACCACAAGTGGACTCAGTGAAATCGAATTAGAAGCACTGAATTTAATACACCGCGATAAGTTTAACAGGTGTGTGGGTGTTTAAGTGGTTTTAACTAGCAAGCTAAATCTAAGTTTATCTAAGGTATTTTAGATTAACAGCCTGATATATATCAGATTTACTAATAGCACAAGCAAAATAACTCTACGTGAGTACTTCAAGTTATAAAGGTGTAGAAGTTGTTTTTATTTGAATTTTTAAGTGTGATATTGACATTATCAGTAATTTCGAAACATAAAGAAATACTAGTACATGTATCTCATGTTTGGGTATGAAGTCTTCCCATTTATTTCCTACATTCCAATATTATCTCTTTGTATATCATGGGTATAATCTGATATCATCCGATTGTCCGATATCTGATATCATCCGAGTTTTACATAAGCAAATTATTACTATTATTATCATTATTATTATTGAATTAGTAATAAGTTGAAGTACATCTTATTGATATAGTTTTTCTGTAATATAGGTTGAACCAGTCTATACTTTCTCTCTTTAAGCCGAATGTCAGATTGAATGGTTCTCATGGCCAGAACATCTTTATCAGACACTTCGTCACGAACGTCTTTACATGTGGATTTATTTTAATGGATCGTTTTCACCAGTGGATTTATTTAAACAAACCGTTTTCACCAGTGGATTTTTTCTAATGGATCATTTTCAATGACTAGTTTCATTAATCCAATGGAGTTATTCTAATGGATCATTTTTACCAGTGGATTTATTCTAATTGATATTTTTTCCAGTTGGTTTATTCTCATGGATTGTGTCCACCAGTGGATGTATTCTGGTCTATAGTTTTCACAGGTGGATTTGTTATCAATATTTTACTAATGGAGTGGTTCCAATTGATCTTTTTCATTAATGCATTAGTCCAATGGGGGTCTTTTTTACTAGTGGATTGTTTCAAGAGTCAATTTTATTAGTAGGATTAATAAAAAGATCATTTGAAAAGGGTCGTAAAAGGGTCGCTTTTGGTCGTTCAATAGGGTCACCGTTACAAGTTCCTTTGTTTTGAATGACCTTTTTGTTACTGGACCTACAGGATCGTTTTCGCCAGTGATCATGTTCTGAAAGATCGGTTTTACTAGTGGATTTGTTATGAAGGACCTATTTTACCAATTAATGGTTGGTGGGGAGTCGTTTTTCACCAGTGGATTCTTTCTAAAGTTTTTTTTTTTTTTTTAATTTAAGGTTTGTAGTAAAGGACCGGCGTTTTCAAGAGTGAATTAGTTGTCAAGGATCTTTTAAAGAGCAAATTAGTTGTCAAGAATCGTTTTCCACCAATGAATTTGTTGCGAAGAATTTTTTTTCCACAGTGGATTTGTTCTAAAAGATTGTTGCGTTCTCTTGTATCATTATACTAGTTTCATTAATTCATAGGGTTTCAATTCAATTAAAATTCAAATTTAATTCACTTTATACACTTCATTAAACCAATGGAGATGGTATAAGAGATAACATATTTACAAAATTTAAATGCACTTTGTCATTTACATTCGATTTTTACAATAACATTGACAACGCATTATACACGATGATTGATATATACATCACATCTCTCTCTCTCTCTCTCTCTCTCTCTCTCTCTCTCTATATATATATATATATTTATATAGATAGATAGATAGATAGATAGAATTGTCATGTGCTACTTTTGAATTGTATTATTTTATAAAAATTCAAAACTTTTGATTTGAGATTTTTAATTAAATAAGGAATATTTTGATTTTATTATTACCTAAAGTTCTACTTTTACTTAAAAACTTATTTTCTACAATTAATCTTTTTCATTAATTGCATTATTTGTATAAAGATTTATTCAAGAAGCGGTTTATGTAACAAGTCGGCTTTAGAATGAGTGACACCTCGAATTGTCATGTGCTACTTTTGAATTGTATTATTTTATAAAAATTCAAAAGTAGCACATGACAGTATTGGTAGAGAAAGTCGAATCAAAAACAGTTTCGTTAGTTATTATGTACCAGACCGCTGGATTCTAATATACTGTTACTGAACGTATGCGCTTTAAAACCTGCATTTCACTCATAATATCATCAACCCATATTCACGTCCTTCACTGCCCAGGCACTTCATTTCACCCATAATATCATCAACACATATTCACGGCCTTCACTGTCCAGGCACTTCATTTCACCCATAATATCATCAACACATATTCACGGCCTTCACTGTCCAGGCACTTCATTTCACTCATAATATCATCATCCCATATTCACGTCCTTCACTGCCCGAACACTTCATTTCACTCATAATATCATCACCCATATTCACGTCCTTCACTGCCCAAACACTTCATTGCACTCTGAATATCATCAACCCATATTTTCGTCCTTCACTGCCCAGGCACTTCATTTCACTCTTAATATCATCTACTCACTTCATTTCACTCTTAATATCATCAACCCATATTCACGTCTTTCACTGCCCAAACACTTCATTGCACTCTTAATATCATCACCCATATTCACGTCCTTCAATGCCCAGGCACTTCATTTCACTCTTAATATCATCTACTCATATTCACGTCCTTCACTGCCCAGGCACTTCATTTCACTCTTAATATCATCTACTCATATTCACGTCCTTCACTGCCCGAACACTTCATTTCACTCATAATATCATCTACTCATATTCACGTCCTTCACTGCCCAGGCACTTCATTTCACTCATAATATCATCAACCCATATTCACGTCCTTCACTGCCCAGGCACTTCATTTCACTCTTAATATCATCTACCCATATTCACATCCTTTACTGCCCAGGCACTTCATTTCACACTTAATATCATCTACCCATATTCACGTCCTTCACTGCCCAGGCACTTTATTTCACTCATAATATCATCACCCATATTCACGTCCTTTACTACCCAGGCACTTCATTTCACTCTTAATATCATCAACACATATTCACGTCCTTCACTGCCCAGGCACTTCATTTCACTCTTAATATCATCTACTCATATTCACGTCCTT
Source organism: Tegillarca granosa (assembly GCA_029721355.1). NCBI lineage: Eukaryota > Metazoa > Mollusca > Bivalvia > Arcoida > Arcidae > Tegillarca > Tegillarca granosa. The sequence continues at coordinate 17,391,093 of CM056604.1, forward strand.
CACTGCCCGAACAATTCATTTCACTCATAATATCATCTACTCGTATTCACGTCCTTCACTGCCCAGGCACTTCATTTCACTCATAATATCATCAACCCATATTCACGTCCTTCACTGCCCGGGCACTTCATTTCACTCTTAATATCATCTACCCATATTCACGTCCTTTACTGCCCAGGCACCATCTTGCCATTTCAAAACTATTACACTTTTGCGCTATTTAGACCTTAAATCCATTTAAGGCATGGGGATATGTTACTTAAACCTACTTGTATGATCCATTTTTATCAAGATCATAGGCTCCAATTTGACAATCCTTAAAGCTGCATTAAGGTTATCAATTTTCTGAATTTTTTTTGATTTTCTAAAAATATATTTTTTTAAAAATAGATATCTTCTAACCACGATCCGTGACATTCATTTTCTAAAATTTCATTTCTTTTAGCTGTAAATAAACGGAATCCTCTGACCGGTTGGTCAGAGTTTTACGATGGTAATTATGAGCTTGGAGCATGCGCACGGATCATGTCGGATGTACGGAAAAACCCTAGAACCGAAAGTGAAATATAACAGATTACATTAATTGTCCTTCATTTATATCCGGATGTATTTGAAATGGTGTTTTGTATCCCTTACTAAGTCACAAATGACAAATTCAACGAAGTTCTGTGTTTAATTTATCGTATTTCACCGTTTTGAAAGTTGTGTTTAAATTACCCGGGTTTTTGATGACGTAACCATGTTCTAATATTAGATCCTAAATGCTGCATCTCGATGGGTAAATATTGTGATTTCTGCATTTATTCGAGCTTTTATCGTTGAACCAAATGTAACATTGTTCATTAGGAACATCATTAGTTAGATTAGTACCGTTTTAATTTTTTCTTTGGAAAACTTAATGCAGCTTTAATGTACAGACCTCCATTATAATTTATAACTTTATACATTCGTCCTATGATAATAAAACATGATGCCTCAAAATCTTACGTAACTGATGTAAACTTTAATTACATACTGGGTGATTTTCTTTAAAGTCAGGTATTTAAATTTTGTAAATTTTTGTATTAATTCGAGGGTATATTTTTAAAATAAATTTACTTTAAATTTTTTACAAATGTGCCTTCGTAGTATAGGTATTAAGTTTAGGTTATACATATGTAAAGAGGTAAGAATTCGTTTTTTAAAAAAGCAAACCACTCGTGTTTCTTTAACAAGATTAGTAAGCGACTGTCACCCTCTTATAATCTTGTAAAATATGTCATTTATAGGTAAACAATTAATCAGGTGTTTTAACCATATACAATTGTTTGCTATTTATATAATATCCCCGAATGTTTACCGATTGTAGATAGATTGTATTAGCGTTCCAAAAATGTGATTTTCTATAAATTTTTTTTTTTTAAAGCAATGGCATGTTCAACAATTGAGATTACTTTATTCAGGATGTAAAAGGGGAGGGGCGATGCAAGGGGGTACAATAAACTGATAGTATCCATGGAGATGAGTAAACTAGCCACCAATTGGGTAGCCAATGGAGATCAATAAGCTTGCCATCAGTTGGGTAGCAAGTGACTTTTTTACCCGACACATAAAGAATTTTTCCTTACGCCTTTTATATAACAGGTAAACTTACCTGTGTCGACACAAAAATGGCTTTTCCTACTTATATCGCTTGCATATGTTTTTATCTAACAGGTAACTTACCTGTGCCGGCATCCCAGGACCTTTTATACTAAGCTCATACGCTTTCTTTTTGTCATCTAATTCCATATGTCTTTGATCCCTATCAGGATCAAACTGGGGTAATGATGTATCAGTTACTTTAATCACATAATGATAATCCGCTTTAATCCATCGATATACAGGAAAGGGATATAAATCATGATTTTTCTGATTTTCTATGAGGATTCGATCCACGTACCACCCATCTGCTATACCTTGATCATCACGCCAAAATTCTATTTTAGATATAGCACCAAATCCGTGTAAATTTTTAACATTAAACGTGTCGATAGCACCACTCTCAAATTCATTTCTAAAACTTTCATCCAACACTATATCATCCGAAACATTCCCATTTTCCGAATGTAACTTTATCTTCACATTGGCATCCGTACCTGCAAATTTCTTATCACCTGTTCGCACGTATATAATATAATCATTAGTCTGTCTAGCTAAACAGTTCCCCATAACGGTGTCATATATGTACACTAAAATATATTTTTAGAAGTAATTTAACTGCCAATAAATTCCCTTTCCTAGGTGGAACAAGTGTATATTGATCATTTTATAAACCGCATTTATCAAAGTAATATATATTTATATTTCTCAAACACGCTATTGGAGTCGCCTATCTTGATCACGTGACTAAAACCGTAAACGCATGAAATTTTACATGTGGTCGGCAATCTAATTTTTGACCTATTCAATAAGGATTATCTTCGTGTATGGAGTGATTGGTTTTGTGTGAATGAGAACTTGTAAAAAGGTATTAAGCCAAAGCTTGTTGTTTCCTAATCTAGAAACAAAAGTGAATGGTATTTCATATTTGTATAAGCGTAATAAACATGTTGGTTTAAATATATACCTATAGGTATTTTAAATTTGGAGATGATTTAGTTTATCTGTCCGACCTTTTGTCTATATAAATGTGCGCTTGTTAGTGTAGTAATTACCTATAACGCCATATGTCGAATTTCATATAAAAGTGTTAAGATGTGTTTACTTCAAAGCAACTAGTTTAAGTGAGTTTTCCTTATTACGTTCAAGTTAAGATAAGATTCCCCAGGATGCAAAGATCTTAAAAATGCTGTTTGTACGTCTCGGTCAATTATATCCAGACATTCAGTTCTGTATGGTGGAGGAAACCAGAGTACCCGCAGAAATCTCGACTTTCGATAAAAGAGCCGACAAACTGTCGTGGTTATATAAGATAATGATTAATTCGTTTTATGAAATCTCCAATGTCACGATTAACAATTCAACGCCTCTATTCAAAAGTTAAGCAAAACTTTAAAAATGATACAAAAGAAAGTCTTTCTGACAAACTTGAATATCAATAATTGTCTTAAAACCTTTGTGAACAAGAACTTCCTCGGGTGTTAAGAGGTAGAGCGTCCATCTCGAGGGTGGGAAGATGTGGGTCCGAACCCTGGTCGGGGTAGGACAGAATATAGACTGGTTCACCCGGTGCCAGAATAATGGACTTTGGGGGGTGGTATGCTTGTCTGCGACATACTTACTCAGGGGACTAGCACCTTACCAAAAAGCGCCCCGAGTGCGCGGTAACACACGGAAGACCAACTCATCTCAAGCATACACGAACTTATTCTTAGATTAATCTATAGAGATTAATAACCTTTCTCGCAACGCAAATACCTGACAAATTGCTGATCTGCCGTTAAACAAAATTCAAACCCCAACCTTTGAACGCAACAAGAAAAATGAAAAAAAAAAAACAAAAAAAACTTTTAAATGATATAGCAAAATTCACTTTTATGTTATGGGTTTCATTTATGTCTTACTTGCAGCTTATTTTCATTGTTAAGATGGGTTTTATAAATAATAATTCTTTTTACAATACCAAGCCTATTTATTTAATATAAAAGGTAAAATTGGGCACTGTAGATTCCATGATTACAGACAAGATGAACATATCCAATAAAACAGGAGATAAACATTGTTTTAATGTAAAATTAGTTCTTTTAGTTGTGGTTCGTAAAGCTTTTCGTTCAAAATCTTATTATTATTATTATTATTATTATTATTATTATTAATTTATTTATCAATCAATTAATTAGTTAATTTACTTATTTATTAATCTATTATTTTCATTTTGGTTATATTAAACCAATAAAGCTCTTCCCGGCATTGTTCTCACATTAATTCCGTTATTATGGACCTACATTTGTTCAAAGACATATACGTACAGCTTTCAACACATTTTATCTTGCCTGACATAACATATACCCCCTCCCCCTCCACACACACACACACACACACACACACACACACACACACACACACACATTAAAGAAATGCGTACTGATCAATTATTTTTTTAAATTTATTAATTTTTTTTAAGTTTGTGTCAAGTAAAAAATATTTTTAGTTTGAAAGATTTTGGGACATTGGGTTTAGTTATCACAATTAACAACTCTAATATACATTATCATACGTGTATAAATACGCTAAAGGCACTCGTCAAACACAACAAGGGATGTCAAGTTTTTTTTAAAGAAAATACCTTTGCCAATCTTGTTCTTTTTTAGTAATTTGTCATTCAATAATTTTTAATGACAATTATGAGAAATATGAATATGTTTTGAAAAAGGAATAAGAAAGAATGCACATTGACTTGTCACAATACAATACATTCATCAAAGTTTTTAATTGTATTAAACTAGATGATCACGTCAAACCCTACCGGAGACGTCAAACCTTTTGTAATATTTTTTCAAGTTCTTATTGTACAATTCTCAGGTCATTTATCATGCAACAACTGTAAAATACAATTATGAGAATTCTCATTACTAGTATTATATATATATATATATATATATATATATATATATATATATATATATATATATATATATATATATATATATATATTGTGAACGTATAAGAAAGAGTACAGAAAACTGACGTGCCACCATTAATATGCTAATTATAGAATTCATTATGCAATAAACATAACTGCACCACATGTTAATATGTGTGTAACGTGTACAAATGTGTCAATCGATGCCAAAAGAGTATTTATACTTGCATGCTTTGCTCTCAAGGGTTACAGGTATTTGTAAATGATTCCGAATATTATGACCCATTACTATAACAAAACAAATCCAAACACGATATATAATTTTCTTTAAATGTATCAAGCTTACTAAAGTGTTATATGCAACATTTCAAATATTTTGTTTTTTAAAAATTCAATATGTTGTACATGTCAACAGTTAAAAGTATTTCATTAACTATTTAACACACACACACACACACACACACACACACACACACACACACACACACACACACAACGGACGAAATGAAACAACCATAACACACCATAACAAAACATGAATGAAATCTAACATTTAATAAGACGACACAAAACAGGAAATGACACAGTCAAAACAAGAGTGTAAGGACGCAACTAAGTACATGACACAAGCGATGACCCTATTTCGCTTGAGTGACAGTCTTGCGTATTTCTTTTTTATGTATTTATAATTTTTTTTATATCGAATTAGATGCTGCAGCATTAAAATTTGAAAAAAGTTGAAAAACCCAATTTTTCTACAAAATTTCTAATTGTTCATTTGAAGCGTAAGGTCAGCATAGGTTTATGGCTAAAGCTAAGTTCATCAAGTTCAATCGGTCAAAATTTCATCCAAAGTCTGGTAATTGTGATCGGCGGTCAAAACGTTTTCAGTTTATCTTTACATTGTCTTCTTTGGTTGTTTTATCTTTAATTTGAATTGTTTGTTGTTCATGGTTGTGTTGGTTGTTGTTGGGTACATGATTTTTAGTTGCAATCTTTTCTGCTATTAATTTAGATTTTTCTTATTTTCAATCCAGCAAATTAAAGAAAAATATAAGTCAATCTGGATCTCGTTCAGCCTATTAAAACATCTTTATTAAAGTTTTGGCAATCTAAATTTTGTTTAAATACAATAAAAATATCTTCATTTGCTGAATTTAAATGGATGAATGATTGTGAAACTGCAATCAGAACCAAAAAGCTTACTAACACCGGTTTAATTGGAAATGTTCATCCTGACTTTTCGTTGCATCTTAGTTCAATTTATAAACAGCGCCTTGATAATAAATACTAGTATACTTTATTAACCCTTTGTAAATAATCTGCAGCCGAGTAGAAACACGGTCGGTGTATTGTATTGCACATAAGAAAACAGCAGCATTTTATGGGTAATATGAGAATATAGAGTTTCCCTTTGTAAGACAGAACGGAGAATTTCGAAATAAATAAATAAATATAACATTTAGATATCGTGTTTCGAATACAATAATGAATGCTTTTTCTCGATCTACTTTAAATGATAATGATTATAAAAAGAGTGAAATTTATGATAAAGGAGCGATTTTCCTTTTGGTCCTTGAAATTCAATTTGTTAGTATATTGTTATTTATTTAAAAATCTATTATTTCTCGTTAAAACTCTAGACATCAAGCCCCGAGATAAGACAATGTTGTGTCATAGGTAGAATTGTGTTGTTGTTGTTGTTGTTGTTGTTGGTTTTTTTTTTCTCACCTAAAGTAATTCATGACAATCAGAGTGCTATTGGTGATTTATTTATTTATTTATTTATTTATTTATTTATTTATATATTTTTTAACCTGAAGTAAAAGTGCTATTGGTGATGAAAGGGAACTAACTCGTACTAGAAACTTTAAACTGAAACTATACTGAATGCACAGACAAAGATTTTTAAAAAAAAATTATTTTTATAATTTTTATGATTTTATTTTATTCATAACTGATCATCTATCATAAATCATATAGCCATAACTATCATAAATAGTGATAAAGCTACATAAAGTAGCTTCATATAATTTTCAAAATAGCAGCAATGATATAGGGCCAAGGTCGGTGGTTGTCGCACATCTTTCACGTTATTCAAAGTGTCTTTATTATTGTAAATCATAGTATTTTTTTTTTTTTTTTTTTTTTTTAAAAAAAAAAGATTAGCTGCCACGGAAGCTATATTTCTAATTTCCGTGCTAGTACCTTTTTGTGATTGTTTTTATGAACGATTCCACTTTAAATGGGACATTATCCGCGTTAAAAATAAACACGGAGTGACAGCTGAGTGACCTACTTCATTTCGCTACGTGATCATCTTAAGATGCCAAAAGGGACTAAAAAAAATCTTTTTCAACCCAAGGCCTTGTATGTTAAAAATAATGTGAAATCATTGCTATTACGGTGTCCAACTTTTTGTGGTTCTCTTAGATATAGCGACCAATAGTCTTAACACAAAAACTTCCATTGCAAAACGTTACACATTTTGGAGGATGCTGACTTGATGTTCAATGGGCAAAAATCATAACTGATAATGCTTAAATTAAATTCAAAACATCCTACTTAAAAATTATCATATAATATCGAAGAATTTTGTTTTTATTTGGAAAAAAGACTTATTGGTTAGTGATGTTTTATATCGTTTTATACATTTTCGGGTTTTCTATTGTTTCACCTAGCATTTAATTCACTTCGTGGTCGCCATTCTACCATGCATAGTGCTCTCTCTCTTTCTCTCTCTCTCATCCACTTCGTGGCCGTCATTCTACCATGCATATTGCTCTCTCTCTCTCTCTCTCTCACACACACACACACACACACACACACACACACTCTTCGTGGCCGTCATTCTTCCATGCATATTACTCTTTTCTCTCTCTCTCTCACCTCGTGGCTGTCATTCTTCCATGCATATTGCTCTTTTCTCTCTCTCTCTCTCACCTCGTGGCTGTCATTGTACCATGCATATTGCTCTCTCTCTCTCTCTCTCCTCTCTCTCTCTCTCTCTCTCTCTCTCTCCTCTCTGAAAAGACCATGTTCCGATTAGGGTTTTCGTGTGTCATATTTAAAGCTTTTGTTACTAGTTAATTTCTCTTATGTTGATTCTCAAACAAAACTTTTTATTTTTACTGATACTAGTAATTCTTTGCTCTTTTTGCTTAACAACCATTTGCAAGAATAAATTTTCTTCAAAGTTTCCCATTTTTTGTTTCTACAATTCATAAGTGCACTGATCGTTCAAGTTCTGAAATCAGACGTGGCCACAAATCTTACATAGCATTTGTAAAACCGTTATCTTGTTTTGCTACGCTCACTAATTTCGATTTCCATCATGTTGATACATTATTTAGCTGCTTGTTTAATGCACGCATCAGATGAAACTGACAATGGAGCTCAAAATATTATTTCAGTTTGTTTTAGATACTTTTTAAATGGGAACAGAAAACTAACAGAGATTGATATTTAAGACATTAATGATATAATTTCCATTTGCACCGAGTTATTTATACCTGGAACAATTTAAACATCAGGTGATAAAAAGAAATTACATGATTTTAAAAAAGCTTATTATTAGCATAGTATTTTCTTGTTATATTGAATTATAAAATTAAAATAATAAAAATGTAGAGATCGTTTTTCTACAGGGAGGTCTATCAAGGTCACACAATGTACTCACATTCTTGCTTTGCAGTTTGCACATTATTCAAACAATAAATTCAACTTTTTAAATAAACTTACCTATACAAGAAAGATCAGTCTCGCCATGAAGTCTAAAATGGTACTGTCTATATAGTTTTATAGACAGGCGTATTTTTTTTAAAATTTTATCTTGACCCTACAAATAAATTTGATGGAGTACTTGGAGTACTCGTGTACATTTTATTTCATAGCAACCCATATATCTGAAGCTAAAAACTAAGTAATAAGAGAAAGATCGGTTAGTTGTATTGTTTTTTTACGTCACATCTGCAATTTTTAATTATATGCGTCAAGAGCAAGGTTATTAATTTCTAAAAATTAATGTAAGAACAAGTTCGTGCGTGCGTTAGTGTGTTTGTCTATATTGTACTAGCGCGCTCTAAAGGCGACATTTCAGTGTTAAGGTGCTAGCTCACCAAGTCAGTATGCCGCAGACAAACATTGTCCTGGCAACGATTTAACCATTTGACAATGGTAGTTGAAAAATTACTGATGTGACGTTAAACAACATTACGACCAACTAACTATCGAATAAACTTTGCTGTATCATCGCATCACGCACATAATAGTGAGTTATGGTGTTTAACGTCCCAGTCAAGAATATTTCACTTATATTGAGACGTCGTCAGCTTTAGGCGAAAGTGCAAAATTTTGCCTGTGCGTTGCGCTGATGGCATTATACTACAGGGTTCTTTATCGTGCCACGCCTGCCGTGTCACAAGACCTCGTTTATTTTAAGTTACCATCCGAAAGAACCGTGACTTTCATATCGTAATGTCGAGTGCTTGGCGAAGTCACTACCCACTTTTAAGTCTTGGATCAGACCCGGTCGGGGTTCGAACCCACGACCTTCCACTTACGGTGCGAGCACTCTACCAACTCATGCACATAATAGATTATAATTTCAAAATCTATACATCCGGGTATTTTGCCTTGTTAAGCCAATCAACAATACCTCAATTGTATTTTACCAATCAAATTACAATAAGAGACATCAATTTAAGATACCATTTAAAATTTGGGGTTTTCACCGTTGTGGACCATTTACTATATAAATACCATAAAGAAGCGTGAAGAAGCACCATGAATTGTTTTAACATCAGTATCATTACCGATTTATGCACGATTTTTTTTTTTTTTTTTTTTTTTTTTTTTTTTTTTTTTAATACAAATAATTAAAATTTTAAATAAGTTTTCACAGCGGTTGAACAAATCTTAAATCCCCAAGAATGGATATATTTAGTTGTATACCAAGTGTACCCAATATTCCTTGATATTTGATTAAACTTTGACTAAACTTTTTATAAAATATTGTTAATTTCAGGCTAAATCATATACAAGCAACGCGGTCCACTACCGCTGAATAACAGAATTTTTTTTTTTGTTCTCTATAACTGCCAGTTCGGCTAAGAAAACTACTCTTGAACAAAATTAAAGTAACAGGACCAGCGATTTATGACAATAAAAATTCCTCAATACTGCAGCAAAAATTAAAAATTTATATAGTAAATTAAAAATATTGCTTTGTATCCGATTGATTATAGCAACTTTGTTAAATTCCCGAAGTGTGCTGCCTACCAATTCATTCATACAAGTAATTGCTTAAATACTTGAAACAACAGTAAACACGAATTTTACGGATTTAAATGCCTTGCCTGGTTAGTTTTGATTCAGTAGAAAATACACTCCTCTAACATAAACTTTTACATTTTGACAAGCCGCAACAGCCGCCTTCGACGACACCTGAAAAGTAACACCAAAGTCTCGCCTTATGGCAATGCCAGACTCGACAAAAACTAAAGTCGCAGAGAGATAGACAGTGTTGAGTCTTGTCTCTGGTATTGCTATGTTAATGCAGGTTTTAAACAACCACTGTATAATGCTGGAACAAGACGTAAACCTTCATTAAAACAATGGAAATCAAGATGTTCTACGCATCCGGTGACTTGAAATCAAATTTGTGTACCACACCAGGTTACAGAAAACCAATTTTTTTACCACACCCAGTGACTAAAACCAATACGCCTACCACACCCGGCGACTAAAAACCAATACGCCTACCACACCCGGTGACTGAAAACCAATTTTTCTACTACAACCGGGTGACTGAAAACCAATACGCCTACCACATCCGGCGACTGAAAACCAATACGCCTACCACACCCGTCGACTGAAAACCAATTTGTCTACCACAACCGGTGACTGAAGACCAATACGCCCACCACAACGGCGACTGAAAACCAATTCGTCTACTACACTCGGCGACTGAAAACCAATACGCCTACCACACCCGGTGACTGAAAACCAATACGTCTACCACACCCGGTGACTGAAAACCAATACGTCTACCACACCCGGCGACTGAAAACCAATACGCCTATCACACCCGGTGACTGAAAACCAATTTTTACCACATACGGCGACTGAAAACCAAAACGCCTACCACACCCGGCGACTGAAAACCAATTTGTCTACTACAACCGCGCGACTGAAAATCAAAAAATTATTGGTTTAACCTTTACACACCCGAAAACGATGGCAAATTGACCAGGCAACAACTATATGGCCACCACCGACTGAGTAGTTGACATAATTGTGCCTTCAAACTCCAATTATGATGTCTGAGAGATTTTTCGACATCCTGTTTATGAAGAAAAAAATATGGACATATCGACTCGGATAAGAAAAATGTTAAATGTGATTTACAAATAAATTTTCTAACAATTACAAATGCATTTAAAAGTGCCTTATGCATTGCTACTTATGCATATACATCTATTACCAATATATCGTGAAACATATCGTATCGCGAGCAGAATATCGCGATATACTAGTATATTTTATATGTCTATATTGTCCCAACACTAAAAGTACATGTAACACTAATAAAGAATTATGGCTATAACAAATTAATTATTTCTATACGTTGGCACTTTGTGTAAGAAAAAAACTTCACTGTTATCAAGATGGACAAAGATGAACGAGTCCCTTGAATTTGGCGTCGATATATTTTCAAGAATTTTTTGGTTTAAGGCCTTTGCAAGAAACACTACGGGAACCTAATACATGTACAACGAAGCAAGCTGCTTACAGATAAATTGTTAGTCGGTGTTACTGCAACCCTAAGCTTATCAACGCCTTCAACAATATTTTTGGCCGTTATCATGTGCAAAATTTTGAATTTTTATTGAAAGAAAAAATTAAAAAATTTTGCACATACCACTGTCAGCGTAATATTGTTGCTGGTGTAGCTAGCTAGATATAGAAGGTGCTTACTCTTCCGCAGCACCCGGCCTTACTTTCCTGGTGGAAGTTAGCTTAATTTGCCAGTTTTCTAGTTTTTACTTAGCTTTTGGTACTGTGATTTATACATATGTCTTTAGGTTTGTTTTTAAAAAACATGTAAATAAAAAACGACAAGTGAATATTTGATTTGCTAACATTACTGCACTAAATCAAAAACTGCTTTTTTAACTTTGTCTAATGTGTTTCATTTGAATTTTAAAAAATCAAAAAATTCATCTTTCTGTCATCAGATGACGTCTGAGTTAAAAGGTTTATAACGTATCAGTATTTGTCTTATTAACACATCAGCCCGGATATAAAAATATTATTTTTAATTATTTTTAATGTTGATTGCGTTATGTTCCTTTAGGCTGTCATTATAGAAGTTTAAAACTGTGATAAATCGTCTAATCTTATAAAATATTTACACTATCATTGTCGAATCTAGGGGGAAAATAATGTGTTTTACTACAGGCATTTTTATTCGGATTTTTATTTATCCAAGAATGCATAATAATAAGTAAAACTGCTTTTTAAAAACAAATCTGGCAGCCAAGGCAACCAAGAACCCCCAAAAATAAAGAAACTTTAACATCTGTCTTTGATGGGACCACGGATATAATTCTAAATTTGTAACTGACAGAATATAACAACAACAACAACAACAATAATAATAATAATAATAATAATAATATAAGTCTTTTTTTCATGTTATGAAACATTCATCACGAGTCATTGCTTTGTAAGTAGATAGGCAAGACCGAATGCAGATATACAACATGAAATGTACAATTGTTCATTGTCAAAACTCCCCGTTTAAAATAAATTTTAGTATTTTCGTGAAACTAATAGTTTCATTATAATGGTTGTCAGAAAATGCGACTTAGAAGCAAAAATGTTATTTCAATTTCACGATCTAATTAACTTAAACGAGCATTTTCCTCTTATTCGTTTCCTTAATCCTAAATAGCTTAAATAAGCTTAAGTAAAGACAATAAAGGATTGGATGGGATAAATGGTGTTTTACGCCACAGACAAAATTCTTTCACTTATATTGAGTCTGTCAGTTTGGTCAGTTTTGGGACGGAAAAAACGGGGAAAACACGGACCTTCGGCAAGCCAAATGACAAACTTTTTAACACTATCTAGAATCTGTTTGAGCTAGATTCGAACATAGTCGGTTAGAGGCACTGTGATCGGTAAGCGCGCTTTAGACCACTTGGCCACCGAGGCCCCTAAAGACAACGAATAAAAGGAATCGAGTGCGCATAACTTATATAACCTTCAGGAAAAAACAGACAGAGTCATCGTTAAATTGATACATTATGAACTAAAACTTATTTCATGAGTTACGGAAAATCCATATAGAAAGAGAAGAGTATAAATGTACTTAACTTGCGGATGTTAATCATAAACAAATACTTGACATAGTTACATTGTACTGAACATTCACTTTTACAGGAATTTAAAACTGTTACAAAAACAAAAATAAAAGCGGAAAAATAAACAGATGGATGTTATACTTGGTGATATAACACTAAGTGATCTACTCTCACAGGAAAGCATACTGGTTATTAAATACAAATCTGACTATAACAGTACTTTAATAAACACCATGATTTTACCATATGTGACGATCCACCCAAGTCGGGAGTTTTAAAATCAAATGTGCCAACATTTAAATAATTCCAATCTCTAATGCATCAAGCATTTTCTTTATTATTATCAAATTTGCAAACTGTAAAAAAAAAATTCAATTCTCTTTTAATTCAAGCATTTTAGAGCATTTTGTATAAAACGAATACATACTTCTTGACGCCATAGACGACACACACAAACACGTGTATTCCTACGCCATTGTCATATACCATTTTTTGAATTTATTCATAAAATACATTCAAAAAATGGTATATGATTTGAATGTATTTTATGATTAAATTAAAAAAAATGGTATATGACACCATAACAATATCCGTTCTTTTCCTCATTAAACTTGCAAAAGTATTAAAAGCGCTGATTTTTTAAGATTAAAATTCAATAAATTGAATTTTATTTAATAAAATCGCTATATTTTAACGAAATAGCATTAATATTTCTTATTATGAAAAAATATAACAAATTGTTAAACAATTCGCTTCGCGATGTAAGCAGTGTGCAAAAGGTCCAATTCTTTTATTTTCACAGCTAATAGGAAACTATGATTATTTTTACCCGTTTACAGTTCAATGTAAAAACACTTATGTAAACACCTGTATTGGACTTTCCAAGAACAAGGTCCTAAGAATATGATTCCATAAAATATCTATTGGAAAATATAAGATTTGCAACATTCCGTTTTTTTCTTCTTTTTTAAATCTTAACTCCTGGATATTAATTGGGTTAAAAAAGTTACAATATTACAATAATATACTCTTAATATTGATCTGCCACTTTTTACTTTGTACCCCCACCCCACCCGCTTCATTCTATTCTAGTTGAATCCCAAACAAGTTAAGTGTAAACTTACATGTAACACTTGCCAAAAATCAACATTTAGCTCCTAATAGCCCTTAACAGCAAGCACTTAACCATCTAGCGCATACGCAAAGGTTCCTTGCTCCCTTGCTTGAGCTTTTTTTAAAGGAAACCATTGACAACCATTGTGAACGTACACACCAGAAAAACTAACATGAACTAGAACTTCTCTTTAGAGCAATTTTCCCTCTCCCTGCTTCGAAAAACTCTGTTTTGAACTCGACAGAGGGGCAGACCGAAAGTACATGTACGGATAGTCACAGCCATATTTATTCTATATTGTCGTACGCCCTGTCATATACTACTTTTTGATATTGTCATATACCACTTTTTTGAATGTATTTTCATGATTAAATTCAAAAAGTGGTTTATGACAGCCCCCAAAAACCATAACATAAGTTTTTGGGTATTAATTAACTTACTAAATTACTGTTGCTTTTTGTTATTTGTCAAACTTTTTTTGGTCCACCTATAATGTTTTATGGCACTGTTCACTTTTTTATTAGATGACATAAATAATATGTTTTAAAAATAAACCATTTTTAACACACTATTTGCAAGTCAGGAGGATAAATTATAAACTCAAACCAATGCATGTGTGCGTTTTGACAATTCATGACTGAATTATAGAGTGGAATTGAGATAAAAAATGAAATTTACATTCCTGTCAAAATTCTTTCACGTTTATCGAGGCGTTCAGTTCCGGCTTGGTGAGGGTAACTGGATAACCATTGACGTTCGGAAAGCAAGCCGACAATTTTTCTCACACTTGCATCTACCAAAGTGGGAATGGAACCTAGGCTTTGAGAGTCACTGAAAACCCGTGCTTTAGACCACTCGACTTCCGAGGACCCACTAAAGAGAGTAACGAAACCTATTGGGTACCAGTAAACAGAGGGATGCTGATTGTAATGGTGTTTAATACCGCAGCTACTCGAAACTAGAACAACTTTGTAGTTTTCTTTGCATTAACGAGTATGCAAGGCGACTTTAACATACTAGCTCATAGAATCAACTCTCTACAGAAAAGCATACCACTTCCCAAGTCACATTATTCTGAAACTGGTTGGAACAAGCCGATAATTTGTCAACTTAATGCCGGACGCCAAACAAAAAAAAAGCATGTAGTTAATTTTCAGCCCAGCTAGGGTTCAAACCAAGTCTGAAACTTCCGATATATCTCTTGAGCCATCTAGACGGAAAAAGAGGGTTAAAGCTACACTTATTCTTTAACGAGACGTAAATACACGATTAAATATTCCTTATATTTACCTCCAAACAAACTAATGTTAAACGCACATTGACATATATAAGATTTCGTAAAAACTTTTTAGTAGTAGTGTTATGCATTATGGATAGTACTTCACTTTCCAAATGACCCTCTAATACAAATATAGTTCTAAAAGTACTTAAACTTGAAGAGTTCTATTTTAAATATTCATGTGATAAATTTGATCTCTCACATAATAACGAGATAATTTATCGAGTCAATAACGGTATGTTTACATGACAATCACACGGGATTTTATGTTATCAAGGATAAGTGCAGGGGTGTTCTGAAATTCAATATCAGAAATCTTAAAATTAGAACAGGAATATTGACAGTTTAAAACGTCTTTAAGAAACAAAATTTAAATATATTATCAAGGAAAATCAAAATGATTTAAATCAGCTCATTTTTTAAACAGGAAAGCCAGACACAACCCATACGGTGGAAAATTATAATTCACATGCAAATCTATATAATTCAATACCATTCTGTAATATCTTTTGTGTATGAATTCTTTGAGATCTTAAATTCAAAGAAAACTTTTCACCCAATGAATAACAATCTGGTTTAATCTAAATAGATTGAAAGAACAACTTATCAGAAAAAAAATTTTACATTAAAATTTGACAAAAAACTCCAAAAAATAACAGATCACGCGCATTGAAATCGCTTTGTGACACATAGGCATCTTTCAATCGAATCGAAAAGGTTGAAAGAAAAATAGAAATTTATTGCAGTAACAAGATATTTGAATTACTAACCATGGTTATAGAAATTCAACATGCATGTATGAAAGGAACATATATTGAATTTGATTGATTTTATTGTCAATTTCAATAGTAATACATACATTTCATTTTGGACATAAAGAGGAAATCTGTAATATGTTTTAATACGAAGTTAATGTTGTGTAAATTTATGCAAATATTTCACTTGTATTTTTTGTAGATATGGTTCTGGATTGTCCCACATCATACAGGTACTCCAGGGCGAGGTCTATTTACAATTAACCCACACGTGGTCCAGAAATGATGCATACTTTACATATTTAAACTGTTGATAGTCATAATTCAAATAATCCGGAACTCACGATATTCCTTTTAAACATAACACAAGAACTATATTTGTTGAATAATGTATTAAACGAAAAATACCTTAAAATATGAACATTTGATTTATGGAAGAATTTATTTTTAAAATTTTACAAACTTCGTGATATTAGGTATTTAGATGGGCGTAAAATAACGTCAAACAAACAGTCAATGAAATGACATTTTAAACAGATTTTTTACCTCGTATCAATCACTGAATGTTAGTGTTTTAAAACACGTAAATTTGCTAAGTAAACCATATAAATAATCACTCATATGTATCATGTTAATTTATCAAGAGTTTACACTGAGGAATATCCTTATGCGTATCATCTCTTCATCAATGTGTCACTGTATCGCTAGTATCATGCAGATTAATATTTCATTTTGTACACAATGTGAATGTTTTCTTTTAGGTGTTACCGACCGGAACTAGTAGATGCTAAAGCCCTGGAGGTTAAAGTCATCATCGTACTTCATGACGATTAATGTAGATTATTCATTTATAAGTCAAATTTAAGGGAAAACACTCC
Source organism: Tegillarca granosa (assembly GCA_029721355.1). Classification (NCBI taxonomy): domain Eukaryota; kingdom Metazoa; phylum Mollusca; class Bivalvia; order Arcoida; family Arcidae; genus Tegillarca; species Tegillarca granosa. The sequence goes on from CM056604.1 coordinate 17,408,031, forward strand.
TAACTCTATTGTCACATACAAATATTTAAATAGAAAAGTTGTCGGTGAAGGACCCCTGTTGTTTGTAGCCTTTTTTTAAAGTTTTAATTTTTACCACCGAAAGAATCCGAAGATGACGGAATAAAGCCAATTTTTTCCTTAGCATTAAAATCAAGTTTAACGTGGGGTAGGGTGGCGGGGTTACAAAAGGAACTTCCGTGAAGTTGTTAGCTAAAATAAGTATATAGCAATTCACAATACAACCAAAACCATGAACAGAAAAAATGAACGAACATTAAAGATCACATGACACAACACATGACAAGGATATATATATATATATATATATATATATATATATATATATATATATATATATATATATATATATATAAAAAGTAGTGGTGGATGAACATATTATCGAATAAACCTATGTGATTTCCCGGCGCTTGCAAGCTTGCGTTAGAAAAGCGCCAAAATGTCTCAGTTGTTTCACATTTTCACAGCTAAGAGGCTGCACCAGTTTTAAAGAAGATGGCTTTTTCCAATAATATGGCTTAATGAACTTTTGACGTAAGTCACTGTAGCTGGAGCGTTGTAGGATAAAATGGAACTCGCCATCGGCCAGTGTATGTGATAATCAGCGGTTCATCGGTAAGTACAATTAAGAATAAGCCCAGCAAAAGTAAAAGGCATTGTGTTACAATACTGTGAAATACTAGTAGATCAAATGAAGGAAAATAATATGGATAGGACATGTTTTTTCCTGGAAACAATGCATTAGGGAATAAACTTAAAGGTTTTCGTGGGAAGGACGGGCATTAACGGAGAAAAAATTAAAAAAAAAAAAAAAAAAAAAAAAAAAAAAAAAAAAAAAAAAACGGGCATTTTTGATCGCGTGAATTTAAGACTTTTTGAATAATGCTTTAAATTTAAAATAATCATGTTTTGTGCTCTGTATAATTTTCCCATATGTTCCATATGCAGAATTTTGACTTTTTACCAAAAGATGTGAAATTCTGCACATGACAAATATGCTTGCGTCATTCACATTTTTCTTTGTAAAAATGGCAAAGTTAAAACACTGTTAAATGCAGTTGAAAAACGTTTATTTTGCAATACCAAAGTTACAGACAGGCAGCACAGAATAACCAAAATATCCATTTCAGACAACTCTACGGTTTTTGTGATTTTTAATACATGTGTAGTTCAGTTCAATTAAGTGACAATGGCTAGTGCAACATATGTGCATGTGATTTACAACAACTGTCAAATCATATATGATAAAACATAAATAAACCACAAGTTGAACAAGAAAAACAAAATAAGGCATATAATTAATTTACATTCTTTTGAGGATTAAGTTTGTAACAGTTACATGTTGATATTTGTCAATTTCACTAAACAATGTTTATTTCTATGTTTTGTTGAGAAAGTTCAACCCCTCGTCCTCGTCGAAAAGCCTCGAAACGTTGTATGCCGACTAATGGGGCCATGGTGAAGCTAAAGGGCCAACCATCCATAAATGGATAAATGCGGTTACAGAAACGAGATCACCCTACGCAGTGGATTTAGTCATGTAAATCATTGTAGATAACATATATAGCTTACAAACAAAATGGTTTAAAAGCCTTTGTTTTGTTAAAATACGACTTAATTTTCAATAGTTTAATGGACGACCACTCGTTGAATGACTGGGATGGTAGCATTTTACAATATCACTTATCATGCGTTTCGTATTTGTATTTGGCCAGTGAATTTTTACAAAGTGCATGTTTTTCTTAATTTCTAGCTATATTCAGATATATTTTAAATTCACCCCTATTCGACATGTTGCCGAAGTTTGATGGTTTTCTCCGGGCACTCAGTTTCCTCAACATCCTTGAACTGACCGCCTCGATATGCCAAAGAATATTGCCTTAGGCTTACAACATTAATCCAATCATGCTGGTTTTCTTATAAAACATTATAGTTGTTAATATGTATATATATATAACATGCAAAGTTTTACCTTAATATCTGGTCAATATTATTTATTTTCTTAGACCACCCGCATTCTTTTATTTATATGGCGTGTTGCAGGTAAAATTTTATCTTTATGCTAATTTGTGTCCACTGCCATTATAAAGTTATCAACCTCTTAAATTCCCACGGCTAGTGTTAATGTCACATATAAGTCTAAAATTGTATACCATGGCATTGTAATGGCTAGTTTACTCTCTTAATGTTTGTTAAAATGTTGACTATTTACGTGTAAATTTGCTTTGGGACATTGATAACTAGAATATATATATATATATATATATATATATATATATATATATATATATTCACCAGCTTTAGGTGAAGTGACAGAAATTTTGACCTTTGCAGTGCGCTTAGGGCGGTGTGCAGGGAGGGTTCTTAACGTGCCACGCCTGCCGTGACATGAGACATCGGTTTTTAGGGTCTTACCCGAAGGACCCCGTGACATTCATTTCTAAATGCCATAAATGCCAAGTGCTTGACGAAAGAACAGTCGCTACCAATTTTCATGTCTTGGGCAGACCCGACTGGGGTTCGAATCCACGACCTTCCACGTAAGAAGCGAGCACTCTACCAACTGAGCTACCGTAGTAGATGTTATAATGATTGCAAGCTTGGTTGTATCTAGAATATGATTATTGATGACCTATCGTAAATTTGATTTTGCTAGCAGGTTTTTTTTTTCATTCTACATGTTTAAAAATAGTTCAAAAAGATCATTAGATATGATTGTATTATACAAAGAATTATCAAGTGTTCACAGAACAGTAATTTTTTCACTTTAAATTCTCATCTGTTATCAAACTCTGTGTTATATTTATCGTCTTGCACATCAGTAATATTTTCATGGTTTTTCTTTCAGTGCTTTACAAAACACATGTAAATAATCAGTACTTTCAGTTTCTAACCAAAAGTACCCGTTTAGTTCTTTCTAGACAGTGTTTATCACGTCTGTATATTTGACCCATTTTAAAAAGCAAACTGAAAGTGAAACTTTAAATACGTACCCCGTTACTGTGAAATATATCCCGCATGACTGACGTGTGTGTGTTGTGTGTGTGTGTGTTTTTTTCTCCTTACCTGTGCAGGCGCCCCTTTCACTTTCGGACTTAATTCATAAAATTTTCTTTTATCTTCCAATTCAAACTTTCTCTGATATCTATGTGGATCAAACTGTGGAAGAGATGTATCCAAATGTGAAATTTCATAATGATGATGAGCTTTTATCCATCTGTATACTGGAAAATAAAATGTTTCCTTAGTGGTGGAATTTTGAACTTCTACTGTATCCACATACCAATCCGCCGAATATCCGGCATTGTCTCTCCATAATTCAATTTTGTGTATTTTTTCTAAATAAGTATCATCCTTAATTAGAAAATCATCAAGTTTTCCCCTTTCAAAATCGTCCCTAAAACGTTTATCTAGTTTGGTAGGTTGTGTTGCATTATCATTCTCTCCGTGTAAAACTATCCGGACATTTGCATCAGTTCCTGCTCGTTTCCTATCTCCAGTCTTCACTAAAACTTTATATATTCCTTTTCCATTCGACATCATCCGTGCATGGTAGATTTTTGATGAGTTGAGTTTAGACGAATCCCTGTTTATTGATCTCGTGTTTAAACAATACTGTCTTACTGGCCTAATATGCGGTAAGCTTAAATACTTTATCACACTATGACGTAGCCAACCGAACATTTCCGAGTGCCTGTCAACCTCAGATTTTTGTGTCCCAATCGCTTACCTAAGGAAGTAAATAGATATATATAAAGATATCTGGGTCAGTTTATAAATACTATGTAATAAGTTGAATGTCAACTCAAAAAGTAAATGTACCAAGACAAAAAATAGGAAATCACCCTTTTTTATGAATTATACACGTGCACTCACATATCTCGACTGAGTCCGTATCTGATTTTTTTCATCGTTTGTTTGATTTTAATCCCCATTAGAAAATAATTTCCACTCTAAGTAAACTTTTTATATCAGTATCTTGAGTAAATAATAAAAAATATATACATTTGATATATCAAAGTTAAGTATAATTTATTAATTTACCTGTAAGTTGTTTCACGGCAATTTGAACATTTTATAAATAGCTGATATATAGATAGATATGCACGAAAAATTGTCGGTTAATGTTTACAAAATAAAGAAATGTGTGGTAGGGTTTTTATTTTTTAAAAATAAACTGTCAAAAAGAAGTAATATATGATGGTAAACAATACTTGCATTTGTAATTTATACGCTTGTTAACAAGGGGAAGATTGATTAATTATTTTAATATGATGTATTACTTTAGAGAATAACATTTTTAAAAAGGTTCGACTTTTCTGTTGAAGCGTAATGCAAAATTTAAACAAGAAACTTCATTTAAAAAACACGAGGTGAATTGGAGAGAGAGAGAGAGAGAGAGAGAGAGAGAGAGAGAGAGAGAGAGAGAGAGAGAGAGAGAAATTGACTGTAAAAACAAAAATATTTCATTAACCAATTCCTTATGAATATTAATATTAATATAAATCTGGGAAGATTCTCGTAGTTACATGTAACTGAATTAAATATTTTCTGATCAAGATTGCATTTCCAAGTAAGCGCCAAGATGGCATAAACATGGCAAAGTCCTTTTTCTGCAAACTTATAAATAAATAAATTTATAAAATTAATTTTTATTTTTTTAAGGTCGATTGAAAGATATGTCAACTTTTTAAGATAATACCGACATCGAATATTCCTGAAAGCTGATATACATGTTTCTCTGTATGAACCGAACTCAAAAAGCTTGGTTCAAAACGTTAACACATATTTCAGTAGTAGACCACTCTACGGTGGCACAGAGGTGACATGAAATATATTTTTCATATTACGTGCGCACGTATTAACCTATTACGTGCGCACGTAGTAACCAATACGTGCACACGTATTACCTAAAAGTAATACATGCGCACGTAATAGGTTAACCAATACGTGCGCACGTATTACTTATTAGTAATGGTAGATTTTTGATATTAATAAATAGGAAAAATATATTTCATGTCACCTCTGTGCCACCATACCACTCTTTGCAAAAACGTGTATTCCGAATACAATCAGTCAATTTTTCTTTCAGTCTGTCTATATTTTCTAACCAGACGTCTTTGGTTTGGTCCTAAAATTACGCCTCTGTTGTAGTCTTGGTTTAACTTATTAGGAAATCTGTTACACCACAAATGTTAACTCAAATTTCTAATAAATAAATAAATAAATAAAAATAATAAATAAATAAATAAATAAAAAGGGTTAAGATTTTTAATAACTAAGACGAGATCTTAAACTTCTGGTTTGGTTAAATTTTTCGTTTTTATCTGGCGATAGCAGCTTTTGTAATCTTTGACTTGTGCGAAGGAGACACATCTTGAAAAATTAATGCACCTTAGTCAAATTTCCCGACTTTTTTTCCTTTAAAGGAAACTCCCGGATGCTTTATTAGATATGTGTGGTAACCGCCAGAAATAGACATTCTAGCATAATTATCATTTACCCTTAAAACTTGGAGGAAAAAAAAACAGTGACCATGTCTTTGACAGTTAATGTTTAGGCGACCATATATAAGATAAAAGATCAGGCAAATCAAATTGTCTGAATAATAATAATAAAGGACAAATAAAACTTGAAATTTTCAATGAAATTAAAAGATATCCCGGATTCCAGATAAATTTAAACATTAAAGTCATATTCATTTATTACATCATGTTAAAGATCAGTACGTACATATGAATGTCGCCCAATGGAATGCTTTACACCTACACGAATGTTTTCCTTTTTACCCGGATTATCTCCTTGAATGACTTGGAGATCACACCATCTTACTTTATCTATTATATTAAAACTGCCATGGAAAATAAATACATTTGTCTAAACTTCTGAACTTTTTGTTTCAAAATACTTTAATTATTATTATTTATAACCCCGAAAAAATCTAACATGCTGAAGACACCTTTAGGAAGATTTGGAATAAATTAGTATATTAGGTTTCGTACTTGAAACGGTCAGGCGATAGAACTAACTACAAAGAATCACTTTCTGATTGGCATTAATATCCTTGTTTTTTTCAATGACTTAATTACTTAATTAAAAAGCTCAAAACTTCTCAGTTGGAAGAGAGAGAGAGAGAGAGAGAGAGAGAGAGAGAGAGAGAGAGAGAGAGAGAGAGCGCAATGGAGTTATCATTTTACATTAACAAAAGGTTTTTTTTATTCGAAACATATTATAACTGTAAAATGTAGCAAAAGCATAATGCTTAATGGTTAGCTATTGTCAAAAATAGTTTAGTTTGTTACAGCATACATTTCACCAATGAAATATCTCAAACTACTCACGTTCTGCTCATGCAGTTATCATCAGCTTTCCTAAAGTAACCATTGGTTACGTAAAACAATTTTCGTGGAGGCTTTCATTTTACTATTATGTCAGATAGTCACTGATGGCTGTTTCTTAGCAAATGTGACAAAAACTTCGAAAGATGCTTTCAACAAGGTAAAATTTGTGCTTTCTTTGTTCATATTTTGCTTTCACAACTTTTCGAACTACGTTGGCCTACTTGACATTGTCTCGAAGCGACCTTTGTTTTCCCCTATGATTTCTATAACATGCTTATCTATAAATCTTCCACTCAGGTAAATGATACAAGTAGATCGCCACCTGATGATTTTCTGCTACAGAATCTGATAATTGTTTGACGCGCTTTTATCTAAATATTGACAGGAATTATTTACTGTATGCTACATTAATTCAATGTGATGCCTTTTGGGATGAAGTGTATTCAATTAGATTTCCTGATTGTACGGATACTAATTAATTATATATAAAGATAAACGGTGAATTATTATGATTGCTTCATTGTCTCATTTATCATTATATCCGTCCATTTTTTTTATTCATTTGGTCTTAGTTTCACAATCATTCACTCAATTGAGTGTACACTCAAATGAAATATTCTCAAATATTATATACCTACATTGATTAATTTAAACATAATGTTATCATATACCACTTTTTGAATTTAATCATAAAAATACATTAAAAAAGTGGTATATGACAATAACATTAAATATTCAATTTAAATTGTGTAATCACGGTCTTAAAAATTGGCATTGAAAAATTCCTTTAATTTGAGCTGAGTGTACACTCAACTGAGTGAATGATTGTGAAACTGGTGCCCGGACAACATTTTTTGCATTTTTGTATTTTATCATTTAAAAAACCTGAAAAAACTATTCGGTGCTAATTCAAGCATATTTGGAATGACTGGTTTTGTTGAAAAAAATAACATGATTAAATGAGAATTAATACAACTTCAACAGGAAAAACTATGACGTCATACTTCAAATTTACAACTATTTCAGTAATACCCTAGAAATTGCACAAAAGTGTGTAAGTGTCCTTTCAAATTTTAAATAAAAACAGATTCAGTGTTTTAGTTAAGTTTCTGACAAGAAATGGAACATTGATGAAAGTTCAATAACTTAATCTTAGTCTTTCACAAAGACCAAATAAAAATCACCGCGTAGTTATATATACACTGAAGTCCTACGTTGTACGAAATGACGTCACCGTTCTGGTACGTGAGTAGGCATGGCTAATTTAGCGTTTGGGTCATGTGCTTGACAACAGATATTTGCCAATATTTAAGAGCACGCGACAACGAACAAATGAAAAAAGAATGTTGCGATTAAAACAGATTATTAAATTTTGTATTGTTCTATTGGTAAAATGATATCCAAGTGTCACTAAGTATCGAACTTACATTTTATGCGGCATGATTGATCTGTCATGTATACAACAACAACTCAGTATGGCTGACTTACAAGAAGTGCTTTATTGATGACATCACAACATGACGTAGCATATGACAAGTACACAAATGTATATAGCAAATACATTACATCCCCCTTTGTTTACTAAAACCGAATGACAGTGAAACTAGATGTATGATAATACCAGGGATTATTATGCCCTCGCGCACTGTATTATCATTTTACATAAACAGACTACTAGTAAAGTAACTGTTTCAAATCAAATGTGTAACAGTCTTTGTTAATTGTAATGTCAGTCACTATATTTTATATAATTAAAAGAACTAAAACGTGTTTTCTACACTGAATATGAAAGTTATAACATATTGAACATTATGACATAAACCCTAAAAAAAAAAACTTAAACACATAAAACCTAAGGCACATAATCTTGATAACGCAGCGGTTTATTAACGATGCGGCCACTACGCGTCCTGACAATTTCAGTTTCCATCGGTATCTGCGTTAAATCAGGATTTCCAATATCCGCAAGATTATCCGAATCGTAATTCTGAGTACTATTAGTAACAGGAATATCCGGTACGTAACGCGGTGGTGGTTTTGGCGATCGCGTTGGTCTCAACATTCTACGATTTCTACGGAAGCGTTTGCCGTTTCTGTTTACTATATACGACCTAGGCGACTCGTGTTTAGATTCTATTGTTGCTCTACTCCATGATTTACCTTCCTGCATCATGACTGGTTCTCCGGGTTCGAGTTTTCTTAAACCAGAGCTAGCATGCTGATCATAGTACGTTTTCTGCTTTTGTTGTTCTTGTTGTAACTGCTTGCGAATATAACTAGTATCGCCCCCATCGGGTTTTAATAATTCCGTCGCGACTGGCAGCGTTGTTTTAAGCATACGACCAAACATTAATTTTGCAGGCGACACGCCGATACTGAGCGGTGTATTCCGATACGATAACAATGCTAAGTACGGATCATTAGATTTGCTAATTAAGTCTTTGACAGTTTTGACTGTCCTTTCTGCTTGACCATTCGCTTGAGGATAATGCGGACTACTGGTTGTATGAATAAAATCATAGTCTTTAGTAAATTGTTTGAATTCGGCATTTGCGAATTGAGGACCGTTGTCTGTTACTACTTCATCGGGTACTCCGTATCTAGAAAACTGACTTTTCATATACGTTATAACGTTACTAGCTGTTAAATTATCTAGTTTCGCAATTTCTGGCCATTTTGAATAGTAGTCTACGGTGACTAAGTAATGACTAGAATTAAGTTGAAATAAATCCGACGCTACCTTAGCCCAAGGCCTATCAGGTATATCCATGCCTATCATAGGTTCTTTCGGATTGCTATTATGTTTTTCTGCGCATATCGTACAACGCTGTACTCGATCTTCTATTTGTGCGGTCATACCAGGCCAGTAAAGTACTTCTCGCGCTCGACTTTTACACTTAACGATACCTAGATGGCTTGAGTCGTGAATTATATCCAACATTTCCGATCTCAATGACTTTGGCACGATCAGTTTGAGACCTTTGAACAAAAGTCCATCGAGATAAACGATTTCATCTCGGAAAGACCAATATTCGAGAACATTTGGTGAATTCGCGCGTTTACATTCTGACCAACCTTCTAACACGGTAGCTTTCAACTCTTGTAAAACGCTATCATCGGCGGTTGCTTGTTGAAATTTGCGGTATTTTTCGGGCGATACTGCTAGATACTCTTTCGGACATATCGCGTTGACCTCACAATCCGGAAGTAACTCTTCGTTTGTTTCCTCTAAGTATGATCTACTAAGTGTGTCGGGAATATACATAAGTTTACCGGCTTTGTACACAACCGTCAAGTCATATTTCTGTACTGTTAAGAGTAATCTTTGTAGTCGCATAGGCGCTTGACACAGAGGTTTCTTGAAGATAAATTGTAATGGCTTATGGTCGGTCTCGACAAGAACGTTTCGCCCATAAACAAATTGGTGAAACTTTTGACACCCGTATACAACCGCTAACGTTTCTTTTTCTATTTGCGCGTAATTTTGTTGTGGTGCTGTAAGAGCACGTGACGCATATGCAATAGGCTTTCCCTCTTGTAATAGAACTGCTCCAAGTCCTTTAGAACTTGCGTCAACCGACAATGTTAACGGTAACGATTGGTCATAATATCTGAGAACTGGCGCTTCTGTTGCCATGCGTTTAAGATTTTCGAATGCTTCGGCATGTTCATTTGTCCAGTGCCAATTGACGTTCTTTTCTGTGAGCTTACGTAACGGAGCTGATGTATCTGACATATTGGGCATAAACTTCGACAAGTATTGTATAAACCCTAGAAATGAATGCAGTTCTTGTTTATTTCGCGGTTCTTGCATTTTATGTACTGCTCTGACTTTTTCGGGATCGGGTTTTACTCCGTCTGACGTCAGTCTGTGACCTACGTAAGTGACTTCTGTTTTAGATATTTCACACTTTGGTCTACTGAGCTTTAAATTATACTCCATTGCGCGGTCTAATACACGCTGTAATCTGAGATCATGTTCGGCTTGATCTTTACCCCAAATGATAATATCGTCGATAATCGACTCTGCACCGTCTATATCTGCCGTCATATCCGTCATTATCTTTTGAAAGATTTCCGGAGCCGATTTTATTCCGAATGGAAGACGTGTAAATCGATACCTTCCGAAAGGCGTATTAAAAGTGCACAACTTGCTACTCGGCTCATCTAAGCGCAGTTGCCAAAACCCAGAAGTAGCGTCCAATTTAGAAAAAATAGCTGCGTTCGGCATCTTAGCTATCACCTCGTCAATCGTTTTCATTGGGTACTGTTCCCTCATTATTGCTTTATTTAGATCCTTTGGATCAATGCATATTCTAATTTTGTTTGGTTTAACGACCACAACCATACTATTTACCCACTGGGTTGGTTCAGTTTGCTTTACAATAACCCCTAGTTGTTCCATACGATTGAGTTCATCACGGACTTTGTCTTGTAACGCTATCGGGATTTTCCTTGGAGGGTGCACGACGGGTTCGACTGATTCGTCTAACTTAATAGAATGAACACCCGGAAGACAGCCTAATCCATCAAATAAACTAGCATACTTCGGATCGTCGATCACGGATTTCGACTCGCGCGATGTTTGCACGGTGTTAACGCGTTTCACTAAACCTAACGATTTACATGCATCGGCGCCCAAGATATTATGTACATCTCTATCTACAACATAAAATGTTAACAAATATTGATTACATGTGAGTTTGACCTTCCCCAAAGTTTTGATTTCATGACCCGAATATGATTTCAAAGAAACAGATGGAATTGTTAAGTCACTATCAGATGCAACAGATTTAAACGTTTTGTAATTTATAATGTTGCATTTTGCACCAGTATCTAATTGCACATTAACAGATTTATTGTTTATTTGTATAGTTTCAAACCATTCATCTGTGTTTACAGCACCAATGTCTATAATACTACCTACAAATAAATCTTCGTCAACTTGATATTCCAAAGAATTAACATGTTTACCGCGATTTTGACCTTGGTGGCTTCCACGTCCTTGGTTGCGTCCTCTTCCTCGTTTGTTATTGGAAGTTGTTGATCTACACTGCGACTCAAAATGATCTCGTTTGTTACATTTACGACAGTACTTTCCTTGAGCTGGGCATTTTCCTTTCATGTGCTTATATCCACATTTATCACATTTTGGAACATAATCTTTTGTGTCATTACGTTTTGGTCGATCTTGTTTACTACTGTTGTGCAAGTTATCTCCCTTTCGACATGAATAAACTGCATGGACTTCTGACGATGTATTTGAAACCGAACTATCTTCATTCATTGTCCGTAGCTGTGATTGTGAAAGTTCATAAACTCTAGCAATTTCTATTGCCTGAACTAAAGTTAATGCTGATCCGACAGTAATAAATTTCTCTCTAATCTTAGGAGAACGGATTCCAAAAACAAGTCTATCTCGGACCATTTCATCTTGATTAGCGTAACCACAGTCTTTCACCAATACTTGTAAACTCGTTACAAATTCTTCAACATTTTCACCTTCATTTTGAATACGGCATTGAAATTTATACCTTGCAAAAACTTTGTTAGATTTAGGCTCAAAATATGCTTGAAATTTATCAAAATATGATTTCAGTACCTTTTTTTGATCCTCATCAAAATTCCAAGTACTGTATAACTCACGGCCTTTCTGTCCGACCCAAATCATTAATTAATTACAAAGTTCTTCTTCGGACTTTTCTTTCAGCGGACCATTAAACATGAACTCCACGTGAGTTCTGAATGCCTTCCACATTCCAGGCAGATCTCCACTTTGCCAATCTAATGTAGGCGCTGCTCCACCGAGACTTTCCATGCCGTTGTCTGGGTGTGTTAATGTTGCTTTTCAAACAAATTAACTTACGGATGGGTTCTCTTTTATGTGATTTTACGTTGATTCTGACACCATGTCATGTATACAACAACAACTCAGTATGGCTGACTTACAAGAAGTGCTTTATTGATGACATCACAACATGACGTAGCATATGACAAGTACACAAATGTATATAGCAAATACATTACATGATCCAAATATTTCAATCATCATTTATATCATATTTGCTGAATAAACTTGTTATGTTTTACGTTATCCCACTTTAAATCAAGAAATTATTTTCATGACGCCAAATATAGGATCCGTCTTTTTACAGGGGCCTCGGTGGCCGAGTTGTCTAAAGCGCGCGCTTACGGATCACAGTGCCTCTCACCGCCTGGGTTCGAGTCCCACTTGGGACAGATCCTAGTGTGAGAAAGTTTGTCAGTTCGCTTGCCGAAGGTCGGTGGTGTTCTCCGGGCACTCCGGTTTCCTCCACCATCCCAGAACTGACCGCCTCGAAATAAGTGAAAGATTCTTGACCGGGGCGTAAAACACCATTACTCCACTCCACTCCTTTTTACATGGAGGGGATAGATCCAAGTAATGGTGTTTGTCGCTCCAGTCGGGATTCCTTCACTTAATACAAGGCGGTCAGCTCTGATTGAGGAAACTTGATCAAGGTGCTCGTAGAAAACTACAAATCTTTGGTAAGCAAACCAAGGTATAAGAAAAGAATTTACATCAAAATTAAAGTCTGTGTGCCAAAGAAACCATATCATTACGTAAATGTTCATTTCCATTTTTATGGACATTTCTTTTTATAACAACAACTTTTTTATAGAGGCAAAAAAAAAAAAGATAATAAAAATAAATAAATAAATAAATAAATAAATAAATAAATAAATAATTTACAGAAAAAAAAATAAAAACAAAATTCCAGCAATTTTACTTTCATACAGAACGTGGAAAAAGACAACAAACTACACAAAACAAATAAACGAAGATAACAGTTTTTTTTTCAAAAATAAATAAATAAATAATGTCTTCTTAAATAATACCAGGTACAGTCATTTTAAGCGTTCATTCTATAATTTATATAAATGTAGTATGCAACATAGCTCTGTATAAAATTGAAATATTTTTAAAATCTATGAAAAAAAGGAAGATCTGAATACTTTTATGGCGTTTTAGTTCTTTCTAAAAGGCTACAAATTAAACATACCGAGTATATTTTACTAACGCCTAAAGGTAAAGACGCAAATATCTGTAAAGATAAAAGTCGTATGTTATATTTATTAACAACAGAAACAACAAATTTTAGTACACAGTTTTAACGATAAAAACCAATTAAAAGCTGAAGATATTTTAAGACATTGACAAAAACCAGATACGCTTCATTATTTTCACATTGGTAGATATACTTTGACTTTTAGCCAGTAATTGCGAGTGACCTCAATTAGTACTAGATATGAATACTTATAAAAGTGCAAAAGCTACCTTTTAAGGTATTGACGAATTTTTCAAATCTTTTGAAAATACCACACAGTAGGATATTTAGAACCTACACACATTCTTAAAGTCTTTAAAGGGAAAAGAAAAATATATCATATGTAGGAGTAATACCTGTTTGAAGTCCTGTATGTATATATATATATATAGGGTTTTCGTTGTAATGCCTTTCGATAACTTGGCGAGCTCGCCTTATAGATCCAATAGACATTAAACCCTTGTTATATAATGCCCCTCAATCAGTTTTCATTTTGTTTATTACTAAAATACAGTAAAAACACATTATAGTGCCCCATGATAACTTTGCCATCTCGGTTTTGCGGTTTTAAAAACTAGCTTCTTTATGTTTTTCTTTATAAGACTCTCTGGAATTATCGAAAATTTTCTTTACAAACCAAAAATCTGATTGAACTAATAACGGCGGAAGCCTCATCACACTACCAGTGGCAATAAATCAATGTTTTATTGTACAACGAAATGTAAATATCATTAAATTTAATTCACTTAGAACGCATGACGAATTGGAAGAAGACGAAGAAAGTGATAAACCAACTAAGATAAAAACCTAAAAATTGTGAATCGGACAAGGGCTAAAACAGAAAGATATTTTAACTGAAAAACTTAGGACAACAGATAAAACACGACAAGGAAAAAATGGCATGTTAGGACCACTTATTATAAAAATGATGCCCGATGCGATTTTTTTTACTTCCGACTGACCCAACTATTTTATAACCGATGGTCTTGAAATAAACACAATAAAAGAAATCAATATTTTACCAAATCGAATTGTAAATAATGTGTATATCTTTTGAAAGTAATGTCTTAAACTTAAACCCTTACCCATTACCTCTGTGTAAGAACAACGATCCCAAAATGCAATAAGAGAAACTGAAAACGCCACATTGGAAGTCCCCAGAGACCACGTGGTACCTCATAGCGCTTGTGCGAATTGACAATGGAATCGCAAAAAATGGTGTTTTCTCGTAATAACGACGTTTTTTCGGGAATATTTGACGTAAACATTATCCATTTCATTCCGCACAAAAATTAAGAAGTATGATCACGTGGTAAGCTGGCGGTATAATGTCTGAGTAATATCATTTTATAATGAGACAAGATGATGGAGGAAATGTTTTTAAAATACAGCAAATCAAAGAAACGGAAGTTTATACAGCGCATGCGTGAAAAATTAAAATGAGCGTTTTAACGCGAAACAGCCACTCTGTAATTTAAAATTTAAATGTACTTGTATTGTGAGCATTATTTGTTTAAATAAAATAAAATGCTGACTAAATAAGAACTTTAGCTGATGATATCTAGGTATTTTATTTCAAGTGTTTATCTATGAAATATTTTTCTGAATAACATTTATTTAGCGATAATCAGCAATAATCATTTACTTGATGATACCACACTAAGGTACGACAAGATGAAAAAAGTACATATATAGTTGCAAATTTCATTTGAAATCATGGGTTTTGTGACCGGATATAACATAGTTACCTGCAATTTGATGTCTTGCACTAGAGATACCACAGGCTACGTTGAATATCTATTGCTAAGGGAGGTAACGTCATCCGACGAAGTTTCCAATCACGGCATCCCTGAAGTCGTAATGAGTCACATGATAAATTTACAGAGGTTATCAACACATTTGTAATAAATAAAAAGGCGGGATTTTTAGACTAAAGTACGCTCCCATCTGTCGTATAAAGCTTATGGATCAAGTTAATTCTCACTTTGTTAATTTTATTCTTATATATAGAATTTCGCCTTCCATTTGTACATGATAAGATTGTTTGAATTTATATTCAGTTTTACACTATTTCAACAAATTAAATAAAGTCAACCATGTTGTTTGATTATAACGTGATATGAAGACTCTACAAATACGTTTACCGCGCTTCGTCTCTTTGAGAGACTCGTTGGCTAAGTGGTTCGATCAGACTTCTAAAACTCAGGCGTATTACCGATGTTTGCTTCACGCAGGTCGAATGCAAATGAGAAAAGGTTTTTCCTTTCCGTAAGCAATTTGGCTCGATGTCGGTTGTACCAAGTGAGTCATTGTGATGTTTATCTGAAACATTGTAGTTGCGTGTATTACCATCTCTAAGGCCGCCACGAAGGCGTTAGTACATATCAGATCAGTAATACTAGTCTTTCTGGGTTTTTTATGTTTAGTATTTTTGCAGTTGGCAAAAATAAAAATAAAAAATAAAAAATTATAATAGATAAACAAATAAATAAATTTAAAAAGGAAAAGAAAACATAGTATGAATTTGTGTTTTTGATTTATCATTTATCATCTAATTTATCTTGATGGAAGTTCACGTGTATAACTAATTTTGCCAGCTTTCAAAGTTTGTACTTTGTGTTTTTTTGTTTTTTGGATTGTAGTTTGGACAAGTACTGGTATGTTTGTTTTATTATTATATTGATAAGAAAAAATTGCAATGTCGGAAATAACTGATTCTAATTCGACGTAAAACAATTTTCAGCCAACTAACATCTCATGGCTTGTCTATCGAGTTAGGGCCCCTGATCCGCAAGAGGGCTACTACATGTACTTCCGGGGAGTTCAAGACATATTGCATAATTGCAGGGAAAAAAAAAACTTTAAATAGATAATGACTTTTGGCATTTATTCATATGAATTTATGTCTGTACACTTTTCCAAAGTTTTTAAGAACATCTAATTGTCTCATTTAATAAAGTAATTTAAACTGTAAAAACTGCAACGTTTGCCTTCATTGTCACCACCTCACATCAGCAAATCATGTTTTGAACAATAAGTATTAAGGTAGTATTAAGGGAAGGTATTATCGCTCGCGCGCGCACACACACACACACACACACACACACACACACACACACACGTGTGATATTTTAAAAAGCTTTAAAATAATGATTGTTTTATATTTTGACAAGTAAGTTGCATATTTAGGGAAGTACTTTACACTCACTATTAGATTCAATTTTCTCGGTACCAGAGAGGAGATTTCCGATTTCCGAAAACTGTCATGCTTTATGTCTTTCCCATGCATTTCCGGAAGTTGGTTTGCTTCGAAAACCGATTTTACTCTCCAACAGGAAGTAAATCTAAACCTTTCAAAAAGAGACGGTTACTAGGGACCAAAACCGAATTTTTAAAACATAAATAAGAAATATGTTTGCATGAGAATTTATTTATCTTCCACATTTTTTAAAAATAATTTTACTTAATATTGTTTCAGCGATAAACAAGAAATAAACTTTTTATTTAGAAAAAGATGTCGACCTTAAATTGATGTTAATAGACGTCAATTTACGTTAAATTACGTGATCTGACTTAGCGTCATTATGTATCAAATTTGAGGTGTCGTGTCTTCCTTTCAATGTGTGGAAATATGTGAACACTGTCATGTATTCACAGACATTTTCCTGTAATTTTCAGTGAGAAATTAAATTTTGCACTGTTTGTGTACAAGATAGATTTTCTGAACAACTATATTGACAAAATAGTTGCAGTAAGGCTCGTCTTAGATATAATAATAATAATAATAATAATAAGATATCACACTCTTATCGATGGACTCCGCCCCCCTCTTCAAAGTCTGTAGTTTTATAATTAACGATCTAACTGTACGGATACATTGTTTTGTTTTCGTTTTGAATGTCGTCTGCTCGTTAATTTTATTTTGCGTACAAAATCTGATGTTTTTGAATATAAAGCCGAATTATTTCGGCTTCAGTATTTACGGAATTTACATAATACATAACGTGTTTTCCAAACCTTACCTCACAACCAAAATTGGTGTATATGTTTATCCAGTCAGCCGTTAAAAGTGAACAATGAATGAAGCACAATAAATACAAAAAAGTATTTTATATATGTTTGTGTACCACGGTACACCTTTTGTGGTACACAAACACTACTGTTTTAAAAACGAGTGAAATCTTCTCTATTTTTTGTCCGTTAATTACAAACCATAACGAACATCTGGCAAAAAAGTCTCGTGTTTGTATACCATGGTACACAAACATAGGTAAAATACTTCATTTTTGCCTAGCCGCTATCGGCCACCGTAGATTTATGATTCTAAATACATAGCGAAATGTTCATGAACTAGACCTTACTTTCACATCCAAGATTATTATAGACGTTTATCTAGCCAGCTATTACATCTGAACATTGAATTAAGCAAATACTATCCAATTGTGCCATTAAACTAAAATGGATATTTCTTTCTCCATTAAAGGTAAACTCTGTTATATCTTTGATATAAATCACAACATGTATTTCTCTTTTACACAATATTAAATATTTCATCAACGTTTTAACATAAATGACTCTTTGCAAAGATTTTTCTCCAATCAAACGACAAATATTATCAAAAATCGACATTTGACTTGTGTTAAAACATCATTCCATCGGGACTTTGTAGTCGTGAAATGAAGACAACAGTGTCATTTTTTGTAAATTGCACACCAACAAATCACAATGTATCGTTTCATCACACCTAGACACAATGCCAGGCGTTATGTTTATATATGCTGAAACAAATTGGATAGGGAAATATACAAGTTAAACGCTAGAAAAATCAAACCAAGGTGTTGAAAATGATTATCTACGAAAGCGTGATAGTGCCATTTCATACACTAGAAAAAATTTACTATCTCGTTTAAACGAGATACTAACTCGTTTAAACAAGATAATTATTTCGTTTAAACAAGATAC
The DNA here is from genome assembly GCA_029721355.1 of Tegillarca granosa. Lineage (NCBI taxonomy): Eukaryota > Metazoa > Mollusca > Bivalvia > Arcoida > Arcidae > Tegillarca > Tegillarca granosa. Next base: position 17,426,440 of record CM056604.1, read on the forward strand.
TAACTCGTTTAAACAAGATAATTATCTCGAAATAAATTGATTATTAAAATATAGAAGTAATAGAGTCTGTAAATCTCGATTTAGCATCCCGGCGGATGTAAAGATTTTTTTTTACGTAAAAGAACAAATGTACCGTCATTTACGTCAAGAGGCGAAATGTAACAAGACGTAATTTTAAGCGGTTTTTATTCAAAACTTATAATAATTTATGACAATGTTTCTTTTGGAAAATTCATAAATTTGTTAATCTGTATGACACCGGAACCCGGAAGTGACTCGATTGAGTCCTGACATGCCGAACTTTTATATATTTATATACACACACACACACACACACACGGAAAGAACGGAAATCGAATATAGAAAATGTTAAATTGGAAAACAGGTATATAAAACAAACATAAGACAAAACTGAAAAAAATCCATGGTGAGGATTAAGTTTTTGGAGGATCCAAACAATCCCATAAGTGACCTTAACAACAGTGAGTAGGGTGGAGTTCAAGTATTTATAATTGGCCCTACCCGTTTCATTAGCGGTCCTTAAAACCTTCAAGTAAGAAAGACGTAGACTAAATACTAAACATTTTTAAGGGGGGGGGGGGGGGGGCTTGCCTTTCGTTCGGCACTTTTAAAACGGTCAGTAGGACTCAAGTCACAAAAACTAGCAAGGATGATCAAATAGTAAGTTGAACTTGTTTCATATGAATACAAATAGCATCTTCCTTAAACTGTATTTAAAGGTTTTAAATTATTTTGGTACAATTTTTCTGTTTTTTTTTCCTGCGTTTTAAGAGTGTTCTAGTTAAAGCATACTGCAAAGTTCAATGCACGTTTCTACACATTGCATTTTTGTAAAACCTAAAATAATACAAAAAACTGAAAAATTTAACAATTTTAAAACAATGTTCGTGTGTATTAGGATATAAAACTAAAGCACGAATCGGCGTTAACCAAGTGTCCCCTTGAAGGTAATAGACACACCTTTCCGTCACAATGGCTATCCTGTCACAAACTATATAATATACAATATCAGTTTACACACACTTCCTCTGTAAGAAAATAAGCCAGTTTATCCAGTCTCTGTACGGTCAATGTCAATAATAATCTTCTCCTTAATATTTTCACAGCACAAGATATTAATAATTTACTTGAATATATAGTAAATTTAACTTGGGATATCACCAAATTCTATTATATTCTGATGGGAATGATATTTTGATATTTATGACAAACATTGTTATAAATATTGAAAAGGTTGTATATATACAGTCGACCCTCTTTATAACGACCAAGTTTGTCCCAAAATAAATTTGTCGGTGTAAAGAAATTGCTATTGCAAAGAAATAATGAAACAAATAATGAGTTTTCTCCCCTGAGAAATCCATGAGTTTCTACTATATGAACTAGGTATATGGATATTTTTACAAATTTTAATAAAAAAAAAAAAAAAAAAAAAAAAAAAAAAAAAAATATTGAAAATAAATTTACTACATAGCCTTTTAAAATTATGGTAAAGTTTTTACATATATTTTAAAAATGTTTCTGAAACTTGAAAATGTCTAATACACGAGTGGACATACACATCCAAGTGATCTCTTCACAGTAAAATATAACGAATTGGATGTTTTAAACTCTAGATTAAGAATATTCATGGCAGATTCAATTCATAGTTATTAAAACAATTCGGAATTGCAATTAATTAGTCACTAACTATATGGGCATTGAAAAATAACAAGTTGTGATTTTGTTTAATGATTATCATATCACTATATACTTATATATAATTTAGATATTGTAATAAGCTTCCGAAACTTTATCATTTTTGGTTTTGACAAATGTCAAATAAAAGCATGAAAAATCGATTTTTGCAGCTGAAAAAATATGATACTCGGAATAGCCATATATTAAGTTTGCGAACGAAAAAAATAAGTATAAATCTGGTTACAAAACTCCTTATTGGCCTTTTGTTTTAATTTTCTAAATTATATATGTCTGAATTTTAAAAGATTTAAATGACAAAATCATTTACCTTTTATATGCATATCATAACATTAACTAATATTCTACCTTCTTACTGAAAAGCAATGTTATCATAATTTATAATCATCTAATGATTGAATTTTATTGACAAAATACGGTTTTCGGTATTTTTTTCGATGCACTTGTCGTCCTTTTCCAAATGATTTTGTAAAAATGACTGGATGAACATATTAATGATAAACCGGATAAGACCAGTCACCTGCATACATTTCAATTACCAATTGGTTTATTTATAGAAACATCTGTAATAAGAAATGAAAAAAAAAACATGATATGCAAATCCGGGACTCGAACCCGGGACTAGCGGGATGATTTACTTTTTTTATTTGACTACATGTATCTTAAAATCTGAACCATTAGGTTCAATAACTTGCTCTTTACAAAAGCTTTCAGTGAAAGCGTCATTGTATTATTTCATAAAAATTCTAAAGTAGCACATGACAAAAGTAAGGTTATCCTTCGAGAGATATTTGTATCACAACTCCTGCCATGTGTTAACAACAATAGAATTTAGTATAAGTTTATAAGAAATATATTTCCATAATGTGAGTAATATACAGTGAAACCTGTCTGTAAAGGCCACCCATGAGAATCGATAAAAGTGGCCTTTATGGACAGGTGGCCTTTATATACAAGCTCAAATAATATGAATAAAGAGCAATTGGGATAGAATTTTATTGGCCTTTATAAGCAGGTGGCCCTTATAGAGAGATGGCCTTTAAGGCAGGTTCCACTGTATAGGAAATAATGAAACAAATTTGGTGTTAATAATTACACTGTATGTGAAAAAAAAATTATATTACACCAATCAACAAATATGAACATAAGCTCACGACCAATTCCCAATACTTAATACAGTTTTAATCTGTATTTGTTACAGTTTCCGATAAATACACTGAAGCGAAATGTGGCGGCGCCCCTTCCGATACCATTGTGCACCCGGAAATGCAAAAGTTTTGATACAGATGTCATGCGTTACTTATGAATTTTTATGAAATAATCATTTCAAAAGTAACACGTGACTTCTGAATTGCATGATTTTATAAAAATTCAAAAGTAACACATCACACAGAAATTGTTTTGATCCTACCCTGATAAAGTGTTAGGGTCAGATGAAAATCGGAATACAGTATTGCCAACGTAGCTATGATTGAGTAATAAGTGAATTTGGGTTTTACATTTTATTTAATGTATTTCACTTAGATCATCTACTCTTGGTGCATTTGCGAAAAAAAAAATCACTGCATTGTTATCAGGGCAAGGTGCAGTAAGCGCTTTCCGCAAGGCATAGATTTTGATAATGTTGGAAAAGAAAAAAAATAAAATAAAATAAAAACCTCTGATATTTAAAGAATGCCAAATTAATTAAATGACACTTCGTTAATACTTTTGAGTTCATCCCAGTTTGATATTGAAAGAATTGCAGAGGAACTTTTACTCTTCTTCTAGCATGTCTGTTTGAGAATAACGATATCAATAGTATGCTACAAAATTAATAGCGTTAACTGATGTGATCATTCAGGTTAATTTAAATATCATCCCTTAGGAAATCAATGTCTCAATAATATTTTCTACGAAAATGAATATACTTTTATGTATTTTGCATCAACAAGGCATTTAAACAGTTCTTCTATCCTCAGGTTTGGGTAGTCATCAAATAAAGTTATCTTATTCAGTTTTTGGTAGTCGTTACATATAAGAAATATTTCATCTCGTTTACGTTTCGGGACTATCGGTACACTTGTTACACTTCGCGAACTCAGTGACGATACAATAAGGTCATCGTCCACGATCTCATCAATTGCATTTTATTTTAAAACGTTTCACGATAACGTGTAGCCTCATCCACTACTGTTAAAATGAATTTGTATACATACATGCTTGGTACGAATAAGAGGACAAGCAATATTCATCGCGATTTTCCGAAATAGCTCCGAGACTACAGGTGATCTTACCATTGGTGCTCTCTCGCTTGGCTTACGCTTGGCATTGATTTGGCAACCTTCGCATTATCATCTGATATCCCGAAAAACTATAGCTAGTCATTGCAAGCTCGAACGCGTTTTTTTCCTAAGCCAAGATGTCCAGCTATATGTTAGCTATGTGCCATTTCAATCGCACTCTACCATTTTTTGGTAAAACTACCTGTACACATTTCTTGTCCCATGTTTTATGTACACTTCCTTTTTAAATTGTTATTTGTCCAGAAAATAATGTTATCTTTGTTATCACTCTCCGACATTGACACTTTGGTCCTAAAATTTTCTACATTTTTATCTTGTTGTTATTTTGACACCTTTTCGGCATGAGTTGTACTGGGATCAATCACCGATACGTTTTCGATGTGCTTAATTTTTTCATTGACACTATAGACTTCGTCTTCATATTTTACAGTTTTATCTTCTGTCATTGCTTGCAGCTTGAGAACTTGTTACTTCAATGAGATTTCTACCTAAATGTCCATTAAATGCCTCTGTAGCTAATTCAATAACAATTCCTATTTGTTCTACTGCTGTGACGTTATGGCGTATCCATATTCGCCATTGCCAATTTGGCAAAAAACGATAATAGAAAGCTGTCTGCAAAGTTATACACCTTACGTCCAGTAGACCGGATCTACAAGGCCCTCTTACAAAGGATACTTCTATGCTTGGTTGACCAATCTGTAGTTTAACAAGGAAATGGGCTGGATTACTATAACATGGGTTGCTGTTGTTTGGACATTCTCGTCTCGTATATCCAAATCTCCTACATTTACTCGTTAAACGCTTAGGCTTGAGAGGTAGTGGAAGTTGCATTAGTTTTGTTTTAAGTACTTGTTGTATTTACTTCGGTGAAGGCGGGTCGACCCCCTGTTATTCACATAAATAAATATTTATAAATCGGTTGGCATTTCAAAATCCTCAGCAACCTAAAAGCGGAGCCACTGTACTTTTTTCTATGAATTCACTTGGCTTGGTTCAGTGGCAATGCCTTAAAGAAAAAAAATTCTCTCAGGCATTGAATTGGGTCACGTTCATTTATAAACCTTGAGATACAATGGAAAAAGAACGGCTGAGCGCGAGGAGATTTTAACCACTTGACACTATTACGGACAAACAGGTGCTGTAGAATAAAACTATCGTATGTCTACAGTTGTTTTAAATAGCCATTTTAATCAATAACCACAAAATATTCCATTGTGCTACGTATCACAGAATTAAAAGTAAATTGAATCACGTGTAAACAATTTGCAGACCGGTAAAATACTCCCACAGCTGCCATCACTTATGTTACCTCAAACGGTAAAATAATCCCACCGCTGCCATCACTTATGTTACCTCAACTTTTTGTCTGAAAAATAAAACAACACCTTAAGTTGCAGAAGAAAAACTTTTAATGTGTATACACGTGTCACCTTATGTTACCTCAACCGGTAAAATAATCCCACCGCTGCCGTCACTTATGTTACCTCAACTTTTTGTCTGAAAAATAAAACAACACCTTAAGTTGCTATTAAATAACTATAATCAGAAGAAAAACTTTTAATGTGTATACACGTGTCACCTTATGTTACCTCAACCGGTAAAATAATCCCACCGATACCATCCTTATGTTACCTCAACCGTTAAAATAATCCCACCGCTGCCATCCCTTATGTTACCTCAACCGGTAAAGTAATCCCAACGCTGCAGTCACTTATGTTACCTCAACTTTTTGTCTGAAAAATAAAACAACACCTTAAGTTGCTATTAAATAACTACAATCAGAAGAAAAACCTTTAATGTGTATACACGTGTCACCTTATGTTACCTCAACCGGTAAAATAATCCCACCGCTGCCATCCTTATGTTACCTCAACTTTTTGTCTGAAAAATAAAACAACACCTTAAGTTGCTATTAAATAACTATAATCAGAAGAAAAACCTTTAATGTGTATACACGTGTCACTTTCAAACTTGATTTTAAAAATTTATTTTCATATTAAATAACAGAAGTATTTATTTAATACATCAAATAACTAGTTTTTCACTTTTTTTTTTGAATTCCCGAGTCAGTTACATTCTCTAAAAAATTGTTTTGAAAACCAATGCTTAAAAACTGTATAGTCATTTGAAAAACAATGACTGTTCGCTGATGTATAAGTCTAAATGTCGTATCATGTGTCTATGATATTCATCTCACACAATTACGACCTAGTTTTTAACGTATGGTTTTTGTTTATTTTTTCGAAATGTTTCCAAGGTTAATTTAATACAAATTTACGGACTTACTTTTTTCCCCTTTTTCTTCATAGGGTCAAAAGTCAGAGTCATGAGCTCATTTTTAATTAGTTTTAAATCACTTTAATTTAATCGATAATGTGGGTGTTTTTAAGTTTAAATATTTTCTTAAAAAATTTCTTTAATTTTGTGATGCTTCAGTTTTTTTTTTTTTTTTTTTTTTTTATCTTGGCGCTTTTGCTTTCATTTCACTTTCTGTGAGGTAATTTCAATACTCATTTTAATCTTTTGTGGCACTATTGTGCTACATTGAGTAGATTTCTACTTTAGATTTCTTTATTCATGTACTTACTATTAACAAAAAAATGATTAAGAAGATAATGTCACGAGTATTTTTGTTCTTTTTTTCTTTCTTTCTTTTCTTTTATTCTGTTTCTTTTTTTTTTCTTTTAATTGTAGTTAGCCTTGATCATAGATATATGTAACTTAGTAATCCATCTCAGATACCCCTTTCCTTGTAAACAAAAAACTGGTTTGTACGGAATTTTATATTTAATTTTTTATTAAGTGTAAACAGAAGTCCTGGACTTCTGGTGTAAACTTATAGACTCAAGGGCTTTTTGAAAATTTCTCGTAGTTGTTACAATGAAAAGAATTTCGAATACAAAATGAATGTCATAGTTTGAGTCAATATAATGTTAGTCTTTCCTAGTCAACAAATATTTGAGATTCAGCAAATTTCTTAGTCGCGAGTGTTAGGTGTAATCCCATTTCCTGCCTTCCAAATAAAATCCACAAGTATAACAATAATAAGAAGCTCGTATATATTTAATGTTTTTATTTAATGTTTTATTGATCTTATTGTATCATTTAAATTTTAAGCCGTTAAAATCTGCAATACTGCTGATGTGGTTTTAAACAATAATTCAAACTTACACGTTCACTAATACTTGTTGCAAGACGTGTATTATTTAGTTGGGCACGTTATAAAACGATTCGTCTTTCCTAGGTTTATTTCCGGATATGAAACAGCTTGAAAAATGAGGAGATAGCAAACTTTTGTAAATATGCCACCACCAAAGTTAGTCAGAAAGAGAAGCTTCGATAGAACTGTAACAAAGAAGTGTCCGAAATGTGAAGATAAGGTGCTTATAATTTCCGTTACAAATTTAGGTGTGAAAATGGATCGTGTTAGAAAAATTCGATCAATTTTGCATGTAGTCCACAGGGGCTTGTATTTATTGATAATTCCCTTTTTCTGACAAATACCCTCTTTCTGGCCAAATTTTCAAAAGGGAATTATCAATAAATACAAGCGCCCTTTTTCTGACAAATACCCGCTTTCTGGCCAAAACCCTGGAATTCTTCCAGGGTTTTGGCCAGAAAGAGGGTATTTGTTAGAAAAAGGAAATTATCCATAAATACAAGCTACTGTGTGTAGTCTAGCAATGTTAGATGTCACATGCACCCGTTTTAATTCAGTTGTTATATATATATATATATATATATATATATATATATATATATATATATATATATATATATATGTGTGTGTGTGTGTGTGAATACATGTCTGTCGTTCCTTCTTGGTTATTAACTTAAGGATTTTTCTTAAGCTAGTTCAAGAAAACACATCAAAATATATATTTTTAAATATGTGAGAAACGTGAATAATTGTTTTATTAAGATACTCTCACAGGCGCTTGTTTCGATATTTTTTAAAAATAAAACCCCTTGACCCTAACATAACATCTGTGGATACTCTATAGCAAGTATAGCTATATCTGAAGAATTGAATTTTATCAAAGTGTGTTATGCATTATGTTTTTGTTGTAGGTACCAGTTGCTTGTAGATATTGTCCATGTGGTCACCAGTTCTCATCAAAGAAGTTAAATCCTTCATTGCCAGGAAAAAGTAAGATTCCTAAAATATAATCTTAATCGACACCAGTCTTTTTAAGCAAATATTTGTTATTAAAATAATGATTGATAGGAATTGATGCATGGTTTATTACTGAGTCTCAGTGAATGCTAAAAAGCTCTGTAGAAATAACAAAATAAAAATTAATAATAATAATAATAATAATAAAAAGAAATAAATCAATTAATAAATAAAAAAAGGTGCCTGTGGTCACTGCAGAAAATGCTGTAAAAGTTTCTACTACAGACCAAGCAAAATAAACATAAGTTGTGGAAATCAGGAAATTTGCAAGCTCCTTTTCTCATAAATTTGCAAGAGTACTAAATTGAAAAGTGAAACACTCATGATTATTTTATTTTGATGTAATCCATTTACATTTGCATTGACCATCATCCAACAACACAGAAATGAAAATATGTAGATATCTTGAAATAACAATTTTTAGAAAACAAACTTATGTTTAAATGTCCCAATTTACAGTATCATTCTTAAACGCCATATGATTGGATATCAAATACAACTCGGCATACTGTTTATGTTGTATTTCAGACATTGATAATTCACTTGGTACTAGAAGAACAAAGAGGACTAGTAGAGAGAGACCAGATTACTTTAATCCACTGGTGTTAGATAATCAAGCCAGACAGGCAAGAAGGAAAAGGGAGGTAATCCACTAAGAAAATTTAAGCCAAAGCTATCAAAAAAATTTAAAAAGATATGGGAAAACTAATTTTTTGAAATATGTTAGATTTTAAAGATATTTGCTAGTTCTGTTAGTTAATTAAGATTTTTTACTTACTGGTAAATGCTTATATATGATGACAACCAATTAATATAACATGTCAGTCTGATTGTTAAAGAAATACATTGGTTATGTAAATATATTATGACAATTATATACATGTATTATATTAAAGGTGCACATCAGTTATATTGATTTATCTGTTACAGGGCTTTTTCTACCTTACATTTATGGCCGATATTCGGCCTCATTCCCAATGCAAAATATGGCTATTTTTTCCCAATTTAGGCTTTCATTTTTCCCAATTTTAATATGTCAAAAAACTAGGTTTTTTGGATGTAAAATTATTTCTAAAATAACTTCCGATTTAATCGATGTTCACTTAATTGTTTCTGGAAGGATTTAAAGGCAGCATCGAGTTTCCGGAAGTGCATTCAAAATTCCTTGGTCATCTTCGTATAGGCCTATAACTGTATAATCAATACTGTCACATGTACAATATGAATGGCTACGACAGATTACAAACATGTCACCCAACGGCAGATGTTTATGTTTAGAAATTAAGCAAATAAGACGCCTCAAAATGTCAAAAACTTTCCCAATTTTAGGGTGTTTACGCACTAAATTTCCCAAAGTCATGGGACCCGGACATTTTTCCAGAAAAGTAGAAAAAGCCCTGTGTTATAAAATTCTTTATCCCTGATGATATAGATTTTGGTCAAAAATTGAAATAAATCCATCACAAAGATATGACCAGAGGTATTATTCACTTTAGTCAAACCTAGAATAAATAATTACTAAAATAGTGATAGAGTGAAAATCATGGTCAGCAAAGTTGTTCATGAAGATATGCATTTATAAAATGCTTTCATGATCCTTGGCATTTGGTCTATTTGTTTAGTAAGTTAATGTAAATTTGTAATGTTTTTAATTTTCTTTTATCAATTCCCTGCATTTCATGATTTTTCTGTGTGTAATTTTTACGATCCTTAACTTTTTTTCTAACTCAGCCATCACAGAGCTCCACTACATCAGAACCACCACCCCCTCCACCACCACCGCCACCTGTCAGTCCAAAGAAGAGACGAGGAAGACCTAAAGGTACCCCAAATAAAGATAAAGATGGTAAGATGAAATCCAATAAACCTACAAATAAAACACCTAATAAGGAGAAGGAGACAGAGGAGGAGGAGGCTGAGAAAGGTACAACTTACTGTCTGTCTGTCTGTCTGTCTTACAGTCAGCAGCTGCCAGCAGCACTTCAGCAGTACCTTGCTTCATTAATACCTCGCCTCAGTCATACCTCACCTCATTCTGCTTGTTTAAGTTGCCACAAGCTTTTATTGAAGCCATTGCAGTTTGCTTGTTTTTATTTATTTTGTTTTTGTTTTGGTTTGGTTTTTTTTAGCTGATAATTTTGTTTAGTTTGTTTCTTTTGTTTTCCAGATATGTAATGTAGTTACTTTATATGCACTGACATGTATTTCTAGTGTTGTAGAGATTTTTATGAATAATTGTATAAAAAAAACAGCAGCATGATTATTCATAGTTCACTATATACTGTATTTGATTCAGTCTATTTTTTTTCAAGCTTACATACATGTATTTAGCTAAAGCAATAGAGTACAGTATATATTTTACATTGAATGATTATTAAGATCACACAATATAATCACACAGAAATATGAAGTGATGAGGTTTCCTGGAACATTGACTTTGTTTTATGATTAATTTAGTCATTTATGCTTTGAACAGAATACTGCGTATTTGAATCATATTGCTTTGTGAAAAAACATGCTGTTGGTAATTTTTATTTCGTTTTTTCTTGTACATGCATTTTGAATGCATTATTTTAATAGAAATTCAAAATCTGCATGAGACACATGTATAGTATTTTACATACATGTATGGCACTATTTAAAATCTTTTCTTGTCCCTGTTGTCCTCATCCTCTTGTCAATTTTGTAGAGCATTAAGTTCTAAAATATTTAATTTAAACATGGCAGTAGATTGAAAATCACTTATATGAGTTTATGGTCAATTGAAAGAAATAATTCTCACTGGAAATTTAGCTGATCTAAGCTGTGACAATGTTTTAGATTGAACAGGGGGGCCTCAGTGGCCAAGTGGTGTGTAGCATACACTTCCTGATCACAGTGGTTCTCACTGCCTTGGTTTGACTAATGCATGAGCAGATTTTAATGTAAGGAAGTTTGTCAGTTCATTTGCTGATGGTTGGTGGTTTTCTCAGGACACTTGAGTTTCCTCCACCATTCCAAAACTGACTGCCTCAGTATGAGTGAAAAAATCTTGACGGAGCATAAAACACCAATACACTATTCCACACCAGACTATCAGTGTTACTTTTAAGTAGGATTTTGGTTTGACTTAGCATTATGTTTAGAAATAATATTGTAAAGACTGCGCTTGGTTCGGAAGTGCTTATGTCATAATCTTGGCGTGAGTGAGCTTTAACATGACCATTTAAAGTTTCTGAGTGATCTAGAATCCAGGCTTCAGATCATAAATTCTTTCTCTGTCTATGCAAAAAATTCCTTTTTTTTCAAAACCTATGGTCTGAAAATTTATCAGTTACTTTGTAAAAGGACTGATTTTCTAGGCTTTACAGTTTCCTCTACTATCCCAAAACTCACTACAAATTGACTTTGTGCAAAAAAAAAATTCCATTAGCCACTAAAGACTTCTTATAAAGATAATGTTTGTTATTTTATGTATGATATAACTATTTCAAGACACAGATTTAAAATTTACTTACCTTTAGCATTGTGTGCTGTCTGTTTAATATAAGTAACATGAGTAATGGGAAATGGCATTTGAGTTTTGCTAAATATTATGTGAGAGCAAGATCTTAATTGATCAGAGCAGTGATTTTTTTCCCAGTCACAATAAAGTCTCTTATGGTCGGTCATAGAATGAATATGCAGAAGAAATCCACAGGCACATGAATCGACAAAGTTTATAACATTAGTTATTATCCAGATTGCCAGCATGTCAGATTTAGACAAAAGATTGGGCATAGTACAAATGGAATTGGAATTTTCTTTTATACAAAATAATGTACATGCAACCTTTTTTGTCAGATTTTCTTAAAAAAAGGGGAAAATTTTTGTTACATTTAAAACCTTGTGATAACTTTGAAGTAAGTTCATTAGAATATCATTATTACTTGGCAGCTAATACCTCTGAGTGTGCTTTTCTGAAGCTTTAATGAAAGAATAACATTACAATCTTATTATATATACATGTAATTTGGCTATGCAGTTAAGCAGGTATTTTTCAATACATGTAGAATATAAAGGTAATGGTTTTGTATTTCACAACCCTATGCAACTATCCGATTTATGCTATTATTCGATATGCGATTAAGTGGGTTCGACTGTAATTTGTCAAAGCTATTTATTCTAAAATGTTGCTGTTTGGAGATTTATCTTCACTCATATATGTAACATGCTCTAAGCTTTTTACTGATACCAGTTTTGGATAGTCTACAGTGATCGTTAGGTTTCTGAAGTAATTTTTTATTATCATTTACATGTATGTATATCATTTGATCGATCAGTTATGAATCTACTTCAACTTCGACTACCTTACTGCATAATAAATTTGAAGAAATTTGGAATGAAATAAATTCCATACACAAGCACGGCCAGAGATTTTTACCTAAGTAACACACAACTCAAAAACCTGAATGAAAATGCTGGCTGCTAAGATGAATTACTGCTGCTTTTGTAGAACTAGGAAATAAATATTTATGGGATTTATGGACTCTTTAATTAATTTTTACTCTCATACCTTGTCTGAATCATTACGTTGACAAATATCAAGTTCTTCTAAAACAATTTTAATTTCATGATATGTTATATTTTATGTTTGGTAATATTTTTCATGTAACTAAGATACACTCCACAATCATGGAGATCACATGTCATTTGTATGCTCCACATTTTGTAGCATATGTATCATTTTGTTTATACATTGTCTTGAAAATGATGGAAATATTCTTGCGAAACTAGTTGACAATTAAAGATCACAAATATTATAAGTTTGTTAACTGGTGTTGAGATCTTATTTATTTACTTTAATTTTTATTTTCATTTATATCTTTGCCAAGTTTTTTTTAATCAGTCTATCAAGTGTGTACTAAAAGACTACACAAGTTTCTCTACCTGCCCTGATTTTTCTTCACTGCAGTTTATTTTTATCATAAATTTCTTTGAAAAAACTATTATTTAAGTTAATTTGGCTTTAATAAAACTTTTGATTTTTTGTCATTTTATTGGTTTACAAATTACTGTTTTCAACTTTAATGCTTAACCTTTGCAGAGCTTTGTTTACTCCTGTTGTTGTATTTTCAGATGCTTTTAAATCAAGTTGTCATTTGTGATATATTTTACATTATTAATAAAGATTAACATATTTCTGTATCACAATAGCGATGTTTCAGAAGATTTTTTAATTGAATAAAATAAATTTATAATGTTTTTTAATCGTCTTTATAATTGAAAAACCTAAAAGAATCTAAAATGATATTTTTGGTGAAAATCATCAAAAATAAAACGTAGCAGTTCATTGTATATATGTATATGAAGAAGGCGGTAAAAAGTGCCCTAAATTCAGTCACATGGTGAAGAAATTCACGTGATACTTCGTCCAGAACATTGTATCTGAGAAACGCCTTATTCTTTGCGTCAAGGATATTAATTACTCAGACATTTTCTATTGATTTTTTTTTTTTTTTTTTTTTTTTTTTTTTTTACAAATTATCAGGATTTAGATATTTGACATTAATAGATCTTTATGAATCAAATGTTAATATTGTTTATATTACATGTATCTGTTTTTTTTTTTTTACCAGACACTTATTTATTTACATTTATACTGAAAGAAATATTGATTTTTTTAAACCATTTGAAAAGATTGATTTAGCTCAGTAGTTGAAACACTTATTAAATAAGGTCCAATTGTATTACACAGTTTCAGGACTTCTTATTGCATTACAAAGGTTATTAAACTTGTCTAATATACATCTATATGAAAATAATCAAAGCTCAAAATAGATTTTAAAACAGCAAGAAGTGACTGAAAAAAAAAAACCCTAAATCAGGGATGAGGAAGGAGCTTTTCAGTACAAAAATTTGATTGGATTAGTGGTGATTTAAACCCATGTCAAGATTCTTTCACTTATATCAAGGCAATCAGTTTTGGAATGGTGAAAAAGTGGAGTGCCTGGAGAAAACCACCCACCTTCAGCAAGCAAACTGACAAACTATCTCACACTAGGATCTGCCCAATCATTCCCGTGAAAGGGAGAATTAAATATGTATGAGACTATATGAAAATAAACAATAATGATAATAATGAATATTTATTTTTTCTTTCCTCAGAAAAAGAAGTTCCAGAGGAGGATCCTTACAGTAATATATCTGCAGAGAAAACATGGCAGTTGTCAATGATTCTGGCAGATATAAATAGGAAATTTACATCACAGGCCTTCAATCCAGTATGAAGTCGTAATTTTATGTCTAGTGAAGGAATTTGTACAGAGGTTTAATGATTGAGTTGTTGTTACGATTCTGATAACTGAAAGATTATTGGACAGTTTAATGTTAGATGTTACAAAGTCTGTTCATTTCTCAATGAAGTGGGCTATAATAGTTGATTTGATGCACAGCGATAATGATTATGTTGTTTTAACACCAATGAGAAAATGAGTTTTAAAAAGGCAGACAGTATTTAGTTGAAAGTTTGAAAGCATAACAAGATTGTTGGTCTTTTGTAAAAATGGTCAGTGTCTTGTTCTTATTGCATGAAGCATCAGGTTCTTTATGGAAACTTGTTAAATATTTTATGAAATGAAAGAAAAGTAGAATAGTAACATTAATGATGGATTTTGTACATAAACAGACAGGCAAAGTGTGGTGTGACACAGAGAATGAAATATGTTGGTCAGTTCTAATGATGAACATTGTTTGTACCTATTGCATGAAGCATCAGATTCTTCCGATATTTCAAATAATGAGGTACAAGTGGTATTGCTACTATTATGATTTTGTTTACAGACAAAATGATAGTGGTATAGAGAATGGATAAAGTTTATTGGTCAGTTTTAATGACACATACACATGTAAATGCAAGCCGTTTAGATTCTCTTCATCTTAAAAATTTACTGAAGTTTCTAGAGTAAAAGGAATAAGGAAATCTTTCGAGTTTATTAAAGATAGTTATAATTCAAATGTGATTTGAACTTTTTGATCTTGATACAAGAAAAAATTAAAAGTATATATATAATGAGTATTAAACACCATTTTTTTACATTCCAGAAACTACTTATATATCTCCATTTCATCATGTTTTCGTTGTATCAGTAATGGTGTTTTGCAAGTCAAGATTATTCCAAGGCAGTCAGTTGCAGGATGATTGATGAAACCAGTGCCCAGAAAAGACTGCAGGCCTTCCTCAAACAATCTGACAGCACTAGGATTTGCTGGTGTTATATTCTAATCTTAGAGTTGAGTTGATTAATGGTGTTTTATGTCCCCGTCAAGAATATTTCACTTATATCGAGACGTCGTCAGTTATAAGAAAAAGTGCAGAAATTTTGCCTATGCATTGTGCTGATGGCTTTATACAGCAGGGTTCTCATTTATTTCAAGATCCAATCAGAAAGAGCCACAACTTTCATTCTGTTTTGCTGAGTGCTTGGCTAAAGAACAGTCACTATTCACTTTAATGTCTTGGGTCAGACCCTGTCGGGGTTCAAACCCACAACCTTCCATTTGCAGTCAAATCTTAGAGATTAAAGGCACTATGTATCATACATACAAGATTTACACTACTCAGCCATCTGGGACCCTTTTCAGTGTTTTGCATGTCATTAGATGACCTAAATGAACATGTCATTATAGTTCCATGTTACAAAGAATAGTTATGTGAACGATGTTAATGGTCTTTAGAACTACAGAGAGTGGAGCTACTGATATACATTTGCATGTATATCATTCCTGGATAATACTCGGTATATATACAAATGTAAAATTCAATTATTATTAGAGTTATTGTGAGGTTGTGTGTTTGAAACCCAGCCAGGTCATACATGACTTTAAAATTTGCAATTCTTCTTCCTTGCCTTACTATGACACCAAGTACGAGAAAAATGTAATGTGAGAGTTGTCTGTTGATGCTGACTTAAAGCTAGCAAATTAATTACAAGTCATTCCGAGTATGTGCTAACATAAGAACTAAATACACACACTTGCACATCTCGCACACACACAAACTTTTTACATGTAGTTTAATCCTTAAAGATAAGTACTTTTGTCACAAATAGCTGAAAAACTGCTGATATGAAGTTAAACAACAATACGAACAAATTAATATTCATAGAAATTCCATTAAACTTGCACTATGTTGAAACATTCACAAGTTAAGTGATAACAAAGAAAGCATTCTGTGTATTTGAGGTTACCATAAAATGTCCCTGTACAGAGAAAAACATTGCTGCTTTGAATTTTAATGTTGACAATGGCAATGTTTAAAATGGAAGTGATTACCTTAGTCGATGATTTTTACATTGTATGATTTAAAAGATCTGCCATTAGTCAAAGAAGTTAGTGGCTTAATGGTCAGTGTTATTTTTAAGATCATAGAAAGAACTTCGACTGGAGTATAAAACATTACTTCAATCCAGTCTCAATGAAGTTAACTTTAACAAAGAATTACATGCATTACAAAATGACATTGTCGGGCCTCTTCAACAAAAATGACCCACTAATGATGACATAATAATGCCGACATTTATGGTGCACATTTAATTTGTGAGTACCAGTGGATTTTGTTTTCTGTACTACTGCTTCTGTAAAAAACAGCATCTAATACTTTATAGAGCAGCCTCTTAAAAGAAAAAAATACCCGTCCAAAACATTGACTATTGATTAAACCTCCAGATGTTGACCTATAAACCTAAAACTGGTACATTGTCTTATACTTGTATAATTTTTCAGCAAAGTTTGGTCAAAAGCCAATACGTAGAGGTTGAAGTTATGGAGGGAAGATATAATATTGAGCGTTTTATTACATCCCTCTCCCCATACTTACATGTACTTTAACAGGGGGTTTAAAAGTGTACAAACTAATGAATTAGCTGTGCTGGTGAATTATAATATTCTAGTAGCTATTTAGAGAAACACTGCCACTACATCATTTTTGAAGGCAAAGGTTTTACCAAACAAATTTTAAATCAAAATCATGACAACAAATACAGTTTTTCTAAATCTTAATTTAATCAATAATAAATTATTAATTATCTAATTTAAGTCTATTAGCACTATCTGATATATCTTTATCTATATTATCTTTTTCTCTGGATTTGTCTTCATCATCATCCTCTTCCTCATCATCTTCATCATCGTCTGTTTCATCATCATCTTCATCATCATCTCCATACTCATATGGGTTGTAATCGGCTATAAATGAAATAATTCAATGATTTTTGTTAACAAGCATTCACTTTATCACCTAAAACTTTGTTAGGTGGACATAATTAACAAAACTCTAGCATTAAGCCACTCAGATACAGTAATTACAGTTGTTTAACTGCTGTAGTTATTCTAGCTTGATGTCTGTGATAATTAGTCCTCTATGGCAGTTATATGACAATTATCCATAATTACCGTATCTGAATAATTATAAAAATTAATCATAAACTAAATGATTGTTTACAATTTCCTGCCTTGTACAATATAACAAATTATGCATTTCCTCCAGATATAACAAGCCCTACATCATAACGTAACAATGCTTGCTGTAAGAGTTGCATGATATATTGTTGATTTGATTTAAACATATTTTAATTGTCAGTCATATATACACAAATATAAGTACATTATACATAATTATAATTACATATATAGACAAAAGGATTCAGAAACAAGTGCCATAGCACTTATATTAATCTGTCTCCCAAATAATTAAGAAATTAATTTTTCAAATGTGTCTAGTTTAAGGGTTAATCACACTAAACATTTAATTTTTGAAACACTAAGTATAAGAAAATTGTTTTGTCAGATGAATATATCTATATGTATGATATATTGTTTGTCACGTTTTCCAAATGCATACGAGCAAGGCAATTATATATGGTCCAATAAATGTGATTATTGATTAATAAATTTTACCAAAGTCAATGGGAATAAATGCACTGCTGATAAAAAACATATACATGTACTTGTATTCAATTTGAATATTTCATTGTTTGAATTGAAAATATGATTAAAAATTACCATCATCATCGTCGTCATTATCATAGTTTCCATAGTAACCAGCCCCATCACCATAAGAGTATCCAGCAGCACCATAATAACCATCATCATCATCATCTTTGTTCTGTCTACCATACGCATACTTCCGAGCTGAAAATACATATGTAACAAAATGAGGTTTATCTTTACATGATAATTTTAAACTGTGTTTTTAATGTTTTAGATAATATGTCAGGTAAGAATTTAAAAGTTAGCTAAAAATTGACCCAAGAGTAAGTCCTATATGTATTTCATATACACAAGCAAATAATCAAAATCAAAATGTAAATAAATATATTTTATATAGGTGATCAATTCACTTGTAATAGAATTATTCAACCACATAAATATGAAACTACATAACTGTAATAGGATATTTAAAAAAAAAAACTTTTCACTGAAATCAATATAAAATTATGCCTTTGCATGACACTTATTACACAAGTTTCAAACTTTCTGAACAAACTCTTCAATATTAAAATGTTCTTCTTACCTTGGTAGCTACATCAATGATTTTCCCTTTTTTTAACAGCAATATGAGCCTTCAACATTATATGTCACCAAACATCTCATGTCTGTGAACATAAACATTTTCAACATGTATTCCCAATATTTTTTCTCTTTCTACTGAAAAATTTTATGGTAGTCTTGGATAGTACTTTCTATGAAAATTGGTCTACCGTAAATTCGCTGTCACAAACATGGTGACTTCAATAGTTATTTTCTATTTACTCACTGTTAACACTAAGCTCTTTTGTTTCCTGTGTTTCATAACCACATTTTGGACATGGAATAGGTTGCCCTTTTGGATATTTGAATCCTTTTCTTCTCACATGATCATCACAATAACATGTCTGAGTTAATAAAGTCAAAGTTTCAAATCTTTAGTTGTGCTTTTTAACATATACATGTATAAAAATAAACTTACAGCATAAGCAATTAAAGCCAATTGCTTCTTCAATGTATGACGACAAGAATAATTGAGTTCATGTACATACAGTGCAAAAATGTTAAGTCAACTGCAATAAATTTGTACTTGATCTTAAATTTGGATGGTCTATTTACTGAATTCATAAATACTGTAGATGAAAAAAGGTAATATAAGTTTTGTAACATATCATCAATAAAAAAAAGATCCAATATACATGCATGTGAAAACACACACACACACACACACACACATATACAGAGGTTGAGTTAAGTTGAGTAATGGTGTTTAATGCCCCAGTCAAGAATATTTCACTTAATTGTGACATTGCTAGCTATAGGTGAAAGTGAAGAAATTTTGTCTGTGTGTTGCACTGATGACATTATATAGCAGAGATCTTTATTGTGTCATGCCTCCATGACACGGGACCCTGTTTATTTTAAGTGAAGTGAAAGTGAAGAAATTTTGTCTGTGTGTTGCGCTGATGACATTATACAGCAGAGATCTTTATTGTGTCATGCCTCCATGACATGGGACCCTGTTTATTTTAAGTTCCTATCCAAAATAACTGTGACTTTCATTTCATAATGCTGAGTGCTTGGGGAAAGAACAGTCACTTACCACTTTCAAGTTTTGGATCAAGCCCGTTCAGGGTTGGAACCCACAACCTTCCACTTACAAAGCGAGCACTCTACCAACTGAAACACCACAGTGGCATACACACACACACTGGTGATAGATAAGACAAATACATATGAGTTGATCTTTACAAGCTGTAGGTGTACTTTTACATCAATATGGATATAACATACCTTGCATCTCATACAGGAATACTGTCCAAGTTTATTACATGACAGACCTACAAAATACAGGTAACACAAATGAAACATCAATGATTTAATTAACCCAATACAAATACATGTATATCTTATATTTTGTTTACTGTGTTAAACTTTATGCATCTTTCTACTGTACCAAAACTATCATAAACATATTTTTTTTTACCTTTTTCTATAAGGAATTGTATGGTTGAAGATGAAACATATTAACACACCACAAACAATGATTTTTTTTAGGGGGAAGAGTTATGTTTTAATGATGTTTATTTTACATAAAAAGCTGATGTGTTCACATCCTGTTCGATCTTGTGACACATTTATTCTCAGTTGAACTCTGACCCTGCATAACTCAATATTGATTATTTCTTAGAGATATTAAAACAGACTTACATTTAAAGCTTTCACCTTCTAATTGTTGACAGCTTGCCTGATGCTCAAACTGATCATCTTCACATAGAAAGTTTTTACAATATGAGCATTTAAATATACGCCCACCTGTAAATGAAAACAAATAAGTCAAACTTTTACCCTTATAAAGGTAACTAACATTAAAACAAGATTTATTATACTCTAGTTATACATTGTATGTCTATCAATATTCTAACAAAAAATGATGATGCAAATAACAACACAAGTATTTGTTGCTTCTGGTATTTCTCTTTTCTGTTCCCAGGGGCCTCCGGTTACTGGAAGTCTAAAACTCACACTTACGAATCACAGTGCCTCTCATGACCTAAGTTTGAATGCTATAGAAGTGAGAAAGTTTGTTAGTTTGCTTACCATACATGTATATCAATGGTTTTATCTGGGCATTCAGGTTTCCTCCACCATCTCAGAACTTATTACCATGATACAAGTGAAAGAATCTTACCTAGTCCAAAAGCCTCATCTACAATGTATACTCTTTAACAACTTTTACTACTTCTCTTTTCTCATTTATACAAATGACCTTACCTTAT
Source organism: Tegillarca granosa (assembly GCA_029721355.1). Classification (NCBI taxonomy): domain Eukaryota; kingdom Metazoa; phylum Mollusca; class Bivalvia; order Arcoida; family Arcidae; genus Tegillarca; species Tegillarca granosa. The sequence continues at coordinate 17,447,388 of CM056604.1, forward strand.
TTCCATGCCCTTTCTTTACTATCTGTTCATGACCTTACCTTGTTCCCACACTCCTCGTTTACATTCTACACATGCAGCATCTTGTAGAGGACAGGTACAGGCATGTGTAGTCAGACACTTCCTGCCATGACATATCCAGGCTTCACAAAAATCACAAATGGCTCCCTGTTAATAATGAAGTCAAAAAGTTATAAAATAGGCTTGTAATAAAATTGTAAAACCAGAGAAGAACATTTATACACGTATTATTATTTTAGTAACAGCAAAGCGATCACTAAAAAAGATGACTAAAAGGTCATTATCAACCAATGATAAAAAATTATTCAAATTTCCAAAGTTGTTAAAAAAGAGAAGAAATTGAAAAACTTGACAAGAAATAACACCTTATTCACATACTGTGTTAACAAAAGCCTTTAGGATACAACTAATCATTGTAAATAAATGTAGTCCTAAAAAAGTATGATGCATTAAAAGCTGATAGCAAGGTTAGCTCTGGCTCTTAAAAAGTTGGAGCCTAAAATAAGCCAACTTTAAAAATATAGTAGCCAATTGATAACAAACAGTTCAAGTGAGACAAAGAAACAAAGAGCGACATAAAATGTTATTCTGAAATGTAAAACTTGTATCATTACCAGTTTGTAATACTAAGATTTTTTTTGAAAATTAAAAACATTTTTTCATTCTTGTGTTAAAAAAACAAAGATTTTTTTTTCTGCCTCATAATGAAATTGACAAATTTTTTGGAGCAAAAATATTAGCCAGAATCAATTTTTTTCGAGACAGAAATTATAAGAATTAGCAATTGGCTAAATTGGTGAATGACACAAAGACCCCTGCAACAGAACCAAATTTTATACCCCCACCACAAAAACATGCACAACTTCAAAATTACTGGGCACACTTTTATTATCCAAGTTGAAATGATTTAAAGAATTATATGACCCATGAATAAAAAATAAACTGGTTTTTTTTTCTGTTATTTTTCTATGAATTTCAAGATTTCCCCCGGGGAAGTTTTGTTGAATTGGTGAATATTTATACCCAACATTCCTTGTACTGTACATACTTACCACAAGAGCCATACCTGTTGTAAACTGTCCAGGATGTTTAATTACACAATCCCCCGTTTTCATCATACATTTTTGTTTGCCTAAAAAGACAATGATCATTTTGTTTTATTGTAATAAAATCACTACTTGCTCCATGTCGTTATCTGCAGTTATAAACATCACGACTGCTAACATCAATCAATTTTAACCCTGCTGCTAAATTTGTTTTAATCTAGGGTGTCAAATTTCGGTGTGTAAATAAACTAGCCTCAGTAGCCATTACAAAGTAAGAAAGTTGATTTAATGTTAATTCTTATTTTAATTGGTGATAATCTGCTAACATCAATCAATTTTAACCCTGCTGCTAAATTTGTTTTAATCTAGGGTGTCAAATTTCGGTGTGTAAATAAACTAGCCTCAGTAGCCATTACAAAGTAAGAAAGTTGATTTAATGTTAATTCTTATTTTTAATTGGTGATAATCTGTACAAAATCCTAATTAGTAACTTATATTGAGACAATACGAACTAGTAGTGAAATATTCATAGAAAAAAAAAAAAAAAAAAAAAAAAAAAAAAAACCAAAAAACTAATTCTTAACTTTGATTCTTAATCTTGACCTTTAGTTGTTAGGTTTAATTTAAATTTTGATGGCTTAATTCTGAGTGGAAATTTTTTTTTCTTTATTCCCTGATATAAAATTCTATTGTAAATTGTAAATTATTTTTGTGAATTAAGTTCTACAGAGACAATGAAACAGACAAAGATAAAATAGATCTATAATGACAATTAACAAGATTTGAGAGATTAACAGTCATATCTAGCCTGCTGAGACATGTCGGCAAGATAAGCAAAATAACTACCATCAGTCCATAAATATTTGTCAAATGTATATTTAGAGAACAAAATTTCATATTTAAACAAAATCATTAAAAGATATCAAATTCCTTGTAAAATTTACTGGACTTATTGGAAAAAATAACCAGACTTATTCCAAAATTTTTTTAATTCTATGCATATTACACTTTTTTAAGTTTTTTTTTTTTCAAAAAGATAACAAATTAACTATGTCCAAAATATCCCTTATGCACCTTTCTAGTTTACCATATAGGATATGATGTCTTGATTTGAATATTCATGATGATCACCCCTCCAAAAATCTGAACAACACTGAATACCCAAGTATTAACTTGCCTCTCTCATACAATTTTCTTATTGGAAACAAGAGGCCCATGGGCCTTAATGCTCACCTGAGGAGATGTCTAAAAACTTGCAAAGAACCTAATTACAAAAACTTTAAAAAAATTCCCAAAAGTTAGAATCAGTATGTTTAGAGAAGTTACTGTAATGGTTCATGTTATGCAGCTATGACCTTGACCTTTGAACATATGACCTTGAAACATATATCAAAATGATCATCATATCAATACCTACAATATTCTAATATACATGCTTCTACAAAAAGTTGATGGTTTTCAAGATAATTCACAATTTCAGTACACTTACGCAGCTATGACCTTGACCTTTGAACATATGACCTTGAACCATATATCAAAATGATTGTCATATCAATACCTACAATATTCTAATAGACATGCCAAACAAAAAGTTTATAGTTTTTAGGCTAATGCACAATTTTAGTATTTAAAAGCCAAAATAAACATTTTAGGGGTAACAACTACTACATGGAGTATCATACAGTTATAAAACTTGGTACCTAGTTAAATTTTATCATGCTGAACATTTTAACAATAATTTGAATTCATATATCTCTTAATATTTTCAAGAAAATTGCCTCAAACTGCAGGAATCACAAATTAGGTCATGACCTTGATTTGTGACCTTGACCCTAATTTAAAGGTCATTTCAAGAAAGAGTCAAAACTGAAAACCCCATGTCAATATCTGTTCAAATAGTAAAGTTATAACAATTTGAAGCCATTTTACAAATTATTTTTAAATAAATGCAAAAATGCATAACCCACTTTTCGACCAAATTTCAGGAAATAAACAAACTAAAGGTTTAAGTCCCTAGTGAAGCCAAATATCACATCAGATTTTTTCTCCCATCATCGGTTTCAGAGAAGAAGATTTTTTAGGATTTTTGGACACCCTGGTCACCTTGACCTAGTTTTGGTAGCCATGGCAACCCCATGAACAAATCTGAATTGCACCTGCCCATATATGCTTCTGACCAAGTATCATTGAAATCTGTCCAGCAGTTTTGGAGGAGAAGTCGAAAATAGGTGTTAATGACACACGCACACACATACACATGACGCTCCATGCCATAAACTCACATGACCTTTCGGTCAAGTGAGCTAAAACTCAAAACATTTAAATTTTTAGAATTTGGTTAGGTCAATGTTTGTTAATTCAATCTTACTGGTTTTTTTTATGAGGAAAGTTTGGAATAAAAGAAATATTAAGAAAAAAACCACGTGACAAAGAATTATGTACCGATATTAAAGGCTAATTTTGTAATGCTATAGACATAAAAAGTGAAATCAAAACTACAAACCACAATGTCCACAGACTGGTAATCTTTGAACAGCTGAACAAAAATAACAGAAAGCTCGGTTCTTCCCTGTCCTAAAATACAAATAATACAAGAATTAAAAAAATGAAATAAAATATCAAGTTTTATGAGCCCTAGTGTGAGAAAGTTTGTCAGTTCACTTGCTGAAGATTGGTGGTTTTCTCTGGGCACTCTGGTTTTCTCCACTTTTCAAGAACTGATCACCTTTATATAAGCTAATAAATCTTGACTTAGGCATTACTGCACTTAATTCCATTATCAGTTGTAAAGAGTGGCTGTATCTTCTATCTTGTTAAAATTTTAGTGCTAACTCACTGAGTTATCATAGAATCTTTTCATACAGATATCTGAAACAATTAAAACTTTTGATCATTTACATACACTATTTATTAATGCAACAAAACAGAGACAAATATTACGTGAACTTTAGGAAAGAAACCTGCCATTTGCTTTGCTGTTGCAACTTAGATATCTATACTGTAAAGCTTTACAATTACAATTTAATACATTACATGAACTATATTACTAGTAAGGTTACCAAATTTGTCATAGTACATTAGAAGAATATTTAAACAGTGCTTGAATTACACCCACCTTTTACACTGGTCACATTCCTACAAATAAAGAAAAAACTTGGCTATGTGATGTCAAATGATATGGTACTTAAACAATTACCTAAAAAAAATTGGTGTCAGCAACACCTTAAGTCTTGCTGTTTGTTCAAATGTTGATGAAGCCTACAGCACTTTAGTGACTCCATGAAATTGTTGCTACAATTTACAAATCACTAACTTGGTTTTCAAATGTAACAGTATAGCCTAAGGTAACAATGCAAATACCAGGGCATAAAACTGTGACTTCCCACACTATAACTGAGTGTTCTACAAAGTGAGCTAACCATCCTGCTATATTCCATTCTTATAACAGGAGAGGGAACGAAAAAAATGTACTACCGGGCTAAAACTCCATGACTTCCATCACTATAGTTATATGCTTTACCAACTGACATGCTCATATGGTTATAATCTTTCCAATTTTAAGGATTGAAAAAATTTCAATTAAATCAACACCAGGTAAGCATTGCGCATAAATATGTGGTTAAACAACAGGGGCTTGGGGTCAGGATTTTTGAATTTCTGTTTTAAAGATTATTTATTTGTGTTTTTATTACATGCGATCTAGGTTGATACAAGTTCATACATATCGATAACTTGAAATCCATTTTTAACAAACTTAAAAAAACTCCGAATATAACACTAAAAGACACAAGGTCATCGCTGCAAAAAAAAAACAACACACAAACAAATAGTCTTTAAATACAAAAATCCTGACACCTGTAGCGGTCTGGGTAGCTCAGTTGGTAGAGCACTCGCCTGTAGTGCAGAAGGTCCTGGGTTTGATGCCTGGTCTGACCCTGCATTTTTTCTCCCTCCTGTTACAGTTTGAAGGCCAGTGTGGCCATTTGAAGTGGTGGACTGAATATATGCAGCCATATAAAGTCCAACCAAGGGAATTTGGGGCGAGATTTCCCATAGGACCATGGGAACTCAAGAATAACAGGGGAGAAATGAAGTGGTCTCAGAAGCTCAGTTGGTAGAGCACTCGCCTATAGTCTGGGAGGTCCCGGGTTCGATCCTCGGTCCAACCCTGCATTTTTTCTCCCTCCTGTTACACACCAAGCCCCTGTGGGTTAAACTAAGGACCCATCCACCATAAGCAGGCTGATGCCATAATATCTGAGCTACACAGAACCCCAAAACAAATCAGTAACAGTTTTACCCACTTCATTTCAAAACTTATCGTTTCTCATTTGATGCCAATACATATTTATTGATAATAAATGGAATAAAAATGTTGGAACATATAAAACAACAGCAAAATACCATCAAGAAATTGCATGGTTTTTCTGCCAGATCTTTGTCTGTATTTCGAATCTCTCTTTGTCTTTCTCTCTGCTTCTCTGCTTTCTTCCTTTGTCCCGTCTTCTTCTTTGGCATTATGATTTACATACGGTAAACATATATTCCCTGATCAGTTGTCAAAATGCAATACACATCTCACATGTGTCAAACCCGGAAATGGTCTCATTTTGCAATCTAGCTATGCGCATGCCCAATCGTCGCCATTTTTAGCAATATGCAGGAAGTAAATGAAGGGGGAATGTTTACATTAAAGTTCTTCAGCATGTATGATGTATTCGGCTCTGTACTTTAAATTGCAATGGGATTAGAGCCTCTTGAATTCGCAGAATGTCTAACGGACAGTCCGTTTTTCCGCGAAAAGTTACACGACCATGAAAAAGAACTGGAAAAGACCAGCAAAGCTATAAAGGCCTTGATTTCGGATGGGAAGGAACTTTGCAATGCTGCTAAAAGTTTGTTTTCATTTTCTTTTAAATATATTTATAAAAAGTTAAAGAAATATTATTGAATTTTTAATGAAATATCGCTTAAGATGTTAACTGGTGCACTAGTGTCCAATATAACTGCATGGCTTTTCACAAGACATTATAGTGCCCATGTTAATGATGTATGTTGGATTGCATGTGATGATGTGTATGTAATTTTGAGAATAATTCTAAAAAAATAGAGAAAAATGAGTAGAGTTAGAAGACTATCGAGCCTGGCTGAAATATAAGTCATATTCTGATATGTTGATAATTGTTGATTTTTAGAGAGTGGGAGTGTCCAGGTTGCAACTTTCAGTCTATGTCATGTTTCATGTGTCATGTTTTGTGGCTAGCAGCATTTCAGATTAATTAAGAAATCATTGTCAAACTTTCGGTCCAAAATTTTGGACTAAAAATGCTAATGAAAAATGCTTTATTGCACAGGTTTGTCAATGTTACTTATTGTTTTTTATGTGTTTATCCAGACTGTAGACCACCCTTGCACTTTCCACCACCTAGGATCAAATCTAACTTGAGGCAGATTCTAGTGTGAGAAAATTTCTCAATTCACTAACGAAAGCAAAGATTGATGTTTTTTAACGATCCCTGAACTGGTAACTCCTAAAAGCTTAATTTAAGTTATCCAGATTGGAACATTTCCTTCCTTACAATTGCTCCAAACTGCCTTGGAATGGAATACACAACAGTTTTTGACAACATGTTAGACAAGATACCTTGTTAATCGCCTACAGTAAAATAATAAATTATTTTTTTGTATCTTTGATTTAGCACTTGGTAAAGCACAACAAAGTTTTGCTCAGAAATTGGTGGATTTTAAGTTTGAATGTATTGGTGGAAAACAGACTGATGATGAAAAGAAGATAGGTAAATTATGTTTTGATATCTGTATTCTTTACTGATCTGTAAATTATGTTTTGATATCTGTATTTTTTACTGATCTGTAATCTGTATCCTTTACTGATCTGTAAATTATGTTTTGATATCTGTATCCTTTACTGTTCTGTAAATTGTGTTTTGATATTTGTATTCTTAACTGATCTGTAATCTGTATCCTTTACTGATCTGTAAATTATGTTTTGATATCTGTATCCCTACTGATCCTTTACTGATATGTAAATTATGTTTTGATATCTGTATCCTTTACTGGTCTGTAAATTATGTTTTGATGTCTGTATCCTTGACTGATCTGTAAATTATGTTTTGATGTCTGTATCCTTTATTGATCTGTAAATTATGTTTTGATATCTGTATCCCTACTGATCCTTCACTGATCTGTAAATTATGTTTTGATGTCTGTATCCTTTACTGATCTGTAAATTGTATTTTGATATCTGTATCCTTACTGATCCTTCACTGATCTGTAAATTATGTTTTGATATCTGTATCCTTTACTGATCTGTAATCTGTATCCTTTACTGATCTGTAAATTATGTTTTGACATCTGTATCCTTTAATGATCTGTAAACTGTATCCTTTTTCTGATCTGTAAATTATGTTTTGATATCTGTATCCCTACCGATCCTTCACTGATCTGTAAATTATGTTTTGATGTCTGTATCCTTTACTGATCTGTAAATTATGTTTTGATATCTGTATCCTTTACTGATCTGTAAATTATGTTTTGTTATCTGTATCCTTACTGATCCTTCACTGATCTGTAAATTATGTTTTGATATCTATATCCTTGACTGATCTGAAAATTATGTTTTGATATCTGTATCCCTACTGAGCCTTCACTGATCTGTAAATTATGTTTTGTTATCTGTATCCTTTACTGATCTGTAAATTATGTTTTGATATCTGTATCCCTTCTGATCCTTCACTGATTTGTAAATTATGTTTTGATGTCTGTATCCTTTACTGATCTGTAAATTATGTTTTGATATCTGTATCCTTTACTGATCTGTACTTTACAAGGCAAATGCAGATATCTACAATGCCTGTTTTCTTTATTTCATGATCAGTTGTTCTATTTTACTTGCAGCTACTTCATTGAAAGAATTTGGTAAACTAATGTATAGAGTAGAAGAAGAAAGAAATAGAATGGTAAGTGTGTTTGATGATAAACAGCTGTTCAGATAGGTCTGAAAAAATCCATCAGTACCAAATCTGTGGTTGTAACATTCTAGTGATGTTGTGATTAATTATGATGATCAATTGTTGGTCGTTAATAAGGCAGCGGTCCTAATATTGGATCACAAGATTAATAATTGATCACCACCTACACCTACATGAGTAGTTTCCATATTATAGCCAAATCCATTTCCTTTCCATTTTTTTCCTACTAAAAACAACAATGGCGACAGCAATCAGATAATTTGACTGTATCCAGGGACCAGTAGCACTGGCGAAACTGGGTTTCAACCCAGGTCTTTTATAACTGATATTATTTTTTAAACCAATGAGATGCTTTGGCCACTGTCACCCTGTCAGAGCATTGAACAACTATCTGGCCTTTAACTTACAATTACTAAGCAAGAACACTTGCCTTTAACAAAATAAAGTATGTGTAGTTACTGAATACTGTTGTACAGTTGTTAAGTAACTCTGATTATTAATCAATTATGTCTCAATGATTATCAATTATAATTATTTGTGAAATTATCTGTACTAGATAAAAAGCTGTTCAGATAGATCTAAAACAATCTATCAGTACCAAATCTGTGGTTGTAACATGCATAATCATGACAGAAAAACTTCTACCTGTTTGAAAAAAAATCTTACTAATCTTGGCTGAGCAAGACATCATTTTTGCTTGTTTCAGAATCTTATTTGTTCCCTTATTCTTATAAGCCCATAAGTAGTTGAAGGATGTGAATTTCTTGTGTAAAACGAGTAAGTAAGTTAAGAAGAATTAAATTTGTACTCTTTATCCTTAAGATTGTAATGTTTTAGCCTCTTATCCAAGAAAAAAAAAACATTCCCCTTGGTGGCTATGTGATCTAGAGCAACAGCTTAAAGATCACAGCCCCTTTATCACCTAGGATAGACACCAATTCCAAGTGGGATAAAATTTGTCATTTGATTTTCCAAAAGTTACTGTTTATGGTTTTATCTGGGTGCTGATTTCTGCCACCATCTTTGAACTTGCTGTCTTGATATTCATGAATAAATTCACGTAAAAAACTAACCACTTCCTCCTCACTGCCAAGAACTACCATTATTGTCATTACTATGATAGTAAAATGCTTTTGATGTAGATGCAGATGTGATATCTTGGTGGATAAAATTGTCAGTTGTGAAAAAAGTTAAACAGAAAGTCCAACATGCATGAAGCCACACCCTTTACATGTGTCTTGATATTAAGCAATGATTGAATCATCTTTGAACTACATGTATATAGAGATTTATAACAGAGTTTGTCATTTTTGATGTATTTTAGATTGCAGTTGCCATTGATCAGTTTAACAACTTGGAAGATTTCAGGAAAAAACAGATAGGATCAGTGAAAGTAAGTCAAACATATATACAAGTAAAATAAATATTTTTGAAATTGTGTTTCCATTCTTGGTAGCCAAAATTGACATTGGCTACTAATACCTGAAAAATTCTTTCAAAAGATAATCTATTTTAGCACATTTATGAAAAAATACTTTAAAAAGGACTATATTTTCACAGATTTTGGAAATTTGGCTACTAGTTATTTTAAATTTGTGGAAACTAAGTAACAGTTACTGAAAATTCTACTGTTGAATTATAACTACTTGTACTAAGATTTGCTTTTGCAAATATGTATACTCAACAGTACTGCTTTTTTTCTTCAAAAGCTTTAAGACAGAGTAGAGATAATTGCAAGCAAAAATTGATTGTTGCTATTTCTTAAATGGTGTTCTATTTTCATGTTTCATTTTACAGGATGAGAAGAAATTATTCGACAAGCAGACAGTCAAGATTTGTCAGTCATTGGACAGATATCTGAATTTAAAGACAAAAGCAAATGACAGCACACTACAAGAGGTAAGAAAAGATATTGTATGTGTTTAAAGAGAAAAATTAACCCTAGAAGTAATGTTGTGGCCTTAGTGGCCGAGTGTTGTAAAGAACAAGCATACACCTCCTAGATTAAAATTGCTCTCTGGTTGATCCTGGTGTGAGAAAGTATGCTTGCTAAAAGTTGGTTCTCGATGCCTTTGACCATCCCAAAGCTGACTGCCTCTCTATAAGTGACTGAGTATTAGTGGAAACATAAAGCACCAGTAATCCACCTCACCTCACCTCCCAGTAGTAAAAACAGATTCATGGTTTGCATGTCTGTCGCCTGAAAATGTGATGATTTCTTTCCTTAAACTAAAGCTGATACAGCTTAAATGTTTATCTTATTTATACAGAGTCAAACCAAACTAAATGTTTAGTTTTTCACACATTTCTTATGAAGCCTTAATTGTAACCATCCAGATGAGCACGAAAGGCCCTTTTGGTTCTCTTTCTTAATTATGTACATGTATATAAAAACAATCTATTAAAGCTGCATTAAGTTTATCAATTTTCTGAATTTTTTTTGATTTTCTAAAAATATATTTTTTTAAAAATAGATATCTTCTAACCACGATCCATGACATTCATTTTCTAAAATTTCATTTCTTTTAGCTGTAAATAAACGGAATCCTCTGACCGGTTGGTCAGTGTTTTACGATGGTAATTATGAGCTTGGAGCATGCGCACGGATGTATGGAAAAGCCTAGAATCAAAAGTGAAACATGACAGATTGCATTAATTGTTCTTCATTAATATCCAGATATATTTGAAATGGTGTTATGTTTCCCTTACAAAGTCACAAATGACAAATTCAACGAATTTTTGTGTTAAATTTATCGTATTTCACCGTTTTGAAAATTGTGTTTAAATGACCCGGGTTTTGATGACGTAACCATGTTCTAATATTAGATCCCACATGCTGTATCTCGCTGGGTAAATACTGTAATTTATGTATTTATTGGAGCTTTTATCGTTGAACCAAATGTAACATTGTTCATTAGGAACATCATTAATCAGATTAGCACTGTTTTAATTTTTTCTTTGGAAAACTTAATGCAGCTTTAACACTGATAATAAATGTGTTTTGATATGTAAAAATACAGAACTATGTCTTGCACTAGTATGTACATTTACATTTCAGGCTGATGCACAGTTAGAGATGGAACTACGTGGATTCCGTGAAGCTTCCATGAAATATGTGTTAAAGGTTCAGGAAGTACAAGAAAGAAAGAAATTTGACTTTGTAGAAATAGTAAGTCATGTCACTATAATAACCTTTACTTTTCTAATTGTTTTTATTTTGGATGGTGTTCAATTTGTTTTTTTAAACTATCCAAGTAATTTTAAATATTTGGGATTTTTCAAAATATATTTTTTCCCTGAAATTTGGTTTCAGCTGTATTAGAAAAACCACATTTAAAACTGACATAGGTAAAAAAAAAATTGACTAACAAGTAATTCAGAATAATCATATTTGATAACATACTTGACATAAAGGTTTTATTTCTGGCTCTGATACATGAATTTTGTCTTTGCAGGTTTGAATTTTTTCTGAAGACATTGTATAAACAAATGTTAAATCACAATTTTAATCAAAATGGTTGCCAGTTTCCCTTATGATTTATGAATGAAAAATAAATACAACTCATCAGTTTGTATATAATTTGATCTCTTTATTAGATAGACTCTTGATTCTGCTAACTGTTACATTTGTTTTACTTTCAGATATTGAGATTTGTATATAGTATTTTCACATTTTATCATGAAGGTATGTCACATAATTTCAAATAAAATAGTTTTTTAAATATGTATAATTTTGAAAACTGTTAAACTTTGCTTTAAATGTATATACATGTTAATGCATTGGATCACATTTAATTACATTACATAAATGTATATATATATATATATATATATATATATATATATATATATATATATATATATATATATATATAAAACATGAATATATATTACCGTGCATAAATGGTTAAATTTCATAGAATGTTGAAACACCAACTATTCAATACGGTCTATTTTTATGATATTGATAATTTACATTGTTCCGCCCTATTAACTAGTTCGAAAAGTTAAGTGCTGAGCTAGTATGCCTACCTTAGTAAAGGAAATATCCATTCAAAATTTGATTTTACTCTTTGAGAAGATAAAGAAATAGCACTCCAACTTTAGTATATTTTAAGATTTTTCAAATTTCAGAATGTATTGTCTTTTACCACTCTTTGAGAAATAAAAGTTTTGCAATTATTTTCTTTTTAAAAAGGAAATCGAGAACTCAATTAAACTTACTAGATAAACTGCTTATGTTACTGGGGAAAGACAATGTAGTTGTTTGATAGAGTTTCATTTATTTGAATTTTGATTTGTTTAGTTTAATTGAAAGTTGAATTTATGAGATATCTAAAGAGTAAAAACCATATTACCGTTGTTTTAATTGTTGATATTGACCACATAGATGTTCAAAGTAGAATTCAAGGTCACTGATTCTTCTTGTTTTCATGAGATCCCCCATCCATTTTATGAGCATGTTCTTAGATCTATCTGGCATGTGTGATAAATATTGTTATTAAGACTTGATTCTGGTTTAGTTTTTTTAAAAGTTTTATTTAGTTCTCATATTTTCTCTTTTTTGTACTTTATTTTAGGTTTTGAAATTAATAATGAATTAAAAGCTTACTCTACAGATCTGCAAAAAACTCTACAAAAGGTAATTATTATTTATGAAAGATTTGAATTTTAATTTGTTATTGTTATGCTTGTCAATAAGAACTTAAACAATATAATTGATAATTGGAGACATGTAGCTCAAGGTGGTTCAAACTATTTAAGAGTTGAGGTTTTTGTCCCAGCTGCTAAATGAATAAATATTGGTAGATTTGTTGGGGGATAAACTATACAGTGGACTAACAGGTGGAGGTCTTGGTAGCCATGTGGTCTAAAGGTTGTGCTTACAGATCATATTGCCTTTCTCCCCATAGGTTTGAATCCCAGTAGGACAGACTCTAGTGAGAGATAGTTTTGTCAGTTCACTTAGTTTCCTCCAACATCTAAGAACTGACAGGCTTGATAAAAGTGAAAGAATTTTGACCTGGGCATAAAACATTATTTGTTTAATCCAATCTAATTCATCCATGGAAAGGGGGAATAAATTTTGTACTATTAGTTGCTTTACATCACTGTGACGTGGACATGTACTACTTGATGAGCCTGCAGCATCATGATTCTAAATTGACACTGATATGGTTCCAAAAATGGTGATCCAGTCTAGTGCAACATTAGCTTATTACTTATTACAATGTTCAAGAACTTAAGGTTTACATTGTGTGGTAAACAAAGTGTAACTATGAATCTTAAATGTCAGTACTTGTTTTATAGAATTGAATATTTTTACACCATTTATAATCTTACAATTTTTCATATCTTTTAAGAATTTGATTATTACTTTGTTTTCAGACCAGGGATAGCTTTGAAAGCACAAAAGAGCAGACTGAAAAATACATGTTAAAAATGTTAGAGAGTAGAGGAACAGTAAGTATTTGTTGTATTGACTTCACATGTAAATAATGTGACATTTATGTAGAAGAATTTTGATGTTATTTACATAGTCAATAGATGTAAAATGAAGTTATTATGAAAGAGGGTCAAATTTATCATCATATTTGCTGGGCTAATGTAAAGATAAACTTAATGAGGGATTTGAAGTGTTAGAGAATTCTCTTAAAACTCGAATCTTTTGAAAATTCATACCAATTGCATGTCAGATTTTGATCATTGTTATGATATGAGATATCTAGAAAAATAGGAATATCACCTCAAAATCTGTTAAAAATTTATACAGATTGCATGTAAAACTTGGTTATAAAGATAAACTTTTTCTACAAACTATGTTTATATATTGGTTAAATAATTAAGAAAAATTAATTATTTTAAAGCACAGATTGATATATACATTGTACATATATTTATTTTATTTTATTTATAGAAGCCATTAAATCAATCATTTTCTGTGAAAGGAGGTGTTACAAAAGAAGGCTATTTGTATCTTATGGAAAAGAGTAAGTTTTTTTTATTAAAATTTTACATTTTTGATCTTTTTTTGGAACTTGAAGTTTGTCTTTCACTTACTAGTTGATAAGATAAATGCATATAGAATTAATCATAATGACTCCTCCTTTTCCTTTTTTGTCTTTCTGACCCTGACTAGATGCCTGTCATTTGCCAAGTTTTGATTAAACATGTAACTATTTATACTTAAATTTGACAAATTTCTAAAGGTTTCATTGGTTGAAAAGTGAAAATATGTTCAGGTCATTTCTCAGTGCCTCGAACGTAAATAAACCACACCCACTCATTGCTGAAGTGTTTGGCGGTGATGTAAGCTAGTATGAACTACTCTCAATGCGCATCATTTTACTTTGTTTTGAAGTTATTAAAAGCAAAATTTGCATAAAGTTATTCTCTCATTTGATTAAGTTGTCTTAAAAATTTAGTTACAAGCATTGAATCTGATTTTCATTCAGGTCATTGAGAAATAGCCTGAAGTGGATGCTGTGCACACTTTTGTGCAATTTGTTTTGCAGTGTATAGCATTCATTCAGGTTATTTCTTAATGAACCAAATGAAATTCAGATTCAGTGCTTATAAATGAACTTAGAGATCTGAACTGATTTAAAATTAAATGTCTAAGCTTTTAAGCTAGGGTTTGAACCAGGGACCTATAAGCGTACAGAAAACTTTGAATAGGTCACAAAAAAAGAGTCATGCATTTATTTCATATTTCGATCAAAATTTATGAACTGCAGAGAATGAATGTTAATAATCATATCTCTGAGAGAAAATAAATACATGGTGTATTCATTATTGAAAAGACAACATTGATGAGCTATGGATGTTTTGTTTTCAGAGGCTCTAGGAACAACATGGACAAAACATTACTGCTGGTATAAAAAAGAAAATAAAGAATTCCACATGATGCCATATAATCAGATCAATGGAAAATTAGTAAGTTTTCACCAAAAACATTGTAATGCAGGCCAACAAAATATAGCATTAAATGAAACAATAGAATAATCTTTATTTTGGTTTTGTTAAGCAGTTAAATTACGAAATTAAACTGTTATGCAAAACTCGGTGGCGGAGTGGTCTACAGTGCTTATTTACAAATCACAGCCATTTTCATCCTTAGTTCAATTGCCTTCTGATTAGTTTCTAAGGTAAATAAATTTCTCAGGCAACACTGGTTACCTACACAAAGACAGAACTGACCACCTCAATGTAAGAATAAGAATCTTAATTAATTTTGACAGAAAAAAATTACTTTACTCCACAAATTGCTAATTATATAAAAAATTGGCATGAATTTTTACAAAAAATCTCTCTAGTCAGTCATAAATGCTGGGGAATTATCCAAGTTCTAAATTTTTTCACAAAAACAAGTAAAATGGAAAATAATCTAGAACATCTAAAACTTTGTTGATTAATAAATGTGAACAGTTTCTCGTTTGTGTAAATAACATTAATTTTAAAATCACCTTTCAGATGCCAACAACTGAAGAGTTAGAACTGACTTCGTGTGTTCGACGGGCTACACAGTCAATAGATAAACGGTTCTGCTTTGACATTACTGCTAGAGACAGGTAAGTGATGTTGTCCTCATGTATAGATTAAGATACACATTAAATAGTCACCTGGTAAAACAGTTCTTTGTGCAGTTCATTCGTAAATTGAAGTTGCTTTTCCCAACTTCAGTGTGTGTCATTGTGTTATAAATTAAAGGATTTTTTCTGTTTTTTTTTAATTTTATATGAAAAGATTTTGTTTTACCACATTAGACTTGTAAAGCAGAGAGGTACTTCTACAGTGAAGTATTTTTAATGCAAAAAAACTTGAAGTTAAAGTGAAATCATTTTAACAAATAATTTTTTATGGTAGCCACTCTGCATTAGGTCATATCTGCAGCATAAGCATCAACATCCAATGTTCATTTTTTTTTCCAAAGTTACAAGATGAAATAAATTTGTGGAAATACTCGAGATAACAATGTCCTTCTAAGGTCTCTTGTCTATAAATTATGAATTCTTCTCACTAAAACACAAAAGTTCCCAATTTCTTAAAAGTATGCCATCATCTTGACCCAAAATCATATCTTGAAAGGTCAAGATCATGAAAGGAATGTGAGACTAAGGGTTATTTGAGCAGCTTTAGATTCTCTAACAGAAGTTCTGTTTATACAAAGCTGTAGAATTTTTTTAAATACTTGTATAGTTTTTTTTCCCCAGAAACATGCTTTTTTGACATTTCAAAACAATAAAAATGAGGACATTTTAATTATATTTTTAGACCAGAAACATGGACATTTCAAGCAATATCAGAAGCAGATAGAAAGTTATGGCTTGATGCTATGGATGGAAAAGAACCTGTGAGTATAAAAAGAGTAGAACAGAGTAATGGTGTTTTACAGACAGTCAGGATTCTCTCATCTAACTAGTTGTCTTGTTTGGCAAATAAAACCAACTTCTTTCTTTAAACTGCAATTAATGTCGTATATTTAAAGGTACATAAGAAAAATGTGTGATATTGGATGAAGATGGTTTTATGCATGCTTTGCATAATGCAAAAAAAAACCATATTCAAAAATAAAATAAAATTAATAACAAGTTTTATCAAATCTATGTACCGGTGTGGACCCTCATTAGTACACAGATTGCAAAGTGTGAAGGGAATACATTGTAACGGTACATCAGAAAATGGATTGGGAATGAAAGTGTATTACATGTATTATTTCAATTTTCTAGTTAGTGTTTACTTTCTGTAATTTTTGAAACATCTGATAAATGGTTTTGTCTTGCATCATTGACACAGTCTGTAATTTGTTTTGATTATTTTTTCATGGAGTGAAAGTCCCTAAACATTTATCAGTCTCGGCTGCAAGTGCTTACCATGCTCCTGTAATATTCAATGTAAAATCAACTGCTATCACTTAAACACTTATTTCTGGAGCACTAGTGTGTGTCCACTTGTGTAAAATGAATGTTAAAAAAAAACTCAAATATTGTATCAATGGGTCTATTGGGTGAGAGCCTTGTGTCATTGTAAACGTGACAGTTTAATAAATTAAACTTGGACAAATTAATCAATGACTTATAGAAATCCAGATTTATACTTTAGATACTGAAGTTTGAAAATCAAAGTTTGACTGTGAATGTTTATTCAAGTTACACTTTTAACAATGTTCTCCATCTTGTAAAGTAATCTAAGAGAATTTTCTGTGCTTTGAATATTTTTTACATTCTTTAGCAAAATAATTTTTGTGTCTAAATTCTTTTTCCAGATATATAATCCATCTTTGAACAACACAGATGATTGTAAGTATAATATTTGTTTCATTGAATTCTCTTTGTCTGATAATTATTGTTCAAGGTTTTATGTTCAGTACCCAAAACTTTAAAACACAGAAGACATGCACTTCATATCTAGACATTAGATTGAGATTCCTTAAAGGGTATTTTAGAGAACAAATGATGCATATTAACTGTATAAAAAATAAATTTTATTTTATTTAAATAAATAAATAAATGGGGTCATATTGATTAGAATAAAAATAAATTAAGATTTGCTTAATGAACACAAAGTATTCTTGAAATTAAAAAACCAAGGTAGAAAGTTATTCTGAATGGAAGTTACAAAAAATATTTCTTCTCAACTTTTTCTTTCCTTTGGAATGAAAGACACTGCAGAGTGGTCTAAAACACGATATTAAGCTCATAGGTCCTATTAATCAATCTCAATTCGAGATCATAGTGTGAAAAAAGTTTATCAGTTTGCTTGTTTTGAGAAGATTATGTGGGACATTTATGCACAATTGATGAGATTTGTAAAGTATGCATCTTGAAAAGGAATTTTCCTTGATTAAAAATAGTCATGTTATGTAGTAAACAGTACTAGTCAGTATATGTAATACAAAATCGGAACAATTCAATACTAGTACTTTACTGTTGTTTATTCAAATTTTTTTTTTAGCTCTGTTAGATGATATTGGTTTCAACTTTATCAAAAAATGTTTATCTGTTGTGGAAAGCAGAGGTATGTAAATTTTAAGATTTTGAGTTATCTCCCTTAACAGTTGAACTGAATTACATCCCTTTATTTACAAACCTTTTAATTTTGTAATTGATAATTATTCAAATTGAAATTATTTATTGAGTAATTTAAACAAAAGAATTATTAAGAAATCATAAATTTAGTATTTTTTGACATTCATGAGAAAAATAAATGAATGATAATATCTTAAATTATGTATGAATGAAATAGCTTTCAGATATTTAAATTTTTGCAACCAAATTGATGGTACTTCAAATGTAATGAGTATAAAATCCTATGACCTCATGGTGTTCATTGTGTTGTAAGAAAGGAGAGAAGGTTAGCACTCCCCTTGATAAGGACGGAATGGGCCCTTGTGGCCTCTACAACACATATAAGGCCCTGTCTCCCTACTTTGGAGGCAGACTTTATTTTTTATTTCATTTATTTTTTTTTTTCACCCAAAGTTAGAATTCTCAAATTTGTATGTTGCATTTACCTTTGACAGAGTTTATATCATTAGAAATTTGAATTATATTATGTTGCCATTTGTAACTCTTAGTTTATATTTTTTTCATTCTCATTTTATATAAATTTTCTGCTGTATATTTTCAGGGCTTAATGAACAAGGATTGTATAGAGTTGTAGGTGTAAATTCTAAAGTCAATAAACTTATAGCCATGGGATTAGGTAACATTGTTTATAAGTCTTATCTGTAACTTATTGGTGTCCATAGTAACACATTGATTGTTATTTATTACTTGACTAAAGATTTTTTCACTGTTTAATAAAAAAATAATTCACTTAAATTATGCAAATGTAAGATTTTTTTGTGGAATACATGTGGTTAATGATTGTAAATGAAAACTGAAACTTGTTCATACTGGTTTTAATTGTAACACAAGTGTTAATTACAATTTATTTATTTATGCAAATAAAACCAAAGCATTAAAGAATATCCTTATACCATATTGATAAATATAAGGTTTTATTAAAAATATTGACTAACCTACTTTTACACTAAGTATTACATGTAATCTTCTCTGACATCTGCTATCTGTTTTCTATTTGTTTTAATATTAAAATTTTGTAATTATTGATCAATTTGAACCCCTAACTTTGCTCAGTAACTATGTTTTGTATTTTTCTGAACTTTGTTCAGGAATTACATTTTGCTTTTCTCTGCCTTGTACACAACTAACAAAAGAATGCATCATGAAATGAGGGCAGTATATTTAGGAATAAAATGATTGCTTATTGTAATCATTGAGCATTACAGTGTGCATATGTAAAGAAAAACCTCTCGGTTACACCTTAGTGAATTGGAAAATGTGATAGACTTAATTACTAAAAATTACAACTTTTTGGGAGGAGGGGGAATTTTCATAAAAATTCACTCTTTATCTTAAAGCTGCATTAAGAAATTAAAACGGTGCTGATCTAATTAATTATGTTCCTAATCATCAATGTTAATTTGGTTCAACAATAAAGCTCAAATAAATACAGAAACAACAATAATTTGCCAACAAGATGTAGCATGTGGGATCTAATATTAGAACATAACACATTTGTGAATACATCTGGATATTAATGACAGATAATTAATACAATTTGTAAGGTTTCACTTTCAATTTATTGGAGTTTCCTTACATCCATGTGTATGCTCCCAGCTCATAATTTAATCATCGATAAACATTGACCAATCGGTTAGAGGATTCCGTTTATTTACAGCTAAAAGGAATTAAATTTTAGAAAATGAATCTCACAGATGGTGATTAGAAGTTATCTATTTTTAAAAAAAATATATATTTAGAAAACCAAAAAAATTCAGAAAAATTAATGCAGCTTTAAAATAGTTTAGAATAACATAAGTTTTTAAAAATCAATAATAATTATTAAAATTAACAAAAACATGGTGTAGACATTAATTTATGTAAGTGGCATGCTTCTGAAATGTTTGAACAAAAGTATCTTTAAATCTGTGTACACTTTCATCTTTTTTCTTTATTTTTAGATCCAAAGAAAAAAGACAAAATACAACTTGACGATCCTCAACAATTTGAAATTAAAACTATAACTAGTGCTGTTAAAAACTACCTTAGGTTAGTATATAAAAAGAGCAGAATGGAGTTTTGTTGGATTTTTTTTTAGATATTCCGAAATAATATGGAGGCTGTCATCTAAGATTTAGTGTCCAGGGAAAATGGCTCATTCTTTCATTTCTCACTCTAGAATTTGTCAAAATTGGTTTCAAACCTAACAGGACCTGTGATATGTATAAGGCAGCATTTAGTCCTTTCTTCCTGCACTTTGGTACATAACAAACTTGTTGCAAAGATGGGGGACTTTTTCATCACTATTGGCACACAGCACTTTAAAATCATGTGATATTTTTAAAAATCAAAAATAAAATTGATTTTCATATACTTGTACATATATATATATATATATATATATATATATATATATATATATATATATTAACAGGGGGTAAGAGTGTTAAAAATATCAGCCACTATGACAGTGTGTAAATGGTATTTTTCGGAAGGACTATGGGTACTTACTTTTTCAATTATCTTTTATATGCCACAATAGAAAATGTTGAAACTATCAGACAAAGACTGGTTGAAAAATTCAACTTATGTTTAACACTGGGATTGACAAGACTTAAAAAGTTGATATGGCTTTTTTGGAAAGTTTGTTTTTTTTTAAACTTCATATCAATTTTATTCTGAAATTTTCAAATATTATTATTGTGTTCATATTACGTGTATTATTATTTTTATTATTTTGTATAAATTTACTCTTTGTTTTATTAGGTCATTACCTGAGCCATTAATGACATATAAATTACATAACCAGTTTATTGCTGCAGCAAGTAAGTTGAAAACACACGCACACACACACACACACACACACACACACACACACACACACACACACACACACACTTTCATATTCATAAATAATAAAAGTTGTAAGGAAATAACTTCCTTTTATAATTCATCAATTTGAATTTTTTTTTTTTTTTGTATCTTTTGCACTTACTGAGCCAAGTTGGGTTTTCCATGTTAAAAATCTAGGCTAAATGATGGATCTTTTTGGGTAATCAATGTAACAGGCTCCAGTTTCACAATCATTCACTCAATTGGATATATACTCAACTCAAATTAGGGAATATTTCAATTTTTAGGACATTACACAGTTAAAATTGAAAAGCTGATGTTATATTTTAATTGTTTAGGTTTGTTCAACAAAATAAAACATTGTTTCATAAAACTTAAATTTTAGAAATATTGATGAGAAAAAAATTGAAATATTTGAGTTGCGTGTACACTCATTTGAGTTGATGATTGTGAAACTGGGGCCTGGTTTCCAAAAACATCATTTCCGATGTAAATCAACATTTTTATCATGCAAAATCATCAAAACAACCATGTTTTCCTTTTTCACAAAATATTTTGTTGTATTTGTGGATGTTTATAGTGATTTTCAGGTATGGCCAGGAACAAGTCAGTGACGATATCAAACAGTTGAAGTTTAAAGGATTTTCTATATCATTGTACATAATTCACTCTCACAAATACACTGACTTAAGTGTAGTAGCTTTATTTTCTTTTTACTTTAGAACAAGAAACAAACACATTACGTGTTCATGATATCCATACACTTGTACATAAACTTCCAGAGCCAAACTTCGAGATGTTAGAACTGTTAATGGCACATCTTCAAAAGTAAGTCATTATAGGTCAAACTTTGAGCTGTTAATGGCAATTTCCAAAAGTATGTTGAGTAGAAAATAAAATAAATATTTAAAAAAAAAAAATTCCAAAAGTAGGTCACTGTTAATCAAACTTGAGATGTTATTACTTTTAAGGGCACTTTTAAAAAATGGGTCATTGAAAATCAAACTTTTAGATGTTGGGAACAGTCAGTGGCACTATAGCGGTATAAAAGTAGGTCACTTATAATCAAACTTTGAGATGTTATACAAAGAGCACTTAAAAAAAGGTCACTGAAAATCAAATTTTTTAAATCAAACTGTTAGATGTCATAACTGTTAAGGTCACTTTCAAAAGTAGGTCACTGTTAATCAAAACATTAAAACTGGCTGCTCTTTAAGATTTTAAAGTTTACATAAACTTGTGCTAATTGAGCTAAAAAATTGAATCCTCTTCTTTCTAAATTGCCCTAGATTATTTAGTTTGTTTCTTATACGATTTCAGAATTGCTGACAACAGTGATAGAAACTTTATGAATGTTGCAAATATTGGTGTTTGTTTTGGTCCAACATTAATGCGATCTGAAGAGGAATCAGTGGCGGCCATTATGGACATTAAATTTTGTAACATAATTGTAGAAATACTCATTTTAAATTATGAAAAGGTTTGTATAAATAGTAAAATCCATTATTTCATTTGTAAATTTCTCAGAATTCAGAATTTTTTTATATTTTATTTTTTATCATTGATAAAACTAAAAATACTTTTTTATTTACATTGCCTTTTAATTTACTACATACATGTAAATCAGACTGTACTTAAAAACTGATTGACTGATTGTAGAAGGCCTAAATGTTTTTGTTTTTGTTTATTTTTTATTGTTTTTTTTGTTTGTTTTTGTTTTTGTTTTCTGAGGTTTTTTTGGAAAAAATGCAGTTCCTCCCACAAAAAAAAAAAAAAAAAAAACCAAAAAAAACACACACACACACAGAAATAAAGAAAAAATAAAATACTTTGTATTTGTAACGTCTTCATTTTTAAATACTTTATTTTTATATCTAGTATGTATTCTAACAAGTGCTCATAATTTTCATTATTCTTGTAAATAAAAGCAGAGTATGTTTAATGCTTACTGCAGTTGATGCCATTGAATTGTATACAAAGCAATCCATTGAAAATGAGATGTTCTTAATTAAATTTTTCATTCAGATTTTTAAAACGCCACCTGAAGGAGCTGATATTGCGGACTGTCGGGTGATGCCTCAGGCTGGACAAGTTAGCAATAAGTGTGTAGCGCCAGTCACAAATCATACTATGATGGATAATCGTATAAGTCTGGTTCAACAACCTGTCTATGCAAATAAAGCACCTGTTTATCCATCTTATGCCGTTAAACAGGCTACAAAGTTACGAGCTGTTGATATTTATAATCCCACAACTGGAGGTAAGTAGTATCTATTTTGCCTACAAAACTAAAAAATATGGATATCCAGCACAAGAAGATATGGATATCCCGCAATTAAAGGGATTGTATACATAGTTTGAGTTGAGATTTAGTTTATTTTCTGTATATTTTTAAGCTGGCTTTATTCTCCTGTTTTAACTATTTGTATAAACCTCGGTTAACATTCATGCACCAGGTGTTTGTTACTGACAATAATATCTCAAAGAAACCAGTGATCTAGAACAGCCAGATTTTGTTTTTATGATTTTGATTGGATGGTCGAATGTTGTGTCACATCAAACAGTGATTTTTCAGCTATTTATAATGAGAAATTATTTATTTAATCTTGAGGATTAAGTCTAAAGACTAGTTCATGTGGTATGTGAGTGAACAAGTACTTCTGATTTGCATTGTACCCGTGTACATTTATGGGGACCCTTAGAGAGAGTGCAAGTACACTTGCCCACAATGTTGCAAATACTGATACTGAGCCAACCAGCAAGAGCTTACTCCAAGAAGAAACTTTTCTCACTTATGGATGACCAAGGTAGATCCCAGTGTTGAGACACCTGAAGTTTTATGGCTAATGCATTATCCAACCAGTTGTTGATCCAGCTAACTTCACAGTATCTATAGAATTACATGTAAAATGACATGTAAGAGTAGTCCAGTCATTGAAATACTTCAGGTGATAAAAGCTAGATAAAGAGTAAATTAAAATTGGTTAAAATTATAATACTTATTGTGATGATACTGTATAAAAATGAAATAACATTAACTTTATTTTGTCAGGGTTTGAAACTCATGCTGGAAGTAGTACAAGTGGAAGTTCTGATTCACTGAATTCAAGTCAGTCTAATCATCTGTCAATGAATACCTCATCACCACAGCTAGACAGTACACGTCAGCGTGGACCAGTATATACAAATGTAAATGCATTAGGTGAGTGTTATATGTCATCTTATCAGCTAGACAGCACACATCAGCGTCGACCAGTATATACAAATATCAATGCATTAGGTGAGTGTTATATGTCATCACCACAGCTAGACAGCACATGTCAGCGTGGACCAGTATATACAAATATAAATGCATTAGGTGAGTGTTATATGTCATCACCACAGCTAGACAGCACATATCAGCGTGGACCAGTATATACAAATATAAATGCATTAGGTGAGTGTTATATGTCATCACCACAGCTAGACAGCACATATCAGCGTGGACCAGTATATACAAATATAAATGCATTAGGTGAGTGTTATATGTCATCACCACAGCTAGACAGCACATATCAGCGTGGACCAGTATATACAAATATAAATGCATTAGGTGGTGTTATATGTCATCACCACAGCTAGACAGCACATATCAGCGTGGACCAGTATATACAAATATAAATGCATTAGGTGAGTGTTATATGTCATCACCACAGCTAGACAGCACATATCAGCATGGACCAGTATATACAAATATAAATGCATTAGGTGAGTGATATATATCACCACTACATTTAGACAATACTTCAAAGGGCGAATAGTATCTTCAAATCCAAATAAAACTTCATTTTTGTTACATTTTTCATTGGATTGTCTACAGATTACTTAATTAGAAATTTTAAAACCTTATTTTGTCTGAAATTTGCATGTTTCTAGAGAAAAAAGATATTAAAATTCATAATTTTATAAGAGAATTTGAGAAATTTTGAATGAATTGGAATTATACATACATGGCAACAAATTACATTTTTTCCAACTTGGAATTCAGTGTTTTTCAATATAAATGGAAGGATAAATTGTAATTTTACTGTCATTTACCTAACTAATTTTCTTGTTGGTTACCATGGTTACTTGTTTATGCTATCAACCTCAGATTTCAGTGGTACTTTGTCACTATATGTCAGTTTAATTTTCCGTGACTTTAACCAGCATTTCTTTGTTAAGAATATTTTTAAATTTAATTGAATTTATTTATTTATTTATTTATTTATTTATTTATTTATTTTCATTCTTATTATTTTTTTAAATTCATTTTTTAGCTCAACTGGCTAAAGCCATATGAGCTTATGGCATGATGCGCGCGTGCGTGCGTGTGTCCGTCCGTCCGTTAACAGCAAAAACTCAGAAACTATTGGGCCAATTTTAACAAAACTTTGCAGGAATGATCCCTAGAAGAAGTAGATGAAAATTTGTACAATTGGTTTCCATGGCAACCAAAAGTAGGTCACAGCAATCTAGAATGCAAAAAACCTAAAATAAGCTTCTTCTCTGAAACCATAGGTTATATGCAAAATCTGATGTGATATTTAGCTTCTAGACACCCTTAAACATATAGGTTGTACATTTCGTGAAATTCTGTCAAAAACTAGGTTACGCGTTTTTAGCGTTTTTCTGTCATACTTCGTAAAAAGTGAAAATAAGGCTTATAATGAGATATCAACTTTGAAAATCTTCTCCTCTGAAACCATAAAGCCTTCAGCTTTCATATTTGGCAGTTAATATCAGCTTGAGGCCCTTTACCAAGTTTGTACAAATGGTGGCCCTCGGTCCATTTTCGGCCCCACCCCAGGGGTCCATATATCTGCATATGCATATATGGCTTATAATGAGATATCAACTTTGAAAATCTTCTTCTCTTAAACCATAAAGCTTTAAGCTTTCATATTTGGCAGTTAATATCAGCTCAAGTCCCTTTACCAAGTTTGTACAAATGGTGGCCCTCGGTCCATTTTCGGCCCCACCCCAGGGGTCCATATATCTGCATATGCATATATGGCTTATAATGAGATATCAACTTTGAAAATCTTCTTCTCTGAAACCATGAAGCTTTAAGCTTTCATATTTGGCAGTTAATATCAGCTTGAGGCCTTTTACCAAGTTTGTACAAATGGTGGCCCTCGGTCCATTTTCGACCCCACCCCAGGGGTCCATATATCTGCATATGTATACATGGCTTATAATGAGATATCAACTTTGAAAATCTTCTTCTCTTAAACCATGAAGCTTTCAGCTTTCATATTTTGCAGTTAATATCAACTTGAGCCCCTTAACCAAGTTTGTACAAATGGTGGTCCTGGGTCCATTTTCAGCCCCACCCGAGGGGTCCATATATCTGCATATGCATATATGGCTTATAATGAGATATCAACTTTGAAAATCTTCTTCTCTGAAACCATGAAGCCTTAAGCTTTCATATTTGGCAGTTAATATCAGCTTGAGGCCCTTTTCCAAGTTTGTACAAATGGTGGCCCCCGGTTTATTTTTGGCCCCACCCCAGGGGTCCATATATCTGCATATGCATATATGGCTTATAGTGGAAAATCAACTTTGAAAATCTTCTTCTCTGAAACCATTAAGCCTTAAGCTTTCATATTTGGCAGTTAATATCATCTTGAGACCCTTAACCAAGTTTGTACAAATGGTGGCCCTCAGTCTTTTTTCGGCCCCAACCAAGGGGTCTATATATCTGCATATGCATATATGGCGTAAAATGAGATATCAACTTTAAAAATCTTCTTCTCTGAAATCATGAAGCCTTAAGCTTTCATATTTGGCAGTTAATATCAGCTTGAGGCCCTTTACCAAGTTTATACAAATGGTGGCCCCCGGTCCATTTTTTGACCCACCCCAGGGGTTCATATATCTGCATATGCATATATTGGAAATCAAGTTTAAAAATTTTCCTCTCTGAAAGTGTAAGGCATAATGCTTTTATATTTGGCATTTAATATCAGCTCAAGTCCCTTTACCAGGTTTGTACAAATGGTGGCCCCTGGGCCATTTTTGGTCCCACCTCAAGGGCCAATATATCTACATATGCATATATGGGAAATCAAATTTAAAAATCTTCTTCTCTGAAACTGTAAGATTTAAAGCTTTCACAATAAGCTCAAGTCCCTTTACCAGGTTTGTACAAATAAAGGCCTCTGGGCCATTTTTGGTCCCACCCAGGGGCACATATATCTATATATACTTATATGGGAAGTCAAATTTAAAAATATTCTTTTCTGAAACTGTAAGGCCTACAGCTTTTATATTTAGCATTTTACATCAGCTCAAGTCCCTGTACCGAGTTTATATAAATGGAGGCACAAGAACCATTTTTGTCAGTTGAGCTCCACAGGCCCTTTTGGGCCTCTTGTTATTTTTTTTTTTTGCCAAAATAAGATTTATAATAAAATAATAAGTAAACTTGGAAGTTATGGAGTTGAGTTGAGTTGAGTAATGATGTTAACGTCCCAGTCAAGAATATTTCACTTATATCGAGACGTTGCCATCTATAGGCAAAAGTGCAGAAATATTGCATGTGGGTTGCGCTGATGGCATTATACAGCAGGGTTCTTTATCGTGCCACTCCTGCCATGACACGGGACCTCGTTTATTTTAAGTTCCCATCCGAAAGAACTGTGACTTTCATTTCGTAATTCCGAGTGCTTGGCAAAAGAACAGTCACTACCCACTTTCAAGTCTTGGGTCCAACCCAGCTGGGGTTCGAACCCACGACCTTCCACTTACGGAGCGAGCACTCTACCAACTGAGCTACCGCAGTGGCCAGAAGTTATGGAAAATGATTGTTTAATTTTTTACTTTTTTAGCAAACAGATATAACTTGATGTCAGGATCTGATATACCAACATTGTAAGTAAATGTTTACATTAAGGTACTAACACAAGTTTTTACATGCAACCTAAATATTCCAACTCACAATCACATATATGTATGGAACTGTAAATTTAAATGAGAGAGAGAGAGATAGAGAGAGATTCATCTATTTTGCACAATATTTTATAAGCTGCATCATTTTGAATCATAGACAAACGAGTTAAATCCACACTCATAATACTTATATATGGAAATAATAAAAACATAATAACAATTTTAATTTTATAGATTAATTATAATTAATTAATATGTATGTTAATGTTTTTGCATGATATGCATGACATGTAATGTAGGTACATTTATATAAATATGTTTGCATGTTTTCAGTGATAGTTATACCTATGTAGACAGGTAATATGAGTTTGCCAGCATAAATGTTAATATTCTTGCCTATTTTATATCAACCTTGTCATAGTTTTACTCTTGTCTTCTGAAAAACTGTATATTTTGTGTTTTTGTAATTCAACTTTTTGCTTTTTATTTAAACTGCATATTTTCTTTTCATACAATGTCATTTGCCTGTCAGAAATCTTCTTTATGAAATTGAATGTCGGGTTTTTCTACAAAACTGGGAAATGATTGGTTGAAGTGGAGAGCATTACCCATAGATTTACATTTACCGGTAGATAAATTCATATAATTAACCACAACATGTAAAGAACAACATGCATAGAAAAAAAAAACCATGTTAACAGTACTTGTTACAATGTTTTGTGTCCTGTTTTTAGAATGGGTATTCTCTCAGTGGCCAAGTGGTCTAAAGCATACACTTTTAGTGCCTCTCAGTGTCTAAATTTGATTCCTGCTTCGGCAGATCCTAGTGTGGAAAAGTTTGTCAGTTCACTTACCAAAAGGTCAGTGGTTTTCTCTGGTGGGCACTCCGGTTTCCTCTACCCTTGCAGAACTAAAAACCTCTGTATAAGAGAGTTATCACTTAGGTAACTGTACCTCAGGATTTCACAGTACCCACAATAAAGAATATGTATATCTTCCTGTATTATATCCAATTAAATACTATTGTATGTTTAAATCTCTCCTCTTAATATAACATATTATATATAATGGGATATGCTTTGTATATAAAATTCCTGAATGTTGTCTTTCTGGTTCTTCTACATCAATATTTGACACTGTAATAATTTTGTGAGTGTATACAATTTTCGTTTTGTAGGAAAATTTCAATAACATGTACAATTACAGTCAAACTTTAGTTATTCAATTTTTTGAATACCTTAGATTTTTTCAAAGTTTCTGTTAGGTCCTGACCACCTAGCGCTAAAATTTTTTATGTAAAATGTTTTAAAATGTTTTAAATTTACACTGTATGTTTTAACAGATAAATGTCATTTTGGACATTTTGTCCTTTTTTTTTTATCTTTGTTTCTTTATCATCATTACAATAATGTTTGTTGACTGTGATGTAAAATGAATAGTCCTGCCCCCTCCCCCACACACACACACCACATGATCATCTGTTTGTATTTAAAAAGTTTAGATTATATTTATGCTTATCTTGTAAAATTACAATTTAATATGAATTAAAATAAGAAACTGTAAGAAAAAAATGATATGTCATTCGATTATTTAATTGATACATGTATTTTTAATGTGGTAGATATGAACTATAGTTCTAATGTTTTTTTTTTTGTTTTTTGTTTTTTTGTTTTTTTTTTTGTTTGTTTTTTTTTTTTTGAATAATTTGCATGTTCAATAGAATATCATGTAGCTATAGCTTAAAAATTAGATGGTACATGTTAGTATTATAACTCTGTGGGAGAGAGAGAGAGAGAGAGAGAGAGAGAGAGAGAGATTGAAAAAATTCCAGAGAAATTATTACAGTTTTCATTGGAGATGGGGGTGATCTCTAGTTTATTTTAACACCAAAGTAAAAAAAAAATTACACAATAGTTAGCAAACTAATACTATTATTAAACAATAGGAATGATTTTAGAGGAAGCAACTACAGAACTAGGTAAGGAAACAAAAAATATTACGATAATGTTAAAAGAATCTTGATTTAATGGTGAGAGAAAAAAGTGGTCAGAAAGTAACATATCTAGGGATATATGGTGTCAGAGTTATTTATATTTAAATTTTTAAATTTTATAATAATTATTTTAAATTTTTTTCATTAATAAATTATGATATTCATATCTCAATGAAATTTAATATGGAACGGGGGCAAAGCATGTCTGATTATAAGGAAGCCTGTTCTATCTAACAACTGTTTATTATCACACATTGATCTCGATTTATTTATTTATTTGACAAATCAACAGTTTAAAATGAGTTTAACTGTAGGGTGCCGGGTGGTATATGAAAAAAAAAAAAGATTTAGGGAAGTAAGGGGAGGGAGGAAAATAAATGTTGAATGAGGAAATTACATTCTATTCCCTGTCCATTCCAATTGAAACCAGCATGCTATTAGTTTATGAAATATGCTACAAATCTTTTGCATGTTAAAGTACTTAGTTGCTTGACTAGCTAAAATAATTGATGTTTGCACAATGCATGCTTAGCTTTTGCACACTTATTGTTTATGAAAGCAGTTTATATATAAAAATATAAGAATAACGAAACTAATTTAAAATGAAACAAACAAAAAATAATGAAAAAGACTTTGACAAGTGAATATTGAAAAAGACTATAACAAGTGAATGATGGGTAACTTGAATGATTATTAATATGTCAAACAGATGTTGTTAATTAGTATGTATGTTTGTTACAGCGTTAAAAACCTAGCTTTGCTTTGATAAAGTCAGTCATAGTCCAACTTTCTGTTTTATAAAGATATGTTTAAAAACCTTTTACAGGGTAAACAATTTATGGTATAAAGGGGTTTGAATATAGATTTTAATACAATGTATTTGAAAATGACATATTGCATTTTCTCCTGCAATACCATTATTTTGGCATCCAATACTTTTGAAAATATTTGAAGTTTTTATAAATTATCTAGTCAATTGTTTTTTTTCTTCAAGATATTCTGTATATCTGGCAAAATTTGTGATTGTTTTGTTTTCCTGTTTATAATTCATGGGAATTAAAAGATGCCAAAAATCCAACTTTCCTGAATATTTAATTTTTATACAATATCACTTGCATGTGAACTGAGCATCGTCAGAAAACACTAACATTAATATCATTGAATGATTTTTCTTGCAAAAATTAACAAATTTTAAACAAGAAACTTTGTGATTTACAGTCATTAGATATACAGCATGTTTGAAATTATTGTCAAGCCTGGCATTGCCATGAGACTTGGTTGTTACTTTTCCAGTGTTGTCCTAAGCGGCAGCGGTGGTGGCGGCTTGTCAAAATGTGAAAGTGTATGTTAAAGTAATGTATTTTCTACTCAATTAAAAACTAACCAGGCAAGACATTTAAATCTATGGAATTCTTGTTTATTATTGGCACATGATAGATCTTGATAAAATTAGCCCCGTGGTATGACTGACATTGCTTAGCTTAAGCTTCATACATCATGCTCATGATAGAACATTAGTTTAATGAACTCTTGTGCATACTTGTTTGACTTTTGCTCTATTTTAGCGGAAGCATAAAGAAACGGGGCTCGAATGATTCCTCATATCAGTCATCCATGTAAGCTAACATTCAGTGTTGTGTTTGTGTCTCATTCTAACTTATTATCTGTTAACCACAGGGGTTCATTGCCACCTTTTAACAACCGTCTTCTTTTATATTTTGATAAAACTGAAATACAATTTATTTTTTATTAGTTAATTAGATATTGTATTAAAGATATCTTTCTAACTTATAAAAAACAATAAATGTCTCTATATAATGTGCTACCTACTTGGCTCAAACACATTTTAGCACATACTGGCTATTCTACTATGTACCAAGGAAATTCTGCAACAGACCAAGGCTAAGTTGGTTTATTAAATACTTTTCCAGTTTATTACATTTTTACAAAGTTACAGTTGTAATTTATGTTAAATATTTAGAAAAATTCAATAAATGTGTGTTTCACTTCTTGTGTTGACAAATTGGCAGGAAACATCCTTATATACCATCAAACACAAACATACAAGTCCATGTTCCAATCACGTTTCTTCAAAAACGTAAAAACTGTGAAAACTAGCAAATTAAGTTTAACACATGAAATTTTGACAGGGAAGTGGGAATGAGTGCTTCAGAAGGTTAAGCACCTCCTGTCTAGCTAGAGCTACACTCGGCATGTGTAAAATCAAATTAAAAATAAAAGGAACATACTCATTGAGGTTTTTATTCACCATCAATTGGTATCTGGATAGAGAGATTAATTTTATACTTATTTCTCTTGTCAAATGTATGAGTTTCTTTTTATAGCTAAAAACAATTCTAAATTCTATAATAGCACAAAACCTGTGCAGGTAATCAAGAGCTCTTGTATTCATTTCTTACATGCAAAAAAATGTGGTACATTGTTCTGTCCATATGTACATGTATTGCTTTTTTTAAATGAATGGGGTTATAATGATAATTATTTTGAGCAAGACCAGACCAGGATATTTTAAAGTTAATCCATGTGAAAAGGAGTTATTGGATATTTGAAAGTTATATTGCTACAATATATATAAAAGGGGGATAATTTAGCAAAGATCTAGTATGTTCATTGTACTGGTTTATTAACTGATAAGTGGTATATTTTGATTTTTTTTTTCTTTGAAAAAAGAAAAAGGAAAATAATAGGTGGTTGTGAACCCATGAAGAAATAATATATA
Source organism: Tegillarca granosa (assembly GCA_029721355.1). Lineage (NCBI taxonomy): Eukaryota > Metazoa > Mollusca > Bivalvia > Arcoida > Arcidae > Tegillarca > Tegillarca granosa. Next base: position 17,480,009 of record CM056604.1, read on the forward strand.
TATTAAATATATAACCTGTAATGTTATGACTTCATTTTTTGTCTTGTTTCTTTAATTAATCAATCTAACTACGGTTGACCAATGGAATTTTTTTTTTCTTTTTTGAAAAAGAAATATTTTTCTAAGGAAACTTTTATGAGAATTTATTTTTCCACAGTGACTTTTATATATATTTGTTATATTTATTAATAGATATATGTAGAAAATAGAAGTGTTTACAAAAACCTTACTAAAATTGTTACTATAAATTATTTAGGAGATAAAAATTTTGATATGATATATAACTGAATTACCCTCCTTTGTAGTAGATTGATGTTGTTTCCTTTATTAACATGGATGAATTTAAAGTATATTTGATGCATTTGTTAAGTGATGATCAATGATTTTAGTAATGGTTATGATGATAATTTGCTGATACCGAAAATTTATATGAAGGCCATTCATGGGGAAATCTTTAATTTTTTTTCCTTGAGCCCTTTTATTGTTATAAAATTTTACTTTTTTCTGACATTTCTTTTTGAAAATTTAAAATCATTTGGCAAAACAGCAATGTTTTTTTTTTTAAACATTTTATTTCAGAGATTGCATTTTTTTTTCTCTAATGACATTGGTCAGCCTGCAAATTATACCATATTTATATATATATAATGGAATTCGCCAGTGTACCACATGATACCTCATAACATTTGTGCAGGACAATTATGTCTATTGACGACGGAATCGCATAAAGTTACGTTTTCCCATAATAACAACTTTTTTTCGGGAATATTTGACATAGACGTTATCCATTTCATTCCGCATAAACGTTAAGAGGTATTGATCACGTGATACACTGGCGAATTCCATTCACTGAGTTTCAGTTCTTTTATGTATTATATAATCTTGATACTTGTGTTATTGTATCACTCTATAACATAACTATGTTAACTTAATCATGCATAATTTAAGATGTCAGTGCTTTTACAAGAATGCTCGTTTCTACTACACTGCTAGTTACATTTTATTAATCATGACAAATAATCTGAAACATCACTGTTCAGTCAGAAGAACACTTAGCTTGAGTGTCAAGGTATAAAGATATTAGGCTTGAAAACCACATGTTTTATTTTCAGCAGTCACCAGAAATCTTAATGGGAACTAACTGTGTCACATGACCGGACCAATCATGAATTAGTATTAGAAGAGTTATTTAATGTACTGTCGGGCAGTAGACTATGATAATTTTTCCTCAGTTTCCAGTACCTCGGGAATATTATTTTTGACTTTTGCCTGACAACACATTTGATAACTGAATAATGTCTGTTTGAAAAGTGAATGATATTCGAAGTTTGGTTCATTTCATTTGAGTGATGAAAGTTTTGTTTTATCCTAGTAACAGTTTGTGTCAAATAAACTACAGTATTGGAAAACTAAAAGAAGAAAATATTCAATGACTAATATGGTTGTGAAAATATTTTAATGAATTTTCAAGTTTACTGAATGAATTTTTCATGGTATAATTTTTTTTCCGAGATATTTATTTCTTACTCTTTAGCTTAGCATTGGTGCTGGGATAATAATTATATAATGGTGTTTGATCTTGGTGCATGATTTTGATTAGTTAATTGAATATGGCAGTACATGTACTATTGTACCAACTATGTTCATTTTATCAGATTAAAACATTTCAACTGACAGGTATTGCTAGTCATTGTAAAGACAAGTTTTTTCAGTATCATCCAAAGATTTTGAAATGGGGAAAAAAGTTTCTTAAATATTGAAATACAATATGTTAAAGTGACATATTATTGTAAAATAGGTTAGATTTGACAAAACAAATTGTATTTAAATCACATATCTAAAGTTTTGTAGCTTATCCAATATGAAGGTCTGAAGGGAAAATACAAGGTGGATTTCCTAAATGGGTTCACAAGACTTCTCAAATCTACACATACCGCCCTTACATTTACTCTTGAAGTTTCTCCTTATTTCCTTCCACAAAATACATGTTTGTATTCATTGAAAATTAAAAATTTAGCAAATATGGTTAAAGTGAAAAATCATAGCAAAAATCAAAATGAATAGAGTATTTTCTTTAAAAAAAATGCCATAAATCCACGTTGGCTTTTAATGTAAAGCTATTTGTCTTTAACATCAAAGTATAGCCAATCACATTTGGCTCTGGTTAATGCAGCCAATTATGGCATGTTACTATGGAAATATTACACAACCATTTAAAAGACTTTATTTAAAATCCTCTTATTTATATATTTATATACACAATTGCAGTATGATATACTCTGAGTTCAGGAGAAGTGGTTATTTTTCAGTGGTATGGATGTTGAAATCATGATCATTTGTATACATGTATATTTATCTTTGTAGAAAATGCAAAAGTTCTACATTGTTTTAACTCAACTATATAAATAAAGTATGAAAATAGGCACATAAAAATAGGCACATGAAAATCAGGTTTAGGTTTTCACAATTTTTAAATTTGCATGTTTTATTTAAGAAGTTTTACTTGGTATTTTTCAGGACATCATCAATGGGAAGTATGTCAGCCAGTTATACTGGATCCCTAATGGGTCCTGGAAGTCATTCCATAAATAAACCCAAGAAAAGGTGAGTCTGGCAAGATTTTAAGATCTCGATGTACAAAATATCAGGAACTTAGTTAGGTTTATAGCAAGGGTACCTTATTTAAAAAAAAGGTTCTAGAAAATTAGGTTTATAGCAAGGGTACCTTAATTAAAGAAAAGGTTCTAGAAAATTAGTTTGGCAGAACATGCCACAAAAGTATTGATCAGAACTTTATTGTCTCCAGTTTGATTGGAAATGTTCATTTATTCTGTTAATAAAGTCTTTAAGATTGCACAGAGTATCCTTTACCACAAGAGACTAGGTAACTTCTATCATCCAAGTTCAAGAGATAGTATTAGGGATGAAATAAGATAGGGTTAATGGGTCTTTTTAAAATTTTCTGAACACCATCCTATAATAAACTGCTAGCAAGACAAAAATCGTTTAAGTAGAATTATCAGTAGGAGGAGAGGAATTGAAATCAAAAACCTACTTGTCCATTAGCTAGATGTCCATTTTTAAAAAATGGCTATTTTTACCTCTAGGTGGGTTTGACACAGATGACAAAAATTTTGCATTTCTCAAGGTTAACTTAAATATCAAATGATAGCATTTGAATTTTTCATCATTTATTAATAGGGTTTAATCTTATTTTTTGGCTTGATGACGGCAAAATCCTGTGTTAATTGTGAAATAATTTAATGTTTTTTTTTTTTTTTTTTCCTTTACAGAACTGTTCGGACATTGTATCAGTGTACAGCAGAAAATGATACAGAGTTGTCTTTTGAGCCAAATTTAATTATACATCATGGTAAGATTCCATTTCACTATTAAAATCATTCTTTTTTTTGACATGAGGTTCAAATTTTTTTTTTTTTTTTTTAAAAATCAAGTTTTATTTATTTTTACCATTTACATGTTTGTTCTTTTGAAAATCAGTGCACTTTCTAGCTCACAGATCTCAGTGCATGCTTATGGATCACAGTGCCCCATATCCACCTAGGTTGGAATCCCACATGTGGCAAATCTTTGTGTTGAGAGGTTTGTATGTTCCATGTCCAAAGGTTGATAATTTTTCTGTAGGCACTCTTTTTTCTCTACCATGAGATGGGTTTTCTTCTGCAAATCTGATACTAAAAAAAATATTTAACTGACTTTTACATTGACAAAATCTTATATTTTAATATTTATGATTAGTACATCACATGATAATCTTATTATATTTTAATAGCTATGATTAGTAAATCACATTATAATTTGCACAATACTGATTGGTCACCTACATGCCTTCTGTTTCGTATAGTTTCTGGCATTTCTTGACAATGACAATAGTGCCTTTGACAGCTTTGTACTATTGTTTTTCCAGACACATACTATACTCTGGCGCTTACCACTATAGAAACAGTTATCTCCCCTTTGAAGAGTCTGTCATTTGTATACAACATAACATCTCATTTTGCAGATAGGAATATAAAGATATGATAGAGCAAGATATGAATTTTGATTTCCTTTGGAAAAGTTTGTCTTTTTTATTTGTCAAAAATGGCTATCTGTACTATAGTATTATGTGATGTTCTAAAACATTATTATGTTTTCACGAGGGACCTATGTTGCTATATTATTGTCTTCAGAGTATAGTGACAGAGTGTAAATCATAATCTTAATCACATTTAAACATTTATAACATGTTAATGTGCTATGTCTTATTAAAAAAAATGGAAATTTTAATTAATATCTTTTTTGTGCCTTGTGCTCCTAACAAATATGTCTAATCTTTATTTAGTATTTTAATTTTGACATTCTCTTTTGCAGTACGACCTTCTAAGGAGCCTGGATGGTTAGAAGGGACGTTAAATGGAAAAACTGGACTTTTACCAGAAAATTATGTTGAGTATATAGACTGATGTTTGTATAGTGTTATATTTATATTATTCAGTTGCTATAGCAACTTATGCAGTTCAGTGCTGTTTATATAGCATATAGTGGATTTGTTTTAATCCGAAAGTGCAATATATTTAAACAGATGTAGGATGGAAGTTTGTGTGATAAATGATATGGTTTTGTTGCGGTAAATTTTGCAAGTGCTTTACTCGAAGCTCAAGTGCAAAGCATCATAGGGAAATATCTGTAATGCATCGTGGGATTGATATTCAAAATCATGATTATGTTTTATGCAATTGCTAAACATGGTACATTGATAATAGATATTGCTTCTTGAAATATGATCTGCAGATGTTAGAAATTATTATCACAAGTGCTGTTTTATGTGTATAAAACTATTATAAGTGGTTCATATATAACTTACATGTGTGACAAGGTATATTGGAAAGAAAATCCCTTTTTTTCAAGCATCTTTTTAAACAAGATTCCGGAGCAAATATAACAAAGATTCATGGAGATTGGAATAAATCAAGCATTTGTTTCATTTACAGCAGTTGTAAATCATGTTATACATTGTATATTCACATTTAAGATCTTTAATTTCTACAATACATGTTTAACCTAAGTACAGATATAAGCAGTCACAGGTTGCTCATTTTAAATCCAAAGTATTAAGTATTCTGTCTCATGAGTCAGTGTTTGTTAGATTATGTGTCAGTTATCAAAATTTTTTTTATTTTGATATGTAGGACTGATTATCAATTTTGTTTAGGATAGAATTGTTGTTCTGTTATAATTTAAATTTTCATTTTTGTCGAGCCTGGCATTGCCATAAGGCAAAACTTGGGTATTACTTTTTTGGTGTCGTCGTAGGTGGCGGTGATGGCGGCATGTCAAAATGTGAAAGTTAACTTTAAAGTAATGTATTTTCTACTCCATCAAAAACTAACCAGGCGAGACATTTAAATCCATGGAATTCTCGTATTTGCTACAAGTATGATAGTTGCTGATTTGTTTAATGATATAAGCAGTCTTTCATTTTTATACTGCCTGCAAACTTAGTTTTTAGGGGGTATAGAGGAATCACCATGTCTGCCTGTCTATCTGACTGTCCATTTTTACATGTGAAATTGTATCTAGTCTGTAACTTCTACATCTTTGGATGGATTTTGTGAAACTTGGTACAATTGTAGATGAACATGAGGTGATTTGTTGCATACTATATTTAGGTTTGTTGATCATAGGCCAAGGTCAATTGGAGATGAGGTGAGTATTGGGCTCTCAAGGAGCCGTTCTAGTTTTTAGTTAAAAAATTTTCCAATTACAGATGCTGGTTCGTGAATTAACAAATTTTGATACTAAATTAAGATTTTTTATATCAACTGTAATTAGCTAAAGCTGTTGTATGTTTAAAGTTAGGAAGTTGCTGCAGTAACAATTGTTCAAATCCTTTCTCTTAGCAAGAGTGTGTTTTAGATTTTATAAATCAACAAAAGTAAAGTTTGATTTTGATGACATTAAGATTTAATGAATGTTATTGGATTGTAATTTACAGTCTCATGGATTTGTATATATATGCTAATTTTTCACCATACTTGATCAATTCTTGTTCAAAAACAGTTTCAAACATTCCATAATTTTTTTATTATACAAAATAAAAAAGGAAATTTCAATAGAATAAAAAAAAAACCTATGTAAAAAAAAAAAATAATAAGAATTCAAAGCAAAAGTAGTTAGGAAAGAAACTTGGTCTTAGGAGTAAAAAGTAGATGTTTTAACTGATGGTTCAACATGTAATGTAGTCATATTATCTGTGTATTGTAATTATTTATTAAGTTATTGAATGTCAACACTGCTGACTGATGAAATATGTTTTTAAACTTGTTTTTAAAGGTTAAAATTGCCTCATCATTGCTACTGTAAAACATGAAATTTTCGTGTACATGTTTTTTTTGCATAATTCATAAATTAGTAAAAAATTTCAAAATTTATGCATGCAAAAATAAAATTTGACGGGCAGTTTTTGATTTCTAGAATATAATATATATATATATGCATATGAATGGGGACAATGAGATCTGGAGATATCGGTAGATATTAGGAGCATGTCTAAAACGAACTAAAATAAGGCTTTATTATAAGTGTGAGATGTTTGTAAATACAGTTAACAGGTGTGTACAGGTGGAAAACAGGTGAACAGGTGATTTTACTTACATACCTACAATACAAAATGAGGGGCTCACAATGGGATACTGCAAAAATCTCATGTTGCGAAATAACTTTCAAATTGATAGTGATCTCACGAAATATATCATGTCGCTAAAATAAAGTGTTTTACAGTATATATTATGAAGTATTATTTTTCTTATGACTTTTATACATGATCATTTTGCAATTATCATCATATGTTCAAGTCTCGGTACCTTGCATAGTAGAAGCTCTACTACCTGGTAAATTTTTTCCTGAAAAAAAAGAACAACTAAAGAAAGTAAGATTATGTTTAGAATAGACAGATGTTCTTTAACACAAGTAAATTTTGAAATAATATAAACGGTATAGATTGAAATATATATTCAGTTTGAACGTGTTTTTGGTTAACACAGGGTTTTGGTTTCACAGGTTCCAACCTCTACTTTGAAATCATTTATTTTTGTGATGTTACAAGTTTCATTGTTTCCTTGGAGACCCTGACCTATGAATTTAAATGTGAGAGAGATAGTATGTATTACAGACTTACCATAGACAGAAACCACAGATTTATAACCCTACAGTATGGTATTTTTTTTTTTTTTTTTTTTTTTTTTTTTTTTTTTTTTTTTTTTTTTTTTTTTTTGCAACCCTGAAGATTGGATGCTCCAAAAATGAATGATTTCAAGGTATATAACCTCAAATTTAAGTCTTTCATACTTGTTAATGTTTTTTTTTAGATGTATTTTAGTAGGGTCTGTTGTTTTAAAATTTCATTGAAAAACAGGCCCCAGTTTCACAGTCATTCACTCAACTGAGTGTACACTCAACTCAAATATTCCCACTTTTCTCTCATCAATATTTTAAAAAGTAAGTTTGATGAGGCAATATTTTGTTTTATTCAACAAAACTACACTAAACAATTTAGATATAACATTAGATACTCAATTTTAACTGTGTAATGTTTTAAAAATTGACATTGAAATATTCCCAAATTTGAGTTGAGTGTACACTCAATTGAGTGAAGGATTGTGAAACTGGGGCCTGATCATTATTAGAAAATGTTGCTGCTGATTTTTTAGCTTAAATGGCTTTAGTCAGCTGAGCTTTTGGCATGGCAAAGTGTGTGTGTGTGTTTGTGTGTGTGTGTGTGTGAACTTTAATCTTCTCCTCTGAAACTACTAGGCCAAATGGAGCCATATTTGGTGTGGAAGGTCCCTAGTTGGAATAGTTTAAATTTTTTTACAAATCAGCTTCTTATGACGTAAAAAATGGCTGCCATTGCTATAAATAGCAAAAAGTGCTAAATGGTCATTGCAGGTTTAATTATCAACCAATTTAGTTCAAACCTTATATGAAGAGAGTAGATAGATAGCTATTTATCAAATATGACGGGGTTTTTCCCTCACTTTTATAAGTAGCTCATAATTAGAGGAATATTCAAATAAGCTGCTATTAATAGCTTATTCTTTGAAAATCTCCTCTGAAACAGCTGAGCCAAATGAATCCATATTTTGTGTGGAAGGTCCCTAGGTGGAGTAGTTTAAAGTTTTCACAAATCATCTTCTTGTGACATCTAATATGGCTGCTATAGCTATAAAATAAGGTGCAACTTGTCTGCCAGTTGAGCGATACAGTCTGGATTTGGCCTCTTGTTATTAAAACAACATGCAATTGAATGCCTATGTTATAAATAGCTATTCCTTGATTTTAGGATCTGATTCTTTTTCTACATTAACTGAATGTCAAGTACAATTTTTATACATTCACTTATTGTCATCCATAAAAGAAACTAATCTCAATTAATCAGTGATTTATATTTTAGCATTTTCTTTGTAAATCTGATATTTTGAACATTAAATGGCCCCAGATATTTTGATTTGCCATTATGCAGATTTACAGGGGTGAATACAATTAATTGAAATTCATTTATTTTCACTCGGCAAATTGAATGACATTTGTTTGTCTCTGAAATTCCTGTTTGGATTCACCTGTTGACCATATAATACTGAGAACCCACCATGATATTTTTTGTCATTTTCACTTCTGTTCATTATGGACATTACTGGAATGTAAATTCAAGGAATAATCATTTTTTTAGTAATGATAAAACTTCTAATCATAAAATTCTGTTTTCCTTGAAAATGATTGTACTACAGTAGAACTTCCATTTATAAAAATTGTCTCCAATGTAAAAAATTCTACCATACAAACATAATGGGCTATCAGGTGACATAATGGTGATCCCATTATCTCACCGTTTAAGTTTTCATTTTCTGTTTTAATAAAGAGTTAACTTTACTATTTACACGTATACATATGTTTCAGCTATCTGGATAGTTTATTCTTTCCTTACAACCTCTATGTAATATAAAAATAGATTGTCACTGTCGAGATTACTTCTTGCATATGCATCATTCTGGTTCATCAGAAAAGTTCCAGAACATTTAATGCCAATATTTAACAGGGTCTTTATTAATGTAACAATTTATTTAAGTTTCAACAAGCAATTCATAATCAAGCTACAATTGGAGGCTGAAATGTAGAAGAATGAAATTATATTTCGTAACAAACTGTTTATGTAACATTTTCAAAGCTGTGTTTATTCTACAATTTTTGTATATTTGTCAGTTTGGTTACAAGTATTTAAATCCTTGTAGATTTATCTGTCATTAGGTACACTTTTGCAAGACAACCCTTTTTTATGTATGTAACCGTTATTAGGTACACCTTTGAAAGACAACTTTTTTATATGTATGTAACTGTCATTAGGTAAACCCTTATGAGACATCTCTTTTTTGTATATAAAAGTGTCATTAGGTACATCTATATGGTTCAGATCTTTATTTTGTTTAAGTTTCTTATTTCTCTAATTTATTTTTGATATCATAATTTTTTCAACATTTCTTAATATCTTTAAAGGAATAAAGATTTTTGCTTTTAAAAGATGTATACATTCCCCATTTTATTTCTTTATTACCCAATTACCCAAACTTGTAGTTTTCATCATTTTACCAAACTTAAAATTCTAGATTTCATCATATTTCATATGCATTTGTTCTTCATTCAAAGCTTCAGAAACTGATGTAATATTTCTTCATGCAATAACAAAACTATTAAAGTCAGATATTTATGGAGTACTGGTACCCTTTATTAAGGCCAAATGGTGATTAAGTTGAAAAATATTTTTGAAATATTAAAATTTTGTTAATTATGGTATTACAATGTATGAAAATTTAAACCTTAATGCTTAAAAAAATAAATTAAGATTTCTTACCTTAGATAATAAGGGGTCATAGAAGAATTTGTTGTTAGTTTGGAAGTAGCAAACAAACTTGTGGGAGGGTGTGTATATGCCAGTATTACACATACTGGGGGAGGCTGAGGATAGATGTCAGTATTACACATATTTGGGGAGGTTTTTGTATACAGTCTGGGGGAGGTTTGTGTATTTGCCAGTAGTTTGAGGAGGGCAGTTGTAGGGAAGGGTAGTACAGAAACTTGTCAGATGGGAGGGGAAGTGGATGTGCCTATTCATAGGAGAAGGTAAAAGGGAGTAACTTGATAAGTTTCTCAAGTAAGTGTAAAAAGAAAATGACCTTGTAGTTTTATTGATGAATAAGTTATGCAAAGTTTTATACATAAATGTTGAAAAGTTGTTTTAAATTGGATATTTACTTGGTGCATGTAATTGTAAGCATAATCTCGGAAGCAAAGCGTAATTGTGTGGTTTATTTAATGGTAAACTTAGAATTTATAATTATAAATTAAATGCAGTGAAATGCATATGTGGTAGGTAATTGTCTTAATGTTTTGAGTCACTCTTCTTTCCTCACAATGTGTTATGTGTCTTTGTTTTTTATTTTTATTTTTTTTTAAATTCAAATATTAATTGTTTTTGCAATTTAATCTTTCTTTTGCTGTTAACAGTCTTCCAAAGTTTTGCAGGATTTAATTTTTAAATCATTGATTCTCTTAGATTTTGCTTTTGTTCCTAGGTAACAAAACTAAATAATCTTGAAATGTCATATGAAGAATTTATACAGTCATGTATTATTTATTGTGATCTAGGGAAAATGATAAAACTTAGGATGGATATTGTTCCATGTGCAAGCAGACCTGATGACTTTCATGCTGTACTAATACATGTATAACATTTCATATCCGTATTTTCCATAAAAAGATGTTTCCATAATATCCAGTAATTTTCACAAGTGCTTATTTCAGTAATATCCATGAATGCTCATTTCCATAATATCCATGAATGCTGTTTCTGTAATATTCATGAATGCTTGTCTCCATAATATCCATGAATGCTTGTCTCCATGGATAATTTCCATAAGTACAGATTTAGTAGAGCTACAACTGCCTTTGAATTGTTTCTATAAACTAGTCATTTATTCAGTTTAAGCTTATATAAATTGGTTGCAATTTTTTCATGTTTTTTTACTAATGTTAAAACATAAAAATGATGGTTTTATATTATTCTACCAAACTGAAGTGTTTTGTAGGTTTCTGGATGTGTTTGTCCCTTTTTCTGGTATAATTAGCTATAATTACAACTCTTGTGTATGATTAATATATACATGCACTAGTATATGTATTAATGCCTTGTGAACACTTTACTAAACCATAGATTTCTGTGCTTGGCTGATTAATGAACTTTACTAAACTGTACAAGTCTGTGATTGGCTGATTAATGGACTTTAATAAACTGTACATGTCTGTGATTGTCTGATTGATGGACTTTACTAAACTGTACAAGTCTTGTGCTAGGCTGATTAATGGACTTTACTGAACTGTACATGTCTGTGATTGGCTGATTAATGGACTTTACTAAACTGTAGAGGTCTGTGATTGGCTGAATAATGGACTTTACTGAACTGTACAGGTCTGTGATTGGCTGATTAAGGGACTTTACTAAACTGTAGAGGTCTGTGATTAGCTGATTAATGGACTTTACTAAACTGTTCAGATCTGTGCTTGGTTGATTAAAAAATTTTTTTAATAGATTACATTGTCTGAAAGCACACTGTCATTCATATTGTACCCTTAAAAGTTAGGATTTTTTTACAATGTAAATATTTTTTAAACTTTAAATTTATTTTTTTTTCTTGAACTCTTTTGAATACATTCCATAAATTGCACTGTTGTCAACTGCACCTAAACATTAGTACATTGTATTAATTGTTAAAATATGAATAACAAAATTTATTTTAAATATCTCTTAATGTTAATTTGGGCACATATTAAGCTTACACCTAGGTATTAGAAATAGAAGTAATTGCGGTACTTGTTATAGGAGAGTAAATCCTAATTTACCCGTTTACCTAAGTACCTAAATATACCTTCTTATGGAATCTTTTTTTTTTTCTGAAAGATTTCCAGAAAATGACTTTAATTATAAAAAACATATTAGTTGCCACGAAATTATAATCCAAGTACCATAGATTTTATATGTGCAATATCGAAATTTTCTATTCGAAATTGGAACAAATTTGAGCATTTAATATTTTCTTATAGTAATTAGAATATGTGCTTCACTCTTTCAGCATTAACCTATAATTGTATTGCATTCTTGATCGCAAGAAGTAACTGTTTCTGAGTATATGCTTTTCATTTGCAAATTTCCTTTTTCTATTAACATAATAACAATTAATCACTAGTTATGATGATTGTACAGTGTTAAAATTTACTCGAGTATGTTCATGACATTTTTAATTTATAAAACTAACCAGTATATCTTAGTACCTAGTCAGAAGCAATAGAAACTACTATGTCATCATCATTAAATTTAGACATTTTTCCCATTGTTGTAAATTCATCCTCATATTTTTTTCCTCTTTTTTTCTCACATTTTATTATTTTTCTTATTGAGTTAATTTCATTTTGAGATATGTTTAAACATTATTTTCCTAATAGGAAATATTTCTGCCACTTCACCTTTAGCTGGTGACGTCTTGATATAGGCTAAGTGAAATATTCTTGATTGGGATGTAAAACCCCATATAATCAAATCAGGAACCTAATGGTTACATCATTGTTTTCCTTAACCAGTGACACAATTTATTTGTTACATCAGACAAACATTAATAATTTTGCCTTCAAATTTTAAATGTAAAATATTATAACGATAATTATAATTGCGGTTCTTTTTTTGATAAGAATAGAGACCATGCTGGGATTTGGAACTTATAGTGTAGTCCTTGTTTACATGATAGCTGGTCACACACAGACAGGTTTCTCTTTGGCTTTGAGTATACATAATATTTTCAAAGAAATTTTTAGCACTGATTGGTTAACTGGCCAGGGTACATGGAACTATGTTCATAAATCTGTCAGCTTACATATATCATGTTTAGCTGTACTAAAGGGAAGTGACTTGCATTTGTTGATAAAATCTGATTGTGGCAATCAAGCATGCAAGTCACACACACACAAAAAAAAAACAACTAAAAATTAAAAAAAAATCATTGTTTAAAAAGGACAAAATAATACTGTTTGAATAGTAACAAATATGTTTTACTGGTTTTTGAAATGATACATGCCCATTGTACCCTGTTGAAAATAAATGTACCCTTTGCCTGCAACTCAGGGTACATAAATCTTTTACAGGTTACAGGTTACAAAGGTTCTTTTAAACAACTGCCAACAATTTGTAAACCTTATATTTTTTTTAAAATCAAAATTGTGACAGAGATTTATTAAATGCATCATATTACCACAAATTAAACAGACATACACTGAATATTTACGAATACAGTACACGCTTACGGATAACAGCCCTTCTCACCAGCTGGGTTTGAATCCCACTCGGGACAAATCCTAGTGTGAGAAAGTTTGTCAGTTCACTTGCCAAAGGTCTGTGGTTTTTCCAGTTTCCTCAACCATCCCAGAACAGACCACTTCGAAATAAGGAAAGAATCTTGACTGGGGATTTTCTTTAACTTTAGCAAATTTTTGCTAATTTCTTACAGAACTATGAATAATCATTTTTTACAAAAACAAAACAAAGTTCTTTTAAAAGCATCTTCAAAATGACAACTTAGATTTATGAATAGCTTAACAGTTAACAAATTTGTTAAGCTTTCAAATTTACTGGATTAAAATTACAGAAAACCTTAGTTAAGAAATGATTTTAAAACTGGGGCTGTATAACAAGTGTTATTTTTTTCCTTGCCATCAGTATTATTTCTTCATGTATTTTAATTGTACATACATGGCTGTATCATTTGTTTTGTTTTTCTTTGTTGTTTGCTGTTTTCATGTTTAAAGATTGAGATAAACTGAATTTCTATTCTCCACATCTGGATGGTGGGTTGTACATACAAATGTATTAATATTTTCACACAGTTGTTAAAAATTTTACATTTAATCAGGAGTTTTGATGAAATGTAACTTAATAAAAAGGACATCTTTGTCACTCCATTTCTAAAATATCGGTTATGCCGATACTTGTAAACCCTATTTTTCTCTTCATGTTTTATAACTGTGCAGCAAAGGGATGTGTTTTGCTGTTATTACTAAAAAATGTTAATTTCTCACACCTGGGATGTAGAAATCCTCAGTTTTCCTGGTTCTAGATTTCCTTGTCTTGCCCTGGTTGAGACAGGCTACACGAACTATTTCCCACAATAATTTGTTCTTCTTTTAATTTTACGGTTCTGATGCACTGTCATACCAGAGATGACACTGTCTCACCAATTTTAAATTTTTCCATTTTGTTTTCCACAGTTTTTTTCTTTCACTTCGTTGAAGATTTCACAGTAGCAGAAGGCATAATAAAGACTAGGTCACTTTTATTTATGTATTCATATGCCCTAGCATTGTTGTCAGTTTCAGATGTTGAAATTGATTTGAAAAGGCAGTTTATTAAGAATCAGTTGTGAGAAAAAGAATCAAACACCACTGACAGTGTAAGACAGAGGTATCTCAAACTCAACAAGCCTCGTTCTGGACAAAGAAAATATTGCCCTCGTTTGAGATATCTCTGTCTTACACTGTCATTGGTGTTAGATTCTTTTTATCCCACACATTGATGTGAGAGGCCTTGGTAACTGTGTGGTCTAATGTGCTTGCTTACAAGTCACATTGCTTCTCACCACCTGGGTTTGAATTCCACTCGGGACCGATCTTAGTGTGAGAAGGTTGTACAGTTGACTTGCTGAAGGACAATAGTTTTCTCTGGATACTCCAGATTTCTCCAACATCCCAAATTGGTCGTTTCAATATAAGTGAAAAAAATCTTGACTTGGACATACAAAGCTATTACAATACTCCACACATTGATCTGAAAGATTTCTATCATGTCAAACAGAAAAATCTGTCCTTATATCCATGTAAGATTTTCTTCATATTACACATGAGTAAAGACAAGGTGTATACACTATGACATCACAGTGTAACTTTCACACCTGTCAGCATTATAGAAGTACATGTAATTATATAAAGAAATCTATTTCATTTTCAGTTGAAAAAAAAAAGTTTTACAGTGTAAAAAAGATGAATTGTTAACACCACAAAATCAAATCTCATCATAATTAAGAATTTATATGTTTATCAGGCATGCACATATTTTGTAGTTTTGCAGTAGATTTGTAATGTTTAGTGAGGTCTTGAAAAATCACTAATTCTGCTTCTAAATATACATAGTTTAGGATTTTTAATATAGGTATTTTTTTCATCTCCAATGATCAAATTAGGTCATTTTTATCCCTCCATTTCTTCTCAGCATAATCAGATAGATATTTGATCACCTAAGTTGATTATTTTATCTTAGTACATTAGAACTTAGATAACTATAAACTTTCAGTACCATTGGTATCTCCCTCTAAGTCAAATATTTTGATCTGAAGAGGTTTTTTTCTTTCTTTTTTCTCTCCATCCTTTTTAATTTCATTAACTGAATGTCACATTCACCCGAAGTTTGACCATATGTGTGATATATATATGATTGCATGCATTACTTATTTTTAGCTTACCTATAACAGGAAACATTTACATTAATTTTATATGCTTTCGTAGCTTTATACTTACTATGGGCATTCCAAGATTTAACAACACAAGAATTGATATTAATTATTTTTGTTTTATATACACGCATCTGATGGGGTTACAATCCTTGCCAAGATTCTCGCTCAGAGTCTGCATTTACATATTTGATTTTTTTCTTTGCATGAAATATATATATATATATATATATATATATATATATATATATATATATATATATATATATATATATATATATATATTTTTTTTTTTTTTTTTTTTTTTCTTTTTCTTTTGGCTGAAGAAGTTTGTTTATATTTACAACTGAATACTAATTTTTGCTTGTTTAATGCCTGACTTTAGCATCTAAATTCTTAAAAAAACAAAAAATATAAGAAATTTGAAATTCCAATTACAGTATCTGAAAAAGGGAAGCAACAAAAATTGTCAGAACTATCTTATATATAGATTTACAAAATAAATATTTATTAACTAATGGCATTAAAAATGACCACCTTAAAAAATATAATTTAGTATTATTTGAGTTTTAAAAATAATGTAAAAGTTGTTATTGGTATGACTTAGGCTAGAGGCATTTTATGTACAGAAATTTCTAGACATCTGATATCACCATGTGGGACATGAATTTTACTTTTCCAATGTCGTCAATTTCAGCAGCATATCAAAATTTGGGAGTTTTATGTTAAAGTTAAGTCTAAAATCTCAGCCAGTCAGTCATATGGTGATTATTTGAGCTAGTGAGACATCTAATTCAATGAAATTAATATTGGATATTTTATTTGCAGAAATTAAAATTTTGCGCATTGAAGTACCAATCTTTCGACCCTCTGACACTGTAAGAACGTTATTTTTTGGTTCATTATGTATTTTTATGTATACAATTTTGGTATTCTATCTCATTCTGGTCATATGCTATATATAAATGGCTTTTTATTATTATAATATTATTATAACTGCATTATTTGTATTAAGCCATAACTATTACACACTTGCCTATGCATTATGTATTCATTTTATATGTACATAATTATGTGTAAAACATGTTTTATTATATGTGTATACATACATTCTCTTTGTTGTATTCATTAATGACCAATGTTATCATTATACAATA
The DNA here is from genome assembly GCA_029721355.1 of Tegillarca granosa. Taxonomy (NCBI): domain Eukaryota; kingdom Metazoa; phylum Mollusca; class Bivalvia; order Arcoida; family Arcidae; genus Tegillarca; species Tegillarca granosa. The sequence continues at coordinate 17,496,765 of CM056604.1, forward strand.
AAATAAGGCGTTATAAGTGACAAAGTTGTACTTTTTCTTCTTTATGTATGATAAATGGTTTTAGCTTGCCTACACAAAGAGTGGAATGGAGTAATGGTGTTTAACACTATATTAAAGATCATTTCATTTATATCTAGGAGGTTGGTTCTGGGATTGTGGGGGAAACTGGAGTGCCTCAAGAAAGACACCCATCTTCAGCAAGTGAACTAACACATTTTTTCACACTAGAATCTGTCTAAGTGGGGTTTGAACTTGGATGGTGAGACACATTGTGATCTGTAAGTACATGCTGTAGACCACTTACCCAATGAGGCTACGCAAGCACAAAGAGTTTTAGAATTAAGGTCCTATCCTTAACTTTGTTGTGATACAGGTGCACAATTTTTAATGCACTAAATGGTGAGATTCAAAAGTATGGAATATGACAGTATCTTGTGTTTTAACTAAGAAAATTTCAAAGATCAAATTCATGTTGTCTAGATTACTAACTATGTGTACTTTGTTAATATTTTAAATTGAAAAGTGGGTGATATTCAATGCAGGTTACATAGCTCCTGTTTCACTTTATTGTACATAATCTTAAACCAAGCACTGAATAAAATAAAATGATATATCAATTCTTCCTTTAACTAATTGTTTAATTATCTGTTACAAAAGTGGATCCAAAATTTTATGAAAGGGGGGAGGGGCAAAGAATTGAATGATTCACCCGGTTACCAGGACAATGGACTGGGGGTGGTATGTGTGTCAGTGGCATACTGATTCGGTGAGCTAGCACCTTACCAAAATCTTCTTGAGTGCACGCTAGTGCACAGCATAATACACCTCGCACATCTTAGGTTAACCCATATAGATTAATAACTTGCTCTTGTTGCGAATAACAGAATAATTGCTGATGTGATGTTCAACAACATTACAACCAAATATCATTCTTTTGCAATGACAAATCTCTCAATATTCTGGTCTGAAATGTATTTCAACAAACACAAGGCACAAAGAAGTCCGCATAAAGAAATCCTGTTTACTTGGTCAATGGAAGTAATTGTGACCAGGTCATTGTACAGGTATAAAGTAACATAGATTTGTTCTTAGTTTGACTTTTAAATGGTTAAAGTTTACTCTTAATTCGTAGAGAGCCATCAAAGTTTAGAGTTCTTTATCTTGAGAAAGTTATCCCAGCGAAATTTACTAAATTGTGATGAGTGCAGGTAGTTTTTTTGTAGAAAGCTATGCCAGTGAAATTTACAAAATTGTGATGAGTGCAGATACTTTTTTTTTTTGTAGAAAGCTATGCCAGTGAAATTTACAAAATTGTGATAAGTGCAGATATATTTTTTGTAGAAAGCTATGTCAGCGAAATTTACAAAATTGTAATAAGTGCAAATACTGCAAATACTTTTTTTGTAGAAAGCTATGCCAGTGAAATTTACAAAATTCTGATAAAAAGGATACAGAACAAGAATACAAAATGATAAAAAGGATACTTTTTCGGGTGAGAGCTATGCCAGCAAAGCTAAAGGGATATTGATGAGAACAGATACTGATTTTTTCAGTTCTTTTTTTTTTCGATATTGGTCGAATTTCTGAAAAATCTTTTATTGAAAAGCTTTTATTAAAGCTGCTCCAATTTAACCTTCCCTTAACACACTCTTAAAAACACAGCCTAAAGTTCAAAGGGAGGGAAAATAAACACACCGGATAGCTATTACATACATCACATATTAAACATATATTTATGTGTCTGTTTACAATTGTGAAGAGTTCATACATTCACAAAAATATTATACGATGTTCTTTTTAGGCTTAAAGAAAACCCACTCAAGGGTTATATTGAATTTTCTTTCAAGGTTTTAGAAATAATTTTATTTTAACGAATGTTCATTGTGCGGTAAGGATATTCTTACAATCTATCCTTAAACTTATTAAAAGAAATATAAAAAATAAAATGAAATGCTTTTGAAATTTTAAACATTTAAATCAGTGTGTTAAAATAAATTATATTATATATTTTTCATTGAGTATGCGTCTTGTATATGCTTGATGTTACCACGCCGATAGATAACACACACATGGGCGATATGGTGAGATGTATATATTTTAATTTTTTTTAAATTCACACATAAAAGTCATTAATTACTAATATCAATTTAAAAATATATATATATGGTTCTAAATTTATTTATTTCATTTTAGATATCTAATATCTAAACTGTTATCTGATCTTAAAGTGGGCCTCGGTGGTCGAATGGTCTAAGTAGAGCGCTAACGGATTACAGTGCTTCTCCCCGCCAAGACTCGAATCCCATTTTTGCCCATGTATACTGTTGTATTTCTAATTATATTTGTATGCATATCATAATATTGTAAATCACAATTAGAGACAGAAAGAATCTTGAAACCTGGCAGATTCTAGTGTGAGAAAGTCTGTCAGTTTGCTTGCGGAAGGTCAGTGAGTTTTTTTTTTCGAGTACTCCGGTTTCCTTGTATACATATTATAATATTGTAAATCACGATTAGAGTAATAAGAATCTTGAAACCTGGCAGATTCTAGTGTGAGAAAGTCTGTCAGTTTGTTTGCGGAAGGTCAGTGGGTTTTTTTTTTTCGAGTACCTCGGTTTCCTTCACCAAACAATAACTTTCCGCCTTGACGCAAAGGAAAGAATTTTGACTGGAGTGTTAAACACCATTACACCACTCAACTCTATATTATCTTGAATTATTTCAATGAGAAATGGAAAGTGGTAATACTTTAGGATCTTTCATCATATTGCAGTTTAAAAATCGTATTCAAATAGTATTTAATTATTCTTGTACCATTATCGCTGACTAGGACAATAGGGTTCCGATATATATCCATCCGCCATGCAGTCCATCCACTAACAACGTTTTCCAGTCTTGTTTCTGAATGATTGAAAAATAACTAATATTATATACATGAGTTAAAAATCAGGCTTCTTGCCAATGTTAATGTAGTTTTCTTAGTTTTCCATTTTCCGGTATTAGTATTGAGATGTATGCAACCAAACTGCAGCCCTGAAACACTATTCCCCCTAAAATTAGGAATGTTTTTTGCTAAGCTATGCTAAGGTGAATCTTGCAACAGGGAACGTAAGCATAAAAAGTGTTTGAGACATGCATGTCGTTTACATATTTATCCTTTTGTTTTACAGGCTGATGGATTGACGGATGAACAAATTGCAGGTTTGTTTAATAAAGTTCATGCACATCGCAAAAGGCAATGTAACCAAAGACACGTGACTTCAAATAGATGATGGAGACAACTGATTATAACACAGCCCTTAATTAGGAACGGGGGGCTAGACAGAATAACATATTCGGTTAAAATTGAATTTAATTCAATTAGTTTATTTGCATTAAACGCATACGATTCTAAAATAGCTTTATATCCGGTGGTGTGGTTTAGTAAACTATTAGCGAATCTTTAATATCCAAATTTGTATTACAACTAAGTGGTTCCTAAAATAAATAAATAAATAAATAAATAAATAAATAAAAACCACACGTTTAAAAATAAATCTTAAATAACAAAGCATTGAACTGTCATATACCATTTTTGAATGTATTTTATGATTAAATTCAAAAATGGTATATGACAGAACCGAGATTGTTCTACATAAATATTATCCACAAAAATTTATTAGGATTTTTAAAAGATATATCTATTATCAGATATTTTCAATCAATCTCTTTGCCAAAGACAATAACCAAGAATAAGAATATGATTTGAGAACAAAAAAATTGAATGAAACAAAATACATGTAGATGCAACAAAAAATAAAATTCAGACAGGCTTTAGTTTATCAGTATGCCCACTGAAATCGTTACTGTCGTAGAAATATCGAATCTTTTGTTTGTTTAAAAATGTATGGTAAGACTGAGTACTCCGTTATCAAGTAATATAAAATAATATAAGAATGAGATCACCACAGACCATGTAAAGTTAAAAGGAATATCTGAAGCAACATTGCCTATGTTCGAACTCGATTTCACTTTGATTTAAACATATTTTATTTGTCAGTCATATATACACAAATATAAGTACATTATACATTATTATAATTTCATATATTGACAAAAAGGATTCAGAAACAAGTGCCATAACACTTATATTAATCTGTCTCCCAATTAAATAAGAAATTAATTTTTCAAATGCGTCTAGTTTAAGGGTTAATCACAATAAACATTTAATTTTTTGAAACACTAAGTATAAGAAAATCATTTTGTCAGAAGAATATATCTATGCATGGATCTGGAAACGTCTATGTTTTGTTGAGGCCGGAGTGAAGGGTCATCACTTAGTAGACAATGTGAGTGGTAACTGTCACGTAGGTTTGAATAACGGTTACAGTAAAAAGAAAATGGTCATTTGTCTCTATTTGATCACATACACAGAAAGGATTGTCAATTATATTTTTGTCATAGAGATGCACACGAAGTGCACAGTTATTGCGAAGTCTGGCGTGTAAGATTTGAGACAATCTATTACAAGTCTTATAATAAAAGGGTGGTTTTCTTTTATTTTCATTAAGAAGAGCTTTTTAAAGATGAAGGTGAAGTTGTTTGTCTCAAAGATAATGAAAGTTCGTTTCAGTCTCTGATAGTAGCAGAGAGAGTCTTAAAAATATGCATGAGATTGACAGAGAATTGTAGGTATTTGGTCTGACTGTCTTGTTGTTATATATATTGACGTTGGGGAATTAAGTTTAAAAGATAGTCTTTTGTCAGACCATAAAATATCTTATGGAACTGAATAAGTCTGTGTTTTTATCTTCTGACAGACAGAGGTTCCCAACCTGTTTCTAAGTAAAGGGCTTGCTTGGAACAAAGTTTTGTTATGCCAGTTACAATTTCTTGCAGCTTCAAGGTTTAGTTTCTCTAATTCTTCTTTCAAGTTATTTGGAAGGTTATCCCAAACAGTGTCAGCGTATTCGAGTATCGGACGTTTGAAAGCAAAGTACAGGTTTTGAAGGGAATTTCTGCTAAGATGAAATCATCCTAAGAATATTAAGTCTTTTGAAAGTATGTTACATGTTGGTTTTAAGAACCATCTGATAAAAATGTGATGCCCAAGTGTCTGTGTTCTTTTGTTTCAATAATATCTACATTGTTAAGTGTAAGGGTTGGTTGTGTAGTTTTGTTATGTTTCCTTGGTATAACCATGCTCTCATTTTTCTGTGGGTTGAAAGATACGAGCCACTTTCTGGACCAATCGTAAATAAGTTGGAAGGAATTATTTAGCAATTGAGAAGCCGTTTCTGGGTTATCAACTATTAGATACAAGGTTGTATCGTCACTTTTTTGTATTTCACTTTTTTTGTGGTCCGTCGACATGAATTACAGTACCTTTCACAGCATGGGTTCGAAACTCGTATGGTTAAGTTTTCAGTTTCGTTATGCCAGTGTCCAATGGCTTTTTCGTGTATCTGAACTGGCCATACCGATAACCTTGTAAGTGAAAGAAAATATGGTTTACTGGGACTTCAAACACCATTGCTCTACGACACTCTCGGGTTTTATTGACTTTTGCCTTTTTCAGAGTTTAGAGAGACCTTTAGTTTGTATGACAAAGATGGCGATGGAAAAATTGAATCTAAAGAACTCGGAGTCGTGATGAGGGCTTTAGGACATAATCCCTCAGAAGCTGAACTTCAGGATATGGTGGCAGAAGTTGATATTGAGGGTATGATTTATTGTTATTTATTTATTTATTTATTTATTATTTATCTCAAGAGATCACAATTATCTATATGAACTGTTATGATAACTTAAAAAAATTGTAGGATGGTCATTTTTTAGCATTTCACGCAAATAGTGTTATATCAAACTTGCTGGAACTTTGTGTAGCTCTTCTTATTGGTGGTTGTCTGTCATTGTTACTTTTTTTGTCAAACTTAAATTTAAGTGGAGGGTACAATTGAAAACCTTTCCATCCATTGTTTTGACGACATTGAGCAGTCAGTATTTGCCTTATTGCATTTACTTTACAAAACTCTATTAATGCGTTTGTCTCTCCAATGTACTTGACTTAATACGTTTCTTTTACCATGTGCGTTTGTTATACAATGTACTTGGCTTTTTCTTTTTCCTGTCACTTGGCTTATTGCACTTCTCTTACCATTCACTTGGCTTATTGCATTTCTCTTACCATTCACTTGGCTTATTGCACTTCTCTTACCATTCACTTGGCTTATTGTATTTCTTTTACTATTTACTTGGCTTTTTGCGTTTATATTTTACCATGTAGTTCTTTGTTTATTGCGTTTGTTTGTTATACAATACTTACATACATACATACTAGTATATACATACATACATAACATACATATATAGTGAATGTTTCTTTACAAGTGAAGATTCACTTTTAAGTGTTTTTTCTATTGTTCACAATCATAGTTCTAAATTTTTTTGTTATAGGTAATGGAACTGTAGCTTTTGAAGATTTTTTGCCATTAATATGCAAGAAAATGAAAGATGTTGATACAATAGACGATTTGTTAGAGGCTTATAAAGTATTTGATAAAGAAGGAAATGGTTTTATTAGTGCATCTGAACTGCGTCACGTGATGACTAACATGGGTGAGAAACTTACAGACGAGGAAGTGGATGAGATGATCAGGGAGGCTGACCAGAATGGGGATGGTCTGATTAATTACGAGGGTAGGTAGCCAATACCATGGGCAAACATGATCAGAGAAACTGAAATGTATTCAGTTAATTTGTTGTTGTTTTTCTTCTTTTTAAGTGATTTTATTCGTAACCATTACAAAATCACTAGATAACTAAACCGTTCTTTTTGTCCCCCGCTTTCACCGAAAGGGGGGACATTAAGATGGGTTTGTCCGTCCGTCCGTCATTCCGTCCGTCACGTTTGGTTTCCGTGCAATAACTTCAGTTTTAATAAAGGTTTTTAATGAAACTTGGCACAGAGTTAGCTTATGACAAAAGCTCGCATGGGATTGATTTTTGGGTCACTAGGCCAAAGGTCAAGGTCACTGTGACTATAAATAGAAAATAGGTTTCCGGTCATTTAAAAGTTAACCGTTCAAGATTTTTGTCCCGCGCTTTCATCGAAAGGGAGACAAACACACGATATACCATAGTTCCAATTTCCCTCTTTGCATTTTATGCTAGGACTGTCCATATAACCCCTAATATATCATTACAATTACAGAAGTCTATTTCATTTGAGAGCGGGGAACATAGATTCTATAAATTTGCTTGTTCGGATAAGGCTCAAAATTTGAAATTCTGTGCCTTACAAGACGAACAACACAGCAAGCAAATCAAATCAACATTGTCTTTTAAAGAGATTAAACATTATTGCAAATAATAATAATACATCTTAAGACACAGTCATCTCTGATGACATGTTTGAACAAACAACATGGTGGAGAATTTTTTATCTTTTACGCCCATGGTTTGATGTATTTCGGTGATAGCTTTATGTTGTAACTAACAGTTGAAGACACCCGAGACCATTGCTTCAATAATTATATCTAAAATTATTTGTCTGTAAGATGTAATATTTTTTTCAATGAAAAAGATGATAATTTTAATTCAAAAAATTTTCAAACGAACATATCCGTGTATATATACATACATTTATATTATTATCCTGTCATATTTCAGATTTTGCAAGGGTCATGATCGTAGTTGCAAAATAGAATGGATACCAGCTACTTGTTAATCTGTGAAGGATGATTGGAGTAAAATGCTACTTAACATTTGATCAGCACATGTTACTTAATTTACATCTTGTACATTCTATTTATTTATTTATTTATTTATTTATTTATTTATTTATTTATTTATTTATTTATTTATTTATATAATGTGATATTGACACCATACCAGTGACAATGTATATAAAAATCGTGATTTTTATTTTTATCAATCTATAAAATTTGTGTTCAGAAATAAAACAACGTAAATATTAACTGTAATCACATTATTTTGTAAGTAATGTATTGGTTAACAGTTTGACAAAACAATCTGGATTTTGTGTCCAAAACTGAAAAATCTTCATAATATCACAGCTATATCAAACCTACCCACGCTAATGAAAGAGTTAAGTTGAGTCATGGTGTTTAACGTCCGAGTCGAGAATATTTCACTTATATCGAAACGCCGCCAGCTATAAGCAAAAGCACAGAAATTTTGCCTGTGTGTTGCGCTGATGGCAATATACAGCAGGGTTTTTTATCGTGCCACGCCTGCCGTAACACGGAACCTCGTTTATTTTAAGTCCCATCCGAAAGAACCGTGACTTCCATTTCGTAATGCCGAGTGCTTGGTGAAAGAACAATCACTACCAACTTTAAAGTCGGACCCGGCGGGGTTCGAACACACGACCTCCCACTTTCGGAGCGAGCACTCTACCAACTGAGCTACCGCAGTGGCCGCTAATGAAAGATGCAGATTAGAAGAATCCATATGGTGCCAGAGTCAACTCAAGCAAAATACATTGGTAAATGTCTAACAAGTGCAAGTTCACAACCTGTCTACAGAAATACTAAATAAATTTTAAAAAAAATAACCTCCACAACACAATGACACGCTTTTAAATGTCAAAACGCATTAGTATATTATGTGTGAGAAAAAAAATTAACATACTCACCAGTTTTTTTTTTCTTTAACCCAAAAATATTGTAACTACAAAAATTAAAAATAATCATGATAGGCCATACATGTGAATACTTTTACTTATTCTTCTCTTCAACCCCATAATTGTAATTGGGGATGGTTTTATCAAATCATTATCTTGACTTTAATTCAGCATTCAAAATATATCCATCTTTGCTAACTATCTTCGACCAATATTATCTAGCATAACATCTAGTGTTGGAGTAAGAAATGGTTCGGGAATTAAATGCATGCCAATGGTGACAGCGGTTTCGGGATAGATTACATGTTGGGACATGTTGTGAACCTAAATATGTGCAATCCCTGATTTTTTTCTGTTTCGTTCTCTATTTGGGTCAAAACCAACCTAGTTGCCCTTCATGTACGCTTTGACAAATTGTTTCAATAAGCTCAAACTAAAAAGAATCGGGGATAGTTCTTATGCAAAACAGAGATGCAATGAAAACCCCCTTTCGTAAAAAAATTGAATCCAATGTGGTAATATATTTTGGGGTTGAAGGTTATCGTTAAGTGGTCCTTTTTAATAATTGGGACGTTTCTTGAACAAATGGCAAATTACATGTAATATAGCTTGTAATTTTACCGCAAAGATATTATATCATGACAATATCTTGATACTTCTGGGGGTCAGGAAAGTATAATAGTGGAGTGGATAAAAGGTGTTTTACGCCCAAGTCAAGATTCTTAAACTTATATAGAAGCGGTCAGTTCTGGAATGTCTGAAGAAAACCAATTACCTTCGACAAGCTTTCTGACAAACTTTCCCTAACCAGGATCTGCTCGAGTGTCATTCTCACATGAGGTTCACTGAAGTCGAACTCTTAGTGATTTGTTCAATTTCTGAAAATATTTTGCTTTTGTATCACTGTTATTTTGGCAATTGAAGCTCTCATATTTTGGTCATTTTCCGCAGATGAATCACCTATACTGTGTAGTAATTTGACATTTAATACGTTAACTAATCAATGCTCTTAATGTGTTAATCATGTATTTTGTTCCTTTATTATTTGTTATTTTTCTTCTTCTGGATTAGTTGAAACATGTTCTTGGTTGTCCTGACAGGTTTACAGGTCTTATGTTTTTTTCACTGAACCCCCCTGAACAGGACACAGGATTCATCAACTTATTCCAGCTGCACTAATAAAAACAACAATTTTTTTGTTATATTCATCATAACATTTTAATGTTAATGCGTTATTAGACTTGTGTATATAATTTAATACTTTTTAACAAGCATACCTTGTATAATAGAATAGGTCTTCAACAATCTGATGACAGTGTTTATCAACATGAGTGTGTCCAATTCAACCGAACAAGCTCGTGTTTGTATACAATCGTGCCTTTTTTTGCTTTATTTGTTACAACAGTAGCGTTACGTTCACAATCATTTCTTAAGATTTTCCTTTTACTTTAATTAAGCAAATTTTAGAAATCGGTTTCGGAACCATAATAACATTTTAAAATAACTAAATACAGATGTTTTAAACTTGGAGTGATCTTCTACATGACACCTTAAACTCCTTTATATCTTACCAATTAACAAAAAAAATTCAAATTTGCTAGATTTGAGTTTATGATAATCTTAGTTAAAAAATGATAGTTATGAAAATAAGGCCTGGTATTAAAACAGTATTGTTACAACATTGCCATCAGATTGTAAATGACTTATAACATTGCACACCAATAAGTAACAAATTGCCAGTCATTTCAAGTACATATGTACTAAATGTACTAAATTAACTCTGTCATGAATGATGGAGTGATATGAAATGAACTGAATGAATGAACTTTATGGTGGAGAATCGTGAATGATCCGGAATGAAAAAATAAATCGGTCAAATAGGGATGTTTATGATTACATGATCTTGTGTGATAGATTTACAACTGAATACTATTGGCTTTAATATCTATAGTTTGTTTTAATGAATACTGGCTTAAAAATATCTCTCTCTCTCTCTCTCTCTCTCTCTCCTCTCTCTCTCTCTCTCTCTCTCTCTCACAGGTATTAATTTTTGTTAAGAAAACATGTGTTTGAAAAAAAACTGTTTTGACAGTTCTACTTCAAAGGACAAAGTTTGAATAAATAAGTCACAAATCAAACATATAAACTCATTCACAACCTCATTAATTTAACTCTTAACAACCACATATATAAATTATGATATAAATATATAGGTATATTAATAAATGACTATGGCAACCCAAATAATACCAATTTACTTTCAATGTTATTTTATAACTTATTGATTTATTTCTTACTAACATCAAGTAAATTCTTGCAATACCAGAAATTTTTGTCAAAATATGATACTTTCAAAGTTGTTTTTAAATAAATTTGAAGATAACATTTACTTTTTACTAGTTAAGTATTAGACCCATTCTTGCCATCATGCCTAAAATCTTATATACTTTTGTCAAAACATGACTATTCTTTCATGTGACTTCAGGACAGCATTTCTTGCTTGAATATAAATATATGTGTCACGTGAAATTGTGTTTACATAAAAAAACAAAACTGAGTTAATATAGTTAGCTGGGGATTGATTTATTGAATTAATGAAGTTCTACATCTCAGTCAAAGATATTTCACTTATATTGAGACTTCACCAGCTATAGGCAGCCGGAGAGAAAATGATATATGTCTTCAACCAGGGACCATGACCAGGTCATACAGCAGGGAAAAGTGACTTCACCTTACAGTAGGGAGAATTTGAGAAATACCATCAGCTTAAAACAATTTTTTAATGGTCTTTATAATGACTTGTTTAAATGTATAAATTGGTATCATTTGGGGGTTGATTAGATGTGAATACAAAATGTAAATAAACAAATGTAAATAAATGATAAATATAAAATGTATACATGTATATTTATATATATGTATATGAAAATACTGTTAATGGACGTTACTGAGTGATACACATAAAATAAATAATATTAATCATTATATCTGATTGGTCAGTGGATATGACATTGTAATGAATTCTCCTATACAATTATTAACTGGAGAATTCAATTAAAATTAAAATCCTATTATTCTGTGAATGATTTTCCATTTTCTTACCCAATGTATCTGCTACAGCAAATCTCTAAAATTAACAAAGTACTGCATAACATAAAATATTTGTTTGGAAGGATTATTCACAAATTTTTTTACACTCAATGATAAACTTGAAAAAACATTTATTTCAATTTTAAGATTAAGTAATACATTCCATTTGTATCTGAATATTGCTACATTACTTGATGACACAAAAAACATTTTATTTTGCACACAGAATGTAGCTACTGGTATAAAGATTTTTTTTGTAACCTAAAATTTTCAAATTCAAGCAGGTCATGTGACTTGTGTAACCTTTTCTTTTCCACGAAAACAAAGAGAACTTGAGCAAACATTTTATGCTATACAGTGTAAGGTAAGTTTAATATAAATTAATATTTATAATTCATTTTAGTATTCACTGTTGTATTTTAGTAAATAAAACCTGAATTAAATCAACTATAATATATGTATATAAAACAAAAATAAATGATTTATCTAAGTACTCTGACATACAGTGTTACTGTAAGTGAATATATCACAGATAACCAGCTGGAAAATCAGCCAGTCAGCCAGCAAGACAGTCTGGCAGACAGCCTGGCACCAGCCAGACAGACAGCTAGCCACTAGCAAGACAGCCAAAATAGGTAGCCAGCCAGCATGACAGCCTTGTAGACAGCCAGTCTCCTGCTTAACAGACAGCCAGCCACTAGCAAGACAGATAGGCAGCCAGCAACAAACCAGTCAGCTAGTGAGACAGCCACCAGACAGACAGCTAGCCAGCTTGCAAGCCAGTCATACAGATTTGGCACATTATCACAGATATGCTCCAGCATTTACTTAATTCTTCACTTCCACACATAAAATATGATGGGTCTTTATTTCCATGTGCTATTATAATGGTGATACAATTGTTGACAACAAACATTTTACTGGTGTAACTTTTCTGACTCTGGTTGTTCAAAGCATATTATTATTGCATTTGAGAAATTAAAATTTTCCTCTTTATATCTGAAAGTATTCTAATGTGTTTGCACAAATATTACGATATTACAAACAACCAAAGTCTGGTCAATAATATGAAGAATTAGCACCTTATGAACATTAATACAAACGAAAAATGGCCTAATTAATTGCATTTGATAATTTGACAATCTAACTGCACACACACACACACACACACACACACACACACACTACCGTATTACTCAATAATTCCATTTTCTTGCATTAAGTCATAAAATCTCCTTTTTTTTCATACTAATTTTGCAATTAGGATTTTTCGCATTCATTTGACAACCTTCAGTTTTATATTTTTAGGAATGATGCTTTTGGAATCATTATTACAAGTTCTGTAGTGTCAATGATGTCGATCAAAACTTCTTTATAATGAACAGAACCTACAGCACTCTCGAGACACCAATGTTTAACAATCCTTTAATAAAGTTCAACAAAACATTACAGCCAACAACTAAATCCCTAAAACACCCGTTTTAAATCTTAGACAATTAACGAGTCTGTGGCTTTTCACTAAAGTTTCAGTATACAGTCCTGAGAAAACTGAAGAAATAGTTGTAAGAAAACAAGTTTGCCTACTGGAGATTCATTTTCCTTTGTTTAATGTAAATTAGTTTGACTAGAACACCCTGTGGCACTAATTCAGGCTAAAGCGGACATCACTTCCTCATTTGTGCATTGAGTGCACAGCCATTCTTTATTGGATTATTTCCATAGTTTTCATCTTTTTTTTCAAGTTCCGAAATCCAGTTTAAATGCTAATTCCAATATATTCTGTGGAACAGCATCATGAAAACAAATAAACATTTCTCTGTGCTGCGGTTTCAGAAACAGTCTCCTGTAATTAAAAAATAAATTAACCATGTTTCAACTTTAACACATACTTGTATGTATAAAAAAAAAGTCCATTTATAGAAATTGTAGAATTTACATGTTATTATTCACAGTACTACATGTATATTGTATTTTGAGTTATTTTTTTTCCTTTTAACATGTTTAACTTGGACTAGGTATTTGTAATTAACGTATTACAATATTGTGAAGTAATTTATGAGCAAAATCAAATTATACTGGGAAGAGTGTCTAAGGATGAGTAAGCATTTTCACTAATTTGTAAATGACTGTTTCATTTACTTTATGTGATTATAATATTAATATAAATGATAATCATAACTGTTTATCGTTAAAATCACAAAAATCTTAAGAAAAATATTGTTTAGAGCCACATAATCATTATTTCAGCTATTTGCAGAAAAAGTTCTACTGCTAAACATATTACATTTATAGTATCACTAATATCTGTTGCACGGCTTTTCGATACTAGTTTTTTGCAATATAAGCTATTTATCGAGAAATATGTATAATGATCATTAATGTATACTTTAAAAGAAGCTCTGTGTAACAAATGAGTTTTTTTTTTTTCCTTTGAAGTATCTTTTAAAATATATCATGGCTTGTCTCTGAATTTAGAATACATGTCAGACATTTCGCTCAAAATATTTAAGTGAAAGGCTATCAATACAAAGAAAAAGTAAAAGATTAAACTGAAAACTGCAGCAGTATAGACAAACTTGACTTACCCTACAACCCAGTACGTAAGAGACGGTGGTGCTACTTTCTTGTTCTCTGGAGGGTAAGTAGGTGTAAAATTAAACATAACACCATGTTCTATAACAGATTTACTGGAATCTGCTTCATTAATATCATGATCATCCATTTCATCTTTATTCTGAAGCATAATAAAAAAAAACAAATTTATAATTAATTGTTTTTTGGAAATCAAAACATATATTCTAAAGAAACATTGTCTCTATTAATTGGTAAATGTTTGGAGACATATTATAATACAATTTATATTGATAAATCCGTGGACAATTTACTAATGTCCAGAAACATCTTAAGTATTTTACACATTTTAAGTAGTTTAGGTCAGTGCTAATTCCTATATTTTTGTAAAATAAATATGTTTTCTTTCCAAAACCAGTTAATTAATCATTGTTTTTTCACCATTGTGATTCTTAATAAATCTGTTATTTCATTCATACATGTACATTTATATATTCAGCTCAGCCCATAAATTATTGTATACATGTATATCAGGTATACATGTATATTATTTGAAATTTTAAGCATTTAAACTCCATGTGACAAAATACAAGTTTTAAATGAATTGGTTTTTTTAATGAATCAGTTAAGATTATATCACTTGAATCTAGATGTCACCATTTTAAAGGTAAATTTGCAGAAAAATATACCTTTCCAATACTAATGGCATTAATCTCTTACGGCTAATTATACTTTAAAATCTTGCATCTGATTTTTATATTTCACTCTTAGGAATTAAATGAGTAGACCATTAAATTGACAAAGCTAAAGTCATGAGCTACTTACCAGTATTTTTAGTGAATTTTGGAATTCTTTGCGTATTTGAAGGGAAGCTTTATGGAAATTTTCAAGCACCTGCTCCTGGATTTGTCCCTGAGCGACGCCCATCTCATGGAAAGTTGGACCAACATAAACACCTTCCGAGTGATCTAAATTTACATAGTGAAAAAGGGAGTTATCTGTTCCTCTTGTAAACCTGTAACAAATAGGTAAACAGTGATAACAATATAAATATAATTTAAAAATTACTCATAACTGGTCTTATTGAAAATAAGAATTTTTTTTGCACTAAATATTTTCTTATTCCAAGTGATTAATTAGCCTTATCTATAAATGCAAATATTTGCTGTATATCAATGATGTTCACAATTATTGTGGTCGCTCATCCAAAGGAAAAAAAATCATTTCCTTATCATATGCTATTTATCAACCAGATAATTTATATCAATGGAATTTTTACAATAGCAATACTATATGGAAGCATTTTCTAACAAAAAATATTTCTAACTGTACTGTATATGTTGGTTCAGAATATGTGATTAGTGGGCTAAAATAATAAATGTACTCAAACTGCACAGAAAATAAGGAAATAATTATTATACTTGCATAAAATATATGTGACTTTTTGACCAAAATACTTTATCAATACACATGATTCTCCTACCTGACGGGTCGTACAATTTTCTGTTCACCAACAGCTGAAAGACTCGCGTTTACATTTGCCATATCATAAACAGACCCAGCTTTACTTAACTGTTTACCCTACCAATGTAAAAAAAAAAAAAAAAAAACATACATGTATCTACCAATTTAAAACAAAATTGTGATTCAACTACAACTATCTTAATATGTTACATAAAATCTTTAGGAGTAAAATGATGAACAATGAAAGTAGAATTGAGATCAAGCAATCAAATTTTTTCAGTGGAAACTAAACATTGTTTCCATCATCAAGGTCTGTATAATATATATATATATATATATATATATATATATATATATATATATATATATATATATATATATATATATATTCTTGAAGATAAATACCAAATTTCCAAAAAAAATTTATTATACATTATGTTAAACAAGAATTCCACGGATTTAAATGTCTCGCCTGGTTAGATTTTGATCGAGTAGAAAATACATTACTTTAAGATAAACTTTCACATTTTGACACACCAACACCCCGGCCCCCACTGCTGCCGCCTATGACGACACCAGAAAGATAACACCTAATTCTTGCCTTATGGCAATGCCAGGCTCGACAAAAAGGTCTGCAAAGCTAACTAGTATGAAGAAATATCAAATACTCTTTACATACTGGATTCTAGGAAACAGAAACTTACCTTAGTACTACTTCCACTACCACCAGAATCATTGGATCCGTAGGAGAGTTTACTTCCTTGACGCTTCATCACGGGTGTTGATACATCACTTCCTTTACTAAAGGATCTATCCAGCTCATTCTCATCATTACCTGAAAATTATAAATAAAAGTTAAATATAATAATCTCGGCAATTCAACTGATGTATAAAATAGGAAAAGACAGAAATGGATGTGGATGATTTCAAATCTTTTTTTAAAAAAAATAGACGCTTGTTAATTTACAATTCATATAAATGACATTGAGCACAAAGAAAATTTGAAACCCGTTGTTAAATTGAAAATAATTTTTTATTAGTCTAGTGAACTCATCCAGCTGACAGATACTAGGGGTTTTACTGTTGAAAAATCATATTAATCTGTATAAATAAATAGGCAACACAGTCATTTTTTAAAATTAAATGGATGCAATGCTATTACAATTTTGGAACTAACATGTGACAATTAATATTACCCCTCCACACAGTATAAATATTTTTGATAAGATAGAGAAACTTACTTGTTTTTCTATCATGATGTGGTGTTGAGTGCCATTTGAAAAAACTATCAGATGATTTACTAGGTGCTAAAACTGTTAAATAAAACAAAAAACGTGCAAGTGAATCAAGAACTGGAAACTCATGTAAGTGACCACCCTAAAAATTTCATTACAAACACATAACATGTAAGGAAAGATTTAAATGTTATTAATAGAAGAACCACAAAGAAAACAATAATTAGGTTGAAATTATGTTAATTAACACTCAAATTACAATAGGTTCTGTAAGTTTCATCAAGTAAAAGACCTGAATTTAAAATTTATGGTTACAAGAACACAAAGCAATTTAGAATCCATATGTCAAAAAAAAAAAATCAAGAATACCAATCAACATTTGACAAAATCAAATATCAGACTTTTCTCAGACATAAAATTTGGAGGAAAAATTCATATCAGGGTAAAAAATTATCATTTTGAAATAATAATGAATAAATAAATAGACTCAGGAACCTATTTACAGTATGTCAATCCCTGTAACCTTAAATAGTTAAATTTAACCCTAAAAAGTGCAACAAACATTTAATTCCTTGTTACGAAAACCAAACAGAAATATGCATATTATAAAGATATAATTATATGACACCATTATCAATCTGTTACGAAACCAATGTGACTAATTTATTTTATGATACCATGATACAAACAATTAAACCACAAATACAATCAAACACACACACACAGGCATGACAAATCTTAGTGAATGTATACCTGGTTTTGGTGATCCTTGGGGTTTCAATGGCGAGTGAGAACCATCATTCTGTTTAGATTTGCCACCAAATAAAAAAGAGTCAGCATTAGCCAGCAAAGGTCCCTCTCCCAATGATAGTAACCTGAAAATAAAGAACAAAAGAAAATTAAATCTGTATTTATTGTGAAGTTATTTGATTTGTGCATGACATGAAAATGTTCAGATACATGCCATCTCTCAAGTCTGGCTTACCAATCACAGTGCCTCTCCTTTCACACTTGGAGCAGATCCTAGTGTGATAAAGTTTGTCACTTGGCTTACCAAAGGCCAGTGGTTTACTTTGAGCATTCTAGTTTCCTCCACATCCAAAACTGACCACCACCACCACCATATAAGTGAAAGAATCTTGACTGGGGCATAAAACATTATTACTCTGCTCAAATGCTATTAAAAATTAGTATTATTTACTTTTGTTTTAAAAACAGAAAATGATGCATGGAGGGTTGATGACAAGCCTGGAAGAGACAAAATCTCAATTTTTTAGGAATGAAGAACAAATACCCATGACTCATATTAAAAGGTAATATGTAATTCACAAATGATGATTTTAATAGCATTGCATGCCTCTTTACATCTAAACAACAGCTGTCCATGCCACATCATCTGTTACTGAAGTTATGCAGCCTTTGCCTTGGCCAACATAAAAAGGATTAGCTTCTTGCACAAGCTTACCTTTCTTGACAACATCCACCCATAGCCACATCGTCTGTCCTCTAACTGTAATAATGTAGCTTTTGCCTGGCTGACATAAAAAGGATCGGGTCCTCTATGTCCCTCGGCCTGTCTAGCACAACCTCCAGCTTCTAACAGCGTGGCCAAAAGAAAATGGTCCTGAAAATCCCATTTAAAATTTATAATTTATCTTATGTTTTATTAAGCATGATATTTAAACCTGTATCTGTAAAATTCTGTAGAAACCAAAAGTATGTATCTTTTGAGAAAAAAGGTAATTAAAAGCTTTCACAAATCATTTTTAACAAACAAGCTTCATTCAAATTTTATATCCATCTTAATGTAAACATTTTAAATGTGACATCTGTAATCCTTTTTCTGTTTTTAACAACATTTCTTCTTTTATTTTATAACATCAAAACATTTTTACAAATTCCAACTGCGCTTTGAAAAGAAATTTTGCACTTGTAGCTCTCTATCTTTTGACAAGTTGGTAACTAAAGATTTTAATTATGGGAAAAACAAGATGACTCTGCAACAAACATGACTATTACATCTTTTAAGATCTTACCATGCCTACAACCAGTAAAAACCATCTCCCACAGGGTTCGGAATATCCTGGAGGATTAGGGTCCGGATCATGGCATCGTCTTGTTGG